>CAIGQZ010001336.1:27873705-27897464 GCA_903798205.1 Danio tinwini
AAAATGCAAAGTCCTGCCACCATTGTTTATGAACAAGATAGTCAAATGGCTTTGTCATGTTTTCATTATGACATTTTACTCTGTACATTTTGTCCAATGCAAAAAAGTCTGATTTTGATGACGTCCTGAAAATGCTCAAGACAGCACTATATACTATTTGCAGAGCCATTTGAAAACTATAGTAAAGTTAGACATCACTGCATTTAGTGAAGTATCTGAGTACAAGACACTGAATATGTATGTTTCACATTTTTACTGCAGATGCTCTTCAAAAATCTAATTTATTCACAGCATTGTGCAAAAGAATAAATACACCCTTTACAACAAACATAAACTTCCTTTGGGTAGAGCTGTGCACAACTGTAAACAAAATTGAAACTGAACATACAACATACACAGGTCTGTAAATCATTCATAAAATTGTTCAATTTAGAAAATCATTTTCAGAAAAAAAAGATTTAAAGTTTTTAAATAAAATGAGCGTGACAGATTTTGACAACTAGTTCAACATTTTTGTATGTAATGACTCAACTAATGAAATGAGGACTATTAGTTTTATATGGAATAACTATTCAGCATTCACAAGTTTTGTTAATTTTGACTGACATAAGCAAATGATAATGTTACAAACAGCAGAGAGTTGTATGAAACATCTTTCATACAACAGATCTTATAACACCGGCCTGTTTAAAGTCCTGTGCTGACCAACTGGCCCCCATCTCCACCCTGATCTTCAACAGATCACTGGAGCTGTGTGAAGTGCCCTCCTGCTTCAAACGCTCCATCATCATTCCCATACCAAAGAAACTCAAACTCACAGGACTAAATGACCACAGACCGGTGGCGCTGACATCTGTGGTCATGAAGTCTTTTGAAAAACTGGTGCTGGCCCACCTGAAGGACATCACTGGACTTTCTTCAGTTTGCCTACAGAGCAAACAGGTCTGTGGATGATGCAGTCAATATGGGACTGCATTATTTTCTGCAACACCTAGACAGACCAGGGACCTATGTGAGGATCCTGTTTGCTGACTTCAGCTCAGCTTTTAACACTATCATCCCAAAACTTCTCCTGCCCAAATTAACTGAGCTCTCCATGCCCACCCACTGCTCTTCTCCCTGTACACAAATGACTGCACTTCAAAAGACTCCTCTGTCAAGCTCTTAAAGTTTGCAGACAACACCACACTTATCGGCCTCATTCAGGACGTTGACGAGTCTGCTTACAGACAGAAGGTAAAGGAGCTGGCTGTCTGGTGCAGTCACAAC
The DNA here is from genome assembly GCA_903798205.1 of Danio tinwini. Taxonomy (NCBI): domain Eukaryota; kingdom Metazoa; phylum Chordata; class Actinopteri; order Cypriniformes; family Danionidae; genus Danio; species Danio tinwini. The sequence goes on from CAIGQZ010001336.1 coordinate 27,874,975, forward strand.
AACCTGGAGCTGAACACGCTCAAAACAGTGGACATGATAGTGGACTTCAGGAGAAACCCCCCTGCTCTCCCCCCACTGAGCATCATGGACAGCATTGTGGCAACAGTGGAGTCATTCAGGTTCCTGGGCACCACCATCTCTCAGGATCTGAAGTGGGACACTCACATTGACTCCATTGTCAAAAAAGCTCAACAGAGGCTGTATTTTCTTCGTCAGCTGAGGAAGTTCAACCTCCCAAAATAGTTGCTGAAACAGTTCTACACCTCCATCATTGAATCAGTCCTCTGCACTTCAATAACTGTCTGGTTTAGCTCCGCTACCAAATCCGACCTCAGAAGACTACGTCAAATAGTTCGGACTGCTGAGCGAATCATTGGTACAAACCTCCCTACTCTTCAAGAACTGTACTTATCCAGAGCGAGCAGAAGGGCTGCTATCACTCTGGACTAGGCATGGGCCGGTATAAGATTCTGACGGTATGATAACCTTGAATAAAAATATCGGTGATCATGGTATTGTGCTCACTGCTCTGAAATATTTTCTTTTTTAATGTCTGGGTAAAAAAAACTCAATCTCTAAATTTTAACATAATATATTTTGTTTAAAAAATATTTTGGAACAGATAACATGTCAGGCTAAATAATTCACATGAATTATTAACTTCTGCTGTCTTCATTTGTTCAAAAACACAGATTTCTTTACAATTTTAAAGGCATCTTTGGATATTTTTTTCTGCTGGTAATACTGTTGTCCTAAAAAAATGCAAATAAAAAAAATCTTACACATACCTTAGGAACAGTATTACAGAAAATTCTAGCGGTATTAAAACCTTGACTTTTCCAAACCGCGGTATACCTTGAAAACGGTTATCGTCCCATGCCTACTCTGGACCGCTCACACCCAGCACACTGCCTCTTTGAACTTTTACCTTCTGGTCGACGCTACAGAAACAGTTTCTTCCCTCAGGCAATCCATCTCATGAACACTTGATGATAATAATTGTGGAACCAACATCACTACCTGCTATACACTTTTTATACACACATACACTTATTTAACAACACACTATACATGCCAATTTGCACAAAACAGCTGCACATATTATGTTGTATATAGCAATACACCTGTACATACACTTGTCAATTTGTATATTGCATTCACTACTTTTTAAAATATATTTATTATCTGTTTTTTAGTCCTGTCTCTGTAATTCTGTTGCACTAGAAGCTCTGTCACGAAAACAAATTCCTCGTATGTGTGAACATACCTGGCAATAAAGCTCTTTCTGATTCTAATTCTGAAAGCAATTGATGCATGTCCAAAAGCATTTGCAATTTGCTGGAAGGAATGAGAAACTGCTACTATGATGTGCACAAATGACTAATTGTTTTAAGAAATGCATTAACTGTTGTGCAAATGTAAATAGTGTTGTGAGAAATGCACCAAAGCGACTGAGAAAAACTGTAAGATACAATTGAGTAGTATGGACATCATATTCTGTGAATGAATGAATTCATGACGATGAAAGCTAGATAGACCTGAGATCAGTCAGTGTGTCTTCACTCTTAAAATGTACTATATGAGCCATAGACCCGTCACTCCGCACAGACACACTGCTGGGCTCCGGCTGTGGTCTCTTCTGATGAACTGAACTATAACAAATAGAAGCTGATGTTAAAGTTTGAATTAATTACTATAAATAAAACACATTTACTTCTACATTAAAAGGCAATTTTTCATTTTTGACAGTAAACTGAACTAAGAACACTTACAGATGTATCTCTTGGTGTGAGAACTATAAGATTAAGATGAAATGTAATATTATAGATATTCTAATAACATACTTCCCTACAAAAACAAAAGACTTTAACTCACTATAGAGTGTTGATTCTGTGAAACTAAGAAAAATTACTGTAAACCTTTTGTTTACTAGACAAATTAACTATAGGTAGAAAACTGAAAATCATTTCATATTTACAGAAAAACAATCAAATTAACTCAAGATTCATATCCACATGATAACAGATCACCTGAATATCCTAAAAATATAAAGAACTCAATATTGGCAACAAAAAAACAGAACAAATTTACAGCTTTGCTTTCATCAAATGTAATTTAAAAATGTTCAAACACCTGCATCCTGGAGAAACATCATCATCTATGGATGTTTGTGTGTTATCCATGATGAAGAAACTGATCTGCAACCCTGAATGAATGACAAACAAACCAAATAATTCATCAGAACAGATCCTGTGAGTCAGATAAACAGGTTCAGGAAATATTATGTTAATATTAATTAACTAGGCTATATAAATAAACGAGCAAGAAGTATAAGCAAAAAAGAAAAGAAAAGAAAAATAAATTGCTTCACAATGGACAAAAACACAATACCTAAACCAAACCCACAGAACACAGTCTTAGATGACACTTATATAAGCAGACTCTCAGACTCTTCGACAATTCTCCATGTTTCTTATGAGTAGGCTAAATGTAGTGTATTACATAAACGTTTGTTAAACGAAAATATGTAGTATCTTTAAAACACCTGTTTACATGCGGAAACGGTTAATGTGGAAGTCACCTGTGTTCTCTGTCTGAGCACTCACCTTAATTAGCTTTTTAGATAGTATTTTTGATTAGAATAATGAACAAACATCCGTTGTTAAAGTGCGTTTAAAGTACGTACAGCTACATGTAACTTGTGACTTCGCTTTATAACGCTTTATATCATCTAGCTACTAAAATGGCGAAACATCACCTTTTTTATATCAACGTTGTACTTTGCTTCCACTTTCGATTTGTGACGTGCGGTGGAGTAAACATATATTACTAAGTAAACATATAGTTTATAGTCACAGTAAACATATATTACTAATGTGCTATATGTAGGCTTCGAATCACGATTTCACGGTTGTTATTATTATTATTATACAATCTCATCTCAACTTCTAATTTTGGAGTGGGTGAAATCGACTCTTTCACTCAAGGAAATTATGTCATGTCGCGCTTCTAATTGTCTCAATTGCAGCTGTACATTGTGTCATTCTCGTCTGACCAGACATAATCAAAAGTCTAAACAAAATAGTTATTATTAGTCTACGCATTTATTTTACAGCATATTTTAATGGTAGCTATAGTTTAGATAATAAGAAAATTGCATTGCCTAATCTTGGGAGACAGAAAAGTAAATCATAATTTTATTATTAATGAAAATAAGTTTAACAGTTCCTCAACAAAGATTAGAAATAAAGAAAACACCCCAAGTGAGCATAAATAAATCTAAAAGTAAATACAAAATCATTAAATAAATAACTTTAATATAAAAAAAGTTTAATAACCTACTAGTAAAATATACTAATCATACTGGCATAGCAGATAGGCAGTTCACCCCCAAAATTGCAGTTGTTAATTTCTGTACATTTTTCTTCCTACTTTTTTTGTAAAAAAAAAAGAAACTGACAAAGTGTTTTCCTCTAAGCATAATATTGCTCTTTCTCATAAAATGTAGTTACTTTTTAAAAGTCTACTATTAAATATTAGCCTTTACTTTTAGATTAAATATTACTGTTTATGTTTTTTTTGCAATCTGTTAATTGTAGTCACCATAAGGGTGTGTTAATGTGATGACAGTGGTCTACACTGGAAGAAAAGAAGTGCCTATATTTTTGTTTGAAAAATCTTCTTTTTGAAACAAAATTTGTTTGGTTTTATTTGTATCTTTTTTGTATTTTTATGCATTTTAGTTCGGCATTTATCTACAAAATAAACAAGAAGAACGAATGACATTTTAGATGAAATTAAGTGGATTCTAGACCAGGGGCGTTGCTAGACATAAAGCTTTACTGGGGCACGCCCCCTCGCTAAAAAAAAAATTATATATATATATATACTATAAATTAATAAAAGTATTGTTGTTATACAATTATTATTCTAAATAAATAACAGAAATTCTAACGCCGGTTTCACAATGCATGAGCGCGAGAGCAGCAAGTACTTTTTTCGGCGTGCGTGTTAACAACCGGGACTCGCACCGGGAGAAGAGCAGCACATCAGGGTCCAGCAGGAGCAGTGTGTGAGGCATGCAGATTTTCTGCGCACATGCAGAGATGCGTCAGTTTGCTTTTTGATTAAGCTACACTGCTTTCACCAGCGTTGATTCAGTTGCACATAGAGAATAACGTCTTTATTCCGGGATTACCACTCTTAATAGATGCATTTTCCATATGAAGTAAATCATATCTCAAAGCATTTACTGGGGCATGGGGACTTTTACTGGGGCACGCGCCCCAGTAAATTGGGTCTAGCGACGCCCCTGTTCTAGACCATGCTTCCAAGGCCAAAACAAAACCACATTTTGGGTGCACTGCACTCACACTTTGCTATCTGAACCGTGCCTAGGCACGTTTCCTGATTCGTTTGACAAGTGTGAGTGCTCTGAATCGAGCCCAGGCATGGTTCAGTTTGCCGGCCCTGGCCCGGTTGGCAGAAGTGAGGCAGTGCGCTCAGTGCTTTGTACCTGTAGAATGAAGTATTAAGTTAATTTGGGGAAACCTCTCTTTCATTACATATTTCACCCTAAGCCAGCTCACCACCACAAGAACACACAAATCTTGCAATCAACTGGACATTATTTATACAAGACATTGCATTTCAGAAAATGTCACCGTTAAACCATTGCACCCTTCAGATCACTTCCGCATTACTTTTGTAATATGCACTCTCTGTCATCCACACACTTCTCCTCCATTGTTACATCCTCTCTACTCTCTTTCCCCATATGTTTGCTTCATGCAGCTTTGTACTGGTGGCTATGGGGCTATTCACATATTGCACCTAAAACCGTGTGGAAAGTCAAAGATGTTGGTATGTCAAACACCATATACTGCATGCAAATTAGCATCGAGCTGCTCTTTGGCCAAATGAACTGGACTGTTCATGTTGCTTTAAAGGAAACTCCCTGTTTCCCCGAGTGAAGGAAACAACACTACACTAAAACTGCAGGAGAAGGAAAACAGGTCTGAGCGGAAGACGGCATGAGAGAGTTTTTCTAACAAAGTAGCCACACCATAAATCCTCAGAGCGGCTTATGGAAGGAAGTAGTGATATTATACATATGTCCCAAAGGCTTTGCACCTTCCTCCCCAGGCTGATTAAGAGGCCTCATTCATAAAGGCCAGAAACAGGCCCGCTATTGTGCTGCCTTATCATAATTCATCCATATATTCAATTCAATCAGCCCCATACTGCGTCTCAAAAATACCCCTTATTTATACACTTAATTATGAACCAGAGAACAACAATGTTATGAACCAAGACCTACCATATTATCACTTTGTCAAGTTTGATTTGAAAAATGATTGACATCAGATGATCTACTGTTTGAAAAGTATTAACGAGCCTGAGCTTATGTAGACTCTGAGAAACAAAGAAAATCATCATACTCTTTCACAGAAAAGATTCATTTTTTACAATCATTTATGTTGATGAACTTGGTTTGAGTAAAAATGGTTTATGATTTATCACTCAATACAGACATTCAGCTTTTGTTTAACAAGAAACAGATTGTTTAATGAGCAAAAAAAATGTCTTTCAGAACAAAATCTGAGTGTTATAAAATTAAAAGCTCTGAGTTATACAAGTTTTTTTGTAAGTGATATGCATTCATTCATTTTCCTTTGGCTTAGTCTCTATTTTAGAGGTCTTCACAGCAAAATGAACCACCAACTATTCCAGCATATGTTTTACGCAGCGGATGACCTTCTAACCACATCACAGTACTGGGAAACACCCATACACACTCATGCGCTACGGCCAATTTAGCATATTCAATTCACCTATAGCGCATGTCTTTGGACTGTGGGGGGAAGCACATTGAGAAAACCCACGCAAACACGGAGAGAACAATGCAAACTCCACACAGAAATGCCAACTGACCAAGCCGGGACTCGAACCAGCGACTTTCTTACTGAGAGGCAACAGTGCTAACCACTGAGCCACCGTGCTGCCCTTGTCAGTGATATGTGTACACTTTATATATGTAAATAATTTTTATATGAAAACTTTGTTATACATGTTAAAAGTGCTGTATGTAAGTTTTTGACTCTTCTAAAGCATAAAAATACCATAATATGTTTGCTGATATTTAAGAAACATGCCAAGTGAACATACTTGTTTATCTGAAAAACAAGTCAGATATTCTGCTTTGAAAATGTTTTTTCCGTGCTGGAACACTCTTTGTTTTTGTTCTTTTAATCCGCCCAATGCCAGTTTAGCCAATTATATTTCAGCACTCAAGATTGCCTTAGTGGAAAACCGCGTATTTCATTCATTCATTCAGAAAGGCTCTGAGAGCAAGTGTTCGTGACTGAAATGCGACCTCCAGTGGACAGTAGACTCCAAAATGAGACAGATTAAGTTCTACATGAGTTAATGAATTAGCAAATAATATAAATATTACGAACGTAAACATTAGGTGAGCAGGTTACATTGTAACCGCATGTCCTAATAACACACTTCACGAGGAGATACGCAGTGATAAGCATTCTAGCTGTTTGCACCAGCCAAAACAAGACAGAAATGTAAACACAACTTTTCAGAAGCACAGAATATGCACTCACTCACGAAACGGTAAAGTTTAGAACGTATTTAATACATATTCATACTCTTTAACATTATTAAATGTAGATGCTAAATCACACATATGTGTTTAGTTCTAAAGGTAAATTTCAAATGGTTTATTTAATTTTCCAGATCTGAGGTGAACTATCTGCTGCTGCTTTCAGTATATGGCAATAAATGTCATGTAAAATGGCATTCAAACTCACGTTGTTAGCATTTAGCACTGAATAAAGCACATGGGGTTTACCTGAGTCGATCATTGTCATAGTTTTCTGTTGTTCAGCTGTAAAAAAAAGAAGCCGTTTCTATTATATCAATTCGAGGTGATGGTTCAGAAAATTTATATTTTATACTGTTCTTTTGAACTTTCATCAGAAATGCTGCAAAAAAAGATTCAGCTTCACAAATTGTTAATAATGTTTTTTGAGCATGATTTCTGAAGACTGAAGAAATGAAAATTCAGCTTTGACTACAGTCATTTTAAATGGCAACATTTCACAATATTACTGTTCATTGTAAAAAATGCTGGGGTCCACACAATTCTTTCATGTTGTCCCATCACAAATCGATTAAGTTATCTTAATGGCTTTTACAAATTTCAGTGAATTAAACATAAAAAAATAAGTAAATTTTTATGAATAATATAAAAAAATTGTGTTTAAATAAGTAGTTTAAGCAAGCTCCAAAAGTCTTTTTTAAGTGTCATTACTTGTTTTTGGCCAAGTAAATATATCTTTGGAGGGCGTAGGACTACTAAAAAACTCACAATCTCACTGACCTCAAACTTTTGCACAACAAAATTTACCCCCCTATTTTTGGACATTACAGTAGCTGCTTCCTCATAACACTGTGTCTAACAGGCATTTATCACAGCAGATCTGATTACCAGAAGCGCTCTTTGAATCGGTGTATCATTTCAGATGACATCCTCACTCCTGTCAATTTTGCTAAAGTTTGGCCAAAAAGACATGGTTCATTTGGTGAAGGAGCAAAGTAAAGTGAAAATTTTGGAGCTGGACAGGAGATACAGTATTTAAAGTAGATATGTTTGTTTTTGAATACAAAAGTAAGTAAACTCCTGTGTTAATTCAATGTATAGTTAGTTATCCTGTTAACATTTGCTTATTTTTGGTCAAGAACGAGACATTTGACTGTAGTAGAGCTCACTTATTCATGAGTAGCTTCCTGTATATGAAATCATTTAAGGTTTCAGTCATACTAATGAGATATGTAATAACATAACTCTCATGCCTATGACTGTTCTCTCCAAACAGACTTTGGTCAGGAGGCCGCAGAAAATCTGCCTTTAATTTCCTGTCTGGCAGCAAACTCACAGCCTCAGTTTAGCTTTCCAATTACCAATTATGACTAATTGTCAGCATGGCGAGGAGATCTCAATCATATTAAATGCTATTATCAAATTCTTTACATCTGATTACAGTGAGCGAGTCTTGAGTTGCACCAATTCCCCTCAAATGCATGTTGGATTTATAAGATTGATTTATCTTTTATTTAAATACAGCATTTTTAAAATGTCAATTAGTCTTCTAAGAGCATTCTGAGTATCAAGGAAATAAAAAAATAGTATTCATAGCATGCAAACTTCATTATGTCATTCGCTGACTTGTTGCAGACTCACCACTGAAACGGAAATCTCTGCCACAGATCACTGATGACCTAGAGTTTTCATTCACTTTTATCATATTCAGACAGGAAGCAGTTAGAAAGCCTGCGTAAACAAAAAAATACAGTGCAGAAATTAATCCGGTTGATCTAGCAAGACAAAAACATGCTTGAGTCATCTGTTTTAAATCTGCCGGTAATTGCGCTGGATAGTATTTTAATGATCTTGACTCCCTTTCTCTTTCCTCACTCTCTTTTTTTCGTTTCTCTTTCTCTCATTTGGTTTTGATTTGGGTCGATCAGGATTTCTGCCAGAGTATTTCACAAACACATCGGTGGGCAACCGCAGTAAGCCCTGCAACTGGATTCCAATGTGGATTTTATTTACATGCTAGATTTACAAGATTCCCTAATTCATTTTCCAGTCCTCCCTAATTAGGGATAAAACTCTGGGTTCTCATGCCCTTGATGGGGGACGTGAGTGTCAGACTGGGTCATTTTCAGGAAGTGAAGAAATAGGATGAAAAATTAATCAAACATTTCTCTCTCTTTTGATGCATTTTAATTGTTAAAGACAGTAATTTAAATGTAAATAACCAAACCAATTCTTAAAGCTCAGACAAAGAGCTTAGAATGACCAAGCGGCACTCAATTGAACGTTCCATTGCAACAGCAGTGCCCAGTTAAGCCCCGGATTCCGCCATTTTGGAGTAAAAGCGATCAGCTCTCCATTGGATCTTATTGCTGTCGTGATGGCAGGCAGCTGCTTTATTTTTAATTTTTTTATTTAAAAAGTACTTTAAAGCCGAGATACAACCTGAAAGATGACAATACAACACTTACTATCACAATCATCAGCACTTTTAATAGTTTATTCTACAGACTTATATTATGCTGCTGTTCTATTGGAATTTTCATTCCAAAATGGCCACCGCGCCATCTAGTGGCTGTTTCCCATATCGCAGTAGAGTGTCGTCTCTTGGTCATTCTAAGCTCTTTGGCTCAGATGAACTTAAATTTGCTGAGACTTTTATTTCAGCATGTTAATGTGCTTTTAACTAAAACAGAGAATTGAGTAGGGGAGGGACTTTATTTCTGAGCTTCATCCCCTTGTAGCAAACTAACAGTAAAAGCAATATTAAGAATATTGTATTCAAAGCTGTCAAACTGATGCCAACAGAGAAGCACCGTCGCTACAAACATAAAAGCAAATGGTCAGACTTTTTCTTGCTTCATCCCAATTCGCATACTATCCATCCTAAATAGTATTCAAAAATAGAATTAGTATGTCCCAATCCATAGTATGTTGAAAAGAGTATGCCAAAGGTTCCCGGATGGTCTACTACTTCCAGTAGTAGTTTGAGGTGTAGAACTGTCCAGACTCTAACCGCTATATTGCTCATAATACAATTTTTTAAATATAATTATTTTTTTATAAATTCGACTAGAACTACAACTCTGGTAAAAAGTGCAAACAAACTACAAACATAGAAGACACGCAAGACCAATCAACAAGTAGAGAGGTTTCGGTAAAGTTGTTTGAATGACTGTTAATCAATATCTAGCCAATAGAATATATTTAAATCACGATTTCCGTGTTATATTTCATCTGCAACAACAATGTGAACTTATATCAAGATATGTTTGGAAATTAACATCTAAATGGATAATTATCCAAAGACCTGAGATCTCTGCATGAAAAACTGCTGCAGCTTATCCTGCTGCTGCTTCTCCAATAAAGTAGATACCCGTATAGCAAACTTTCTCTGGCCTAGATCTGGCCCACATGCCGCAATGAATTACGGTACATGACTGGGCCAAGTCTGGCTTCCAAACATGGACTATATCTAAGCCAGGTCTCAGCCAAGTTAACAACCCATAACTGGGTCTGAACTGGGCCAGATATGTTGGTGTGCCACGACTGCAATGTATTTGATAAACCCATGAAGCATTTCACTTTAGGCACGCTATGGGCATGCTTTTTCTCGAAACGACCTGATTAGTAGAATGTTTCTTTACTCAAAAATGATTAAATGTATTTTAAAAGTGGGTCATGATACGCCAAACTTACATGACCCACATTTTATTTTTTAACATCTGGGCCAATTACTACATTTGACATCTGGCCCAAGTCTTGTGTGCCGCTTTAAAGATGAATAAATGCCTGCTGTACCAGCTTTAAGCAAAATCTGGGCCAGAATTCTTGCTACCTAGGCACTATCCCATATAGCAAATGTTTTCTGCCCAGCTCTGGGACACTCAATAACTTTTCCCTTGGCCCAAGTACTGTAAAGAATGACGGTCCTGAAGTGGCCCATAACTGGATTAAAGACAAGGGCCACATATGGGCCATAACCAGCCTGAATCTCAGCCAATTTATTACCCTTAACTGGCCCTGAACTGCCCCAAACCAGGTTTATTATTGGTACCGATTCTCAGCTATATTTTAACCATATCAACACCACCCTTTAACCAGAAACTCTAAAAACTGAGCCATAACCCAGCCTAATGTTCCTTAAACTAAATTATGCATGCCAGTGCTGGCAACACGCCAGCAGTGCCATAATGAGGCCACATTTGGACCAAGTCCGTTTGCTATATGGGTAATAATTACATATGAAAGAAATGTAGATGATGTGACAAGACGATTGACAGGGACGTAACTAAGCAACATAACAATCGGTTAATGAGGAAGTTCAAATATGTACGAGGTATGTCCAAATTCATAGTATTCGAAAACAGTAGGCAAGTACCAGATGAAGGATACCATTCTAAAGTGTGCATCTGATGAATGCTATGCTAACCCATAATGCCACGCGAACGAATTCATGAATGGGAGCGAAACAACGAAAGTGACGCAGATAGGTCAAGTGATATTGACAAATGGCAGATGTAGTATGTCGGAGGTCCATTCATGCTACTAACATTCATTCTATTTCATACTGTACAGATACTTTTCAAAGTCGCGTAGTAAATTAAAATTCAAATGTAGTTCCTACTTAAGTAGTAGGCGATTTCTGTTTAGCCCTTGATTGGTTGTTGCTAGAACAGATACGTTTGCGGCCGGAAGTTATTGAGAATTATTTATATTAGTTAATAAATTTTCCATTTATTGTAATTTATTATCGTCTATCCCCACCGAACCGTCGAAGTACTGTAAAATATTAATTATTGTTATACAGTGTCATAAAAAAATGCTGCTATATTAATGTGCATATCGCACTTCCGGCCAGCCACATATCCGATCTAGACTTTAGCCTCTTTGATTCACAGACCCTTCCATATTCCAAATTCAGACCACCTCTGGTTAGATGTTGCCAAAGGACTGTCCTTTTCCAACAATTGGCCCAGCAAACAGCTGACACAAATCTCACTGATTAAATGGAGAAAACTAAAGTTTGTAGCATGTAGAGCCCATAATTCAGTAAATGCAGCTGTGGCTTAATGGTTAGAGGGTTGGATTTGTGATCTAAAGCTTGCATGTTCGAGTCCCAACACTGGCAGCGGTTGTATATGGTGAGAGTGAACAACTCCCTTCCACCCTCAATACCATGGCCGAGGTGAATACCTTGAGCAAGGCACCAAACCTCAATGCTCCAAGTATGTGAACGATGTATGTGTGAGTTGCTTTTGATAGAACCGCCTGCTAAATGAATATGAAAAAATACAATGCTTTATATTTCACAGAAACAACAAACAAAATGTTAGTTGCTAGTGTTTATTTCCATCCAATTCAAGCTGATGCTTGCTCTTAGGAAAAACACTCTGTGTCCACCCCATGCAGCTTCTACCTAATGCAATTGTCAAATCTAATAGCCCACAAAAAAGTTGTGCTGACTCTTGACTCAGAGTGGAAAGAATTCCCTTTTTGAAATCTGGAAACTCTGACTACAATATCTGGGGGAATAGCCGAAAGACCACTTAAAGGGTGGAGAGCAAAGGCGTGGGTTTTTGTTTTCCATCATTATCATCAGCATGCAACTCCACAGAATAACTAAAGAGAGCTGTCCTTCACTGCCATCGCACAGAAGGGCAGAAAATATGTGTGAGGAAATGATTAATTTTCCCACACTACAAATGTTAACAAGCACTCTTCAAGTGCCTCAAGTATTTAACAAACTGACTTGATATAAGCCGCATGCTTCCTGACATTAAAACACAGCACACAAAAAAACTTGCATGGTGTGGGTGCTTTAAAAGAAGCTAAGAAAGGAACACTGAACACTAAAGATTTACCCTTTTTGAATCCATTCAGCCAATCTCTGGTTCTGGTGGGGACACTTTTATCTTAGCTTAGCATAGATTATAGAATCAGATTAGACCAGGGGTGCCAAAACTCAGTCCTGGAGGGCTGGTGTCCTGCAAAGATAAGTTCCAACCCCAATCAAACACTCCTGGGCTATAGTTGATCGAGCTCTTAATAGACTTTCTAGAAACATCCGTGCAAGTGTGCTGAGGCAGGTTTGGAGCTAAAATCTGCAGGACACGGGCCCTCCAGGACCAAGTTTGGGCACCCCTGGATTAGACCATTCAAATGACCAAAGTGTTTCAATAATTTTCCTATTTAAACTTGACTTTTTTTGTAGTTACATCATGTACTGAGACCGCCAAAGCTGATGATTTTCAGGCTGATATGGATAGAAACTTTCCTCTAATTCCAGCAAAATAATCAAGGAACCTTGCTGCCATATCATGGCTGCAGCAAACGCAATGATATTTATAGAGTCAAGCTTCAAGTAGAAAAATTATCTAAACTTTTCGGATTTTTGAGCAAGATGCTAATCTAATTCAATAGTCTATGCTAAGCTAAGCTATTCTAAAAGTGCTCCCATCAGACACAGAGAACGGCTGAATGGATTCAAAAATGGTAAAACTCATCTGTTTAACTCTAGGGGAGTGGTAAAATTTGCCTTTTTTTCTTCTTTTTTTTAAGTGGAGTGTTACTTTAAACAAAATTTGGCTAAATATAATTACGACCAAAATATTTAGCATCAACCTGAACACCATTCTCCTACTTTGAAGATCATATAAACGCAATTACCTCTGCATTGCGGTTTAACATTAAAGTAAATGAGAGAAATTATGTCAGTTCTTGAGAAAGGCTCTAAATAGCTCTTTCGTGCCGTGCCATTTGAATCTGGCTCTTATAGCTGTGCACTGTACATCAGCACTATCGGTTTTCAGCCAGCCCTCAGTAGGGATCGGTGAGGAATGCAGTGCATTTCCCTTCTGGAAGCCCAGTCTGGCTTCAGCCTCATGTCACATGATCAGCTCCTCATTAAACACCAAAGAAGATATTTTGAAGAAAGCTGAAAACCTGTAACCATTGAGTTCCATAGTTTTTGTTTTTAATAACATGGAAGTCAATGGTTACAGGTTTTCAGCTTTCTTCAAAATATCTTCTTTGGTGTTTAACATAATAAAGAAACCCATATCCACAAGCTGGAAAGTGAAATGTTATACTCATTTTATGACGTCTAACATGAATTTAAACTAAAAACATAATTTACCTGTAAAGAAATGGCAAATACAGCATCTAGTGGCTTTATTTGAAACTTCACGTTGTTTTCATTTTAAGTGTTTGTTTTCCAGTAGACCGCAATGCTGCAGTGCTATTTGCAATTTGTGATAGTGAGTTTATAACTGCGTGCTTGTGTCATGGGAATAATTTTGCATCACTAAAATGTTTTGTAGTCATGTCCATATATTGTACTGTAAGTCAATAAAGTACCCACATAGCAAAATTTCTCTGGCCCCGCTCTGGCCCACACAATCAGCCTTTGCTTGGCTCACATGTCGCAGTGAATTACAGTACATGACTGGACCAAGTCTGGATGCCAGACAATGGCCAAATATGGACCATATCTGGGCCAAGTCTCAGCCAAGTTAACCCATTACTGGACCTGAACTGGGCCAGATATGTTGGTGTGTCACAACTGCAATGAAATTGATAAACCCATGAAGCGTTGTGCTTTTTCTTGAAGCAATCTGATTGGTAAACATTTTTTTCTTTATTCGAAAATAATAAAAATGTATTTTAAATGGGGGTCAAGGTAGGCCAAACTTACATGGCACACATATCAATTATTAAAATCTGGGTCAAATACTATTGGCCCAAGTATTGTGTGCCGCCTTAAAGACAATGCCACCTCCAGGGCCAAACCAGGGCCATATTTGGCCCACATGCTGTATGCCATTGCTGGATGAATGCCAGCTTATGCCAAATCTGGGCCAGAATTCTTTGCTACCTGGGTAATTATTGTGACAGGCCTATGTATAAAGACTCAAAACACTATTACTATGAATGTTTCTGTTCAGTGTGACTTTATAAATCTTTTCCAAATAATTCCTCCTCCACGGTTCAATCTGCATTCATGTTTTTGATCATAATCAATGTATTATCACTTTAATTGAGAGCAAGCAGCAGTGCAAAAATAGACTGCTGCTTAAGCTCTGCTTCTGTATGTGGTGTGAAAGCTGCAATCTGTTAATATGAGTCCAGAGAAAAAGTGCACTCTGCTTAACCGTGTGGTGTGAAACATTTGTTAGGGTTCATTCACACAGAATGAGTATTTGCTTCTAAAAATGCAAGACCCAGTGCTCAGGAATGGGGAAAAAAGCACAGCATAAAGCACAAAGGTATCCAGTAAACAGAAACCTGCAATATTTTTATGTCCTCTAAGTTCTGATTGGTCCACTGCTTTGGAACTGACATTAATGAGTAGTGATGCATGTAAAAGTTTTTAAGAAAATTTATTAACTTGACACAGCAACTAAATATGCACTGCTCACATGCGTAGCACGTCAAAAGACGCAAGATGTAATTGTAAAGGTCCCATATGGCTTCAAGCACACTTCAAGCGCATGTTTACATTAAAAAGCAATGGAAAATAGTGCATTGGAAAATAAAAAAAGCATTCTGTGTGAACAGCCCCTTACTCTGCTTCATATTACCATAATAAAAAGTGTTGAATACTGCAGGAGTCTAATAGGATGAAATGAAGACCACAACTCTTATGATTCCACATTCAGTCACAGCTTCACACTTACACCTTGTTTGTTGTGAATAAGTGCCCTCTAGTGGCAAAAATGACACACTGTGCTTTTAATATGAATTAACATTTATGTAAAAGCAACGTCGCATTCGAAATCTGTGCTAAAACCTATCCTACAGATTCTACAGTAGTGTCGAAGCAATCCAGTGAAGTAGGTTTGCGTGTCAGAGCATAATATGGCCCTATACTTTAAAGAGACAATTATTATTCTGTAAGTGCTCTGCAGAGATCGCTATAAGCTTTACCAACTCCATAATCGAGATGATTTACGGCTGTGTGGAGTGCATGTTTCTTGTCCACAGGCAGGTCATTTGAACAGCAGCTGTCTAAACACAACACACGTGGTGTGGGTGTGAGCGATCCAGTGGCAGCATGTTCTCTCTTCCTCCCTCTACATCCCTTCATCTCGCCTTCTTTCTGCAGAAAGACAGCGAATAAAACTCATCAGTTTCCACCACACTAAATCACATCAACGGAGACGGCGATGTGACAGACCAAACTTAAGCCTCTCTTCCTGAAACTCTACTGAGTTAGATAAATACGCAATGCTTATTTCATGTCTAGTGATACATTTGTCTAGCTATTCATGGACAAACTCCAGTTCATTTCCCCACACTTTTTTGTTTGTTGCATATTTTAGCACTGAATGTTGAATTCTGGCTTCGGTTTTGTAACATATGGCACCAACATGGTCCGAAGAGATTCTCCACAATCAGCCATTGGAAATATGACTATGTTAGTCATTGATAATCAGGCCTTGGGGTCTGAATCATGTTAAAGGAGAAGAATGAATACATGTCGTTCTTGGAAAGCACCGCTTAAGTTCATATTGTTCCCAGGCCCTGCTGGTTAGAGGTCCAGCATGCGGAGATATCTGGAGGAGAGAACTGCCTCCCCCCATAATAACTGATGGGTCATTGACAGCTTGTTTTCTACTGGGTCTGTCACTGCCAATCACTCTCTCATGATGGAGTGGAAAAGCTGAAATAAGGGGCCATTGACTGAAGGTGTATTTGTTAGTTGTTTTCTTCTACTTCCACTCTTGAAGTTTGAACTGTTTAGTAATTCAGCACACAGATAGAATACAGACTTGACATTAGTCACAGCCAATTTGAACCCAAATACATATGAACATGTCTTGACCTGCCAAGATCACATAACTAATGGTACACCACAGCATATAACATAACATTTACTCAAAATTTTGAAAAAGGCAGAAAAAAAAGTTAAATCAGGCACTGCTTATGAATTTTCCAAATTGTAAGACAAATTTCTGGGTCAATAACTTTTCCTAAAGGTAGAACAACATTCCTGTGCAAAACCGGAGTCTTGACCTTGCTAGGCTTTAAACCTAAAACCAATTTATTCATCAAATCAGGATTTGTGAATGAGAATGTGGCAGAAGTCCCTATAACTCCTTGATTTAAAAGTGTTTAAACAAGGGCTCAACAATATGTTCTTACTTAGAATTTTTGTTTTGTTTCTAGTTCAGATATTTCAAAGAGAAGACAAGATTATTTTACGTACCTCACTGGCAGATCAGTGCTTACTTTAACAAAAACTCAAAATTTTGACTTATTTCTTCTCAAATTGAAAACAAACCAATATTTTAATTTGATCTAAGAATGTTTTAATATTTGGACAAGAGACGAGACCATTCAAAGTAAGAAATGTATTTTGCATTGTGATTATTCAATTTCTGTACCTGAATACGGTTAGGCTCCCCAGAAAACCGTCAAATAGTGCTATCCTAACTACCTTGTGAATCTGTATTCATATCACAATGTTTATCGCAGAAAAACTAAATATAGCAATGTCAGATTTTTTCCAATATCGTGCAGCCCTAATAAAACTCTAACTTATAATTGTTACAAGCCTAAACTCAACATAAATGGTAAATCTATCCATCAAATCTAATTGATTGATTGGAATGTTGTACTAGGAGATGTTGATCCAACATGTTCCACTCTATTGTTTGATACAGTTTGACTTCACTGTCTAAAGCAATTTAGGGCTTTTTTGCCAGCAGCACATATAGTAAAAATTTCTGACAAAATTTTTAAACAAAAACATCAAATTTCAAAAACCTTGCATTTCTGTCTGATGAAGCAGACTTATATAAAGACTTCAAAAATACTCAAATGTAAATATAATTTCAACAGTTGGCCATTTTATCTCTTGGCTCTTTTTATTTTTGTAAACTTGGATCTTCAAAGAAATTAAATCAGACCATCTTCAGACCAAAAAGCTATTAAAGGCTTTTTAAAATCTCAAAAAAATGTCTACAATTTGTCAAGTTCGATTGCATGATACAACAGCTGTATGAAGCTGTATTTCTGCATTAAGTGTCATTGTCACTCCAGATTGACCATGCAACACCAATTTGTGTGCAGGGCCACCAACTGGTTAAAAGTGATTTGCCATTTCAAAGAATTACAAGTGATCATATTTATGGTTTTCAACAATTTAGCTTGAAATCATTAACTACAAATATCACAGATTTTTATTTTCATACAATAAAACCCTTTCCCCTGCCGTGCCTAGCTCCAGTTATGTTTGCAATGTTATTAACATTTACTTTCATTCATTTTCCTTCGGCTTACTCCCTTCATTCATTAGTGGTCGCCACAATGGAATGAACTTCCAATTTATCCAGCACGTTTTACACAGTGGATGCCCTTCCAGCTACAACCCAGGACTGGGAAACACCCATACACTCTCACATGCACATACATACACTACGGCCAATAAACTATAGCTTATTCAATTCAACTATAGCGCATGTCTTTGGACTGTAGGGGAAACCGGAGCACCCAGAGGAAACCCATGCAAACACAGGGAGAACACGCAAACTCCACACAGAAATGCCAACTGACCCAGCCCGGACTCAAACCAGCGACCTTCTTGATGTGAGGCAACAGTGCTAACCACTGAGCCACCGTGTTGCCCCATATCAAAATATTACATTATATAATTAATTAATTCATTCATTTTCCTTCGGCTTAGTCCCTTAATTCGGGTCACCACAGCGAAATGTAACCCAACTTACCCAACATATGTTTTACACAGCGGATGCCCTTACATCATATAATCATATATACTAATAACTTAAATCAGTTGATGTCCACTTCAATTTACTTCAAATCTACTTTCGATCCATATTTTTCTATCATCTCTCTAAATCCACCAAATAGTTAAATTCTCTAACAAGCTTCAAAAGGAGGCAAAGACTTTGAACCTCCAAACGGCCATTTGAAAACTAACACTGAAAGCGTTCTTCGTGAAACTAATACTTCATCCACACTGATTGTCTTTGGATGTAAAAACAAACATTTATAGCCTTGGAAAAAGCAGTTTGATGGATAACAAACAGACATATTTCCAGATGACGTAAGGTGTATTTTAAAAAAATTGTAATAAAGCACTGAGTGAACTTGTCGATACACAGGGGAACTATAAAAAAAGGCAGTTATTATATTTATTGCTGATGATGTTTTATCGCTCCGCTCACCGCTCTTTCAACTTATTTAACTAACGGCTAAACGTGAAGTCAGAGTTGAAACTATGAAACATTCCAATTATTTCAACTTCGAAACATTCAGTTTATTTAAATGTCAAACTATAAAACATTCTATTTATATAATGACGGGTCCATGACTGTTACTTTGTTTCTAAAGAGACAAACAAGTAATGAAGAAGAAACTGTGACATTTGAAAACCGAACAGAACAAGAAACTGCTTCCATCTGTTTAAGGCCTCTTGTTCACTTCAGGTCTACTTTATTCACTTCAGTTTTATTCTTGCTGATCATGTTTTGTTCTTTAACTATTCATTTTCCCTCCACACCAAGTTTCTATTTCCTGTTGTTGTTTTCAATTAGGCTGAGAAGTCTTTAAATGTTCCTGTGCGTTTAAACCTGTCTGATCTGCTCTCTGTCATGTTTTTAATCATCTTTAATGAGTGTGTGCAGTAAATGTTTAGGACCTGCTAGATGTTTGATTGCTGCCAATATGGATGTGATTGGTGATTGTGGCCTCTGGGATTCCCCTAAATAAAAACCACACAAGAGTTATTATCTCTTTGAGGGTTTCACCTCCTGGATTTTTCGCTTCCCTTAACCAACAGGGCATTGCTTGCCATCTGACTAAAATACTTAAGAAGGTGTTGTGTTTTAACAGGAGAAAACAGGCCCACAGCTGTGATCATATCCAGACAATTTACTATCAACTATATACACTCACCCTTTTGCCTTCAGAACTGCCTTAATCCTCCGTGGCATAGATTCAACAAGGTATTGGAAATATTCCTCAGAGATTTTGGTCTGTATTGACATGATTGCATCACGCAGTTGCTGCAGATTTGTCATCTGCACATTCATGATGCGAATCGCCCGTTCCACCACATCCCAAAAGTGCTCTATTGGGTTGAGATCTGGTGATTGTGGAGGCCATTTGAGTACAGTGAACTCATTGTCATGTTCAAGTAACCAATCTGAGATGATTCACGCTTTATGACATGGCATGTTATCCTGCTGGAAGTAGCCATCAGAAGATGGGTACACTGTGGTCATAAAGAGATGGACATGGTCAGCAACAATACTCAGGTAGACTGTGGTGTTGACACAATGCTCAATTGGTACTAATGGGCCAAAAATGTGCCAAGAAAATATCTACCACACCATTACAACACCACAAGCAGCCTGAACTGTTGATACAAGGCAGGATGGATCCATGCTTTTATGTTGTTGATGCCACTTGCATCTGAATGTTGCAGCAGAAATCGAGACTCATCAGACCAGGCAACGTTTTTCCAATCTTCTATTGTCCAATTTTGGTGAGCCTGTGCAAATTGTAGCCTCAGTTTCCTGTTCTTAGCTGACAGAAGTGGCACCCGGTGTGGTCTTCTGCTGCTGTAGCCCATCCGCTTCAAGGTTTGACGTGTTGTGTGTTCAGAGATGCTTTTCTGCATACCTCGGTTGTAACGAGTGGTTATTTGAGTTACTGTTGCCTTTCTATCAGCTTGAACGAGTCTGGCCATTCTCCTCTGACCTCTGGCATCAACAAAGCATGTTTGCCCACAGAAATGCCGCTCACTGGATATTTTCTCTTTTTCTGACCATTCTCCATAAATCCTAGAGATGGTAAAAATCCCAGTAGATCAGACGTTTCTGAAATATTCAGACCAGCCTGTCTGGCACCAACAACCATGCCATGTTCAAAGTCACTTAAATCATCTTTTTTCCCCAATTCTGATGCTCGGTTTGAACTGCAGCAGATCGTCTTGACCATGTTTATATGACTAAATACATTGAGTTGCTGCCATGTGATTGGCTGATTAGAAATTTGCGTTAACAAGCAGTTGGACAGGTGTACCTAATAAAGTGACTGGTGAGTGTAGTTCTGTATTGTATAAACCTGTCATTTCTACACATGGCAAAGCTGTTGCATGTTTAAATCAGGAAATTCCAGCATTCCTAAAAACACAGGTTTCCCAAAACCGAAATTTCTTTCATCTTTTACTCACCATTCTCTTTTCACAAACCTGTTTGGAGTTAGTTTTTTCTACTGATGCAAAAGAACATCATTTGAAAAATGCTGAAAACCAGTAAACATTGACTACCTATTTATTTTTCCTACTCTGGGTGTGAGTGGCTACTGAATTTGAACATTTTTCAAAATATCTTCTTTTGAGTTCAACAGAAAAAAAGAAACTCATAAAGGTTTGAAGTGAGTACATTTTCATTTTGGGGTGAACTATCCCTTTACATAAACAGTTCTGGCACCTCCATCTGGCCACTTTAAGTTTTGAGGGCATTACAGCTGATGAAAATGCACTCATTGGCCACTTTATTAGGTACATCAGTTTAATTGCTTTTTAAAGCAAATATCTAATCAACCAATGACATGGCAGCATTCAAGCATAATGATGTAGTCATGGTGGTCTGCTGAAGCATCAGAATGAAAAAGAAATGTGACAGAAGAGACACGCGGTGCTTCTCAATTCTTATTCCTGCATTCTCGTTCCCTTTATACTCTACTTGGCTCCACCCATTATTAATAGTAATTAAGCTAGTAGTTGGGTTTAGGTATTGGGTAGGAATAGGGACGTAAATAAGATCATACTTTATAAGTGCTAATAAACTGTTAAAATCTTAATAATAGGCAGGTAATAAGCCAGTAGTAAATGCTCTAAATTGTTACTTTAACTAAAGTGTTACTGATATTATAAATTCAACTTCAAAGGGTGAAACAGGCAGATCACACTACAGGCACATGCACAGACACCAGTTTCCTTTTTATGGAAAAGCAAAGAGATTCATTTTATTTAAATAATTGTTGTTAATTATTATTACCTATTTAGTGAGATAAATTATGAAAGCAATACAACAAAATTTTCAAACAGTTTCTGCTAAATCTATGCAATTAAACCTTTAACAGACTACATTAAACTTAAGCATTTTCAAGCATTTTTCCATATTTCCAACATATTTCCAGCACCCATAAGAACCGGTGGACTGTGTCATAATAAAAGCTGTGCTGCTTTTGTGCCATGTCACGCTCGTTTCTAATCAGCAATAGGGTACATGCACAGCAAGTATTTCTCAGCCACTGACAAAATTTTAGGTTTATGTGACGATTTTCAATTTCCTAAGGCTCCTTTTACAGCATCGATGTTGTAAAGCATTTAAAATATATTTAGTTAAATAGACTCAAGCATTCTTTTAGTTGTTCAAGCATAAAATTAGATAAAAAATGTAATAAGAAGCAGCAGGCAAGCGCTGAAAGTCTATTGATAATACTAGGGTAAAATAAATTTCCATATTTTAAAAACATGGCGCAGAACAGCGGAATTAAATGCAGTTCAGTCTGAGACCAACTTTATAATTTATATCAATCAAGCAAAGATCACAGATTTTTAAAGAAATTAAATCTTAAATGTGGTGATTTTGTAATGGCATGCCAGTTCACTAGAAGTGATTGAGCTGGCTTACTGAAAATAAAAAAATCTCAAAAAATAAAACCTGCATATACCCCTTTGCTTCAACACTACAGTTTCACTTTGACAGCTTTCAGCTTTACTCTACTTTTTATTACTATGATAAAAAGTGTATATGTATATATATATTTATACATACACACATACACACACACACACACACACACACACACACACACACACACACACACACACACA
>CAIGQZ010001336.1:27902464-27944398 GCA_903798205.1 Danio tinwini
TATAAAATGATATATTGGATGAATAATGGACTGGTTGGGTAGCTTTATTTGGACAGAGGAAAATTAAGACCTGTTTAAAATGTTTTAAGACTTAGAACACAGCATTTCAGTGAATTTAAGACTTTTTAAGGCCTAAAATTTAGCTTTTGAAATTGAGAAGAGCCAGCGGACAACCTGTACAAGTTTAACTGTGCGTTACTATTAAAGTTTGTAACACAGAGAAAAACATTTGTTTGATCAACACTTACTGTCTGATCTCCTATGAGTTCAGCTGTCATGGCGAGAGACATGACCAGGATGGTGGCAGAGCCCACTCCCAGCAGCACCGCTGCCCCATACACCTTATTTCCCATGTGTGTGTCCAGCAGCACCCAATAGGAGAACGCCAGAATCAGCAGCAGACCCAGAAAATAGGTCATCTATTATTGAGAAACAGGAAAAGTGAGTTTAATCTAAATACTTTTTGTAAAAGACCAGTGAATCTCAAGTAGAATGCAATTATTCTACTTGAGCTATCAGAAAAGCCCTTGCCTGATTTTTACCATGTTTTCAGATTTTACCCCATTCTCACCCTGTTATTTACTTGTTTATTTAATTTTTTGGATTCTGTTTTTGTCTTGCCTGCTTTCTAGAACCGTTCTGGTTCTTTATAAAAATGAAATGCAGCCATATGTACTTCTGGCTACATAATTCCCGATCTCCAAAAACATGTATAGGGTTACATATTCAGAATGAGCATATGTTGTTTAACACAACATAATGTAAAACCCAGAAGACTTTGCCTAGTTTAAGAACAATGTTGCTCGTTTATGACTGACAAAAGTGCATGTAAATAGTTTATTTTTTAAAATATATTTTATGCCTAACAGAAGAACGAAACTACATGTTTTGCACAAGTGAAGGGTGAGTAAATGACGGCAGAATGGATGAAATATCCCTTTAAGTCTTCCAGAAGTCAAAAGAGTAAATTATTTAGTTTATTTCTTGCTGTTGTTGATGTTTTTATAGTTTTTAGTTAGTGTTCATTTTTTTTAATTTCTGTTCATTTTAGTAAAAAAAGAAAAAACATTGTCACAGAGAATGGACAATTCTTTAATGCTTGATAGCAGATGAATGTTTTAAAACTCTGCTGCTTTTCCAGGTATTAACTTTTATGCAACATTTAAAATAGCTGTTTGTGAATGTGAAACTTCTTCAAAGTTTCATAGATCAGAGGGCATGATAATTGGACTTACTGTCACTTAAAATATAGAAGTTATTCTGAACTACCTGAAACAAGTCTTGAGTTACTCCGGTAGAAACCTAATTTGCAACAAATCTGCATAATGTCAGGCTATGGTCCTTGGTGGCTACCTGAGAACAACATCTAATTTGATAAATTATGTGAGTTTTCCGGCAGAAATAACAAAACGGGAGGGTGGCGGGAGATGGGTCTGAAATACGGGAGACTCCTGGGAAAAATGGAAGTGGTTAGCAGGTATGGTCACTGGTTAAATTAAAACTGATAAATGTAAATTGGAATAAAACAAATGAACTAACAAATTAACATAACTAAAAAATAAACTAAAAATAAAAGATAAATTCATAAATGAATCCGTTAATAACATGTAAACCGCTTTATAGAAACTAAATATCTACCAAATAATATTTTAAGCCAATTTATAATGTTAATTTTCACAGTACAGTATAGTACAGTGTGTTATAAACGGGTTCTTTTTACAATCAACTATTCAGATGCCTTTTACATTTTATCATATTTGAAGGCCCAATGAATCCAAAACATTGAAAAACCCCTGCATTCATGGATTCTGCAAATTAGAAACAAAAAAATTATAATGAAAATAAAACTATACCCAAGAGTCTTCTTTACTTACATCGTGAACAGAATGGGACTTTGAAGCAAAAAATTTATTTTAAGACAAAAAAAAGCCTTTGTGTTTTTCATATTCTTATAATCCAAATAAATGTATAAATCTTTTATACCAGTTGTGATATACTGTGCCAGTTAAGTGCAGCATTTTTACTTTAATAAATCAGGAAGTATTAAAACGTGATACTGGTAATTCTGTCAAAAGGGCAACTTTATATATTGTTCTCTTTTTCACAAGCTTTTTGCAGTACTGCTTAAAAACTGCTCATCAGAGGGGTATCCACTACCTTATTTTGAAATGTGGAAGCTCTTTTTTTCTGCGAAGATTTTAAATTTCAATTAATTTGCCACTAATGGTGAATAAAAACTGAAATAGAATATTGCTGTAAATGGAAACGGATAAACAGTCTAACTACTTAAACTACAAACCACTATTTGACACTGAAAACACATTCAAATTAAAGTCTTATGATAATTAAATACCAGTATGCAACATAAAGAGCCGTTTTGAATGGCTAAAACGAATGGAAGTGAATGAAGCTGGAAGTCTTTGCACACCTAAAAAGACAGTTCAACCAAAAAAAAATTTTTTCTCTTGAATGCAAAATTATATATTTTGAAGAATGTTGGAAACCGCTTGCTTCCATAGTAAAAAAAAAAAAATACTATGGAAGTAAAAAAAAAAAAAAGTTTAACTCTACTTGACTCAAGGCAACTTGCTGCACACCTTTTTTGAGTTAATTCAAATTTAACCCAAGTACAGCACTCGATTTAAGTTGAGTCAACTCAAAAAAGCTCTGCAGTAAATTCCCTTAAAACTTTAAGCTGAGTCAACTCAAGTTAACAGTGCCAGGTTTCCAACATATTTCAAAATAACTTTTTTTTTTGTTTAGCAGGAAAAAAACTGATTTGTGAAAAGTGGAGGTCAAGCAGAAGATGACAGAATTTTCAGTTTTGGATGAACTACAGTATCCACTCCCACTCCTTCTTAAAAAACGTGGATATGACACTCCATTTGTGTATCTACAATTGACTCCAAGTCATAAAATCTGAGCTCAAAAAAAAAATCCCGTCTGCTCAATGAAAATTACAACTTTATGACAGTGTTCATGTGTGTGCTTGACTCATAAACATGATCACACGTACAGTATATGAGACGGCAATACTGACTGCTATCTCTAGAATGTTAAACAATGGAAACATGGGTGATATTTCAATCATGGGACACAAATGCACACTCATACTCACACATTTGCCTATAAGCTTGCTGACAGGCTTCATAATAAAAGAGGAAGCAAAGCCACTCAGGAACATGACCAAAGGAATAGTGGCTATGTAATTCTGCAAGAAATAAGGCACAGGACAATCAGATATCACAGCCTTTTATTTCTTCCATACTTGGTTGTTGAATTAAAAGTAGAGGAAAATATTTCTTCCTTCTTACCTTTGGCAGCAGTAGTGTGTAGGTGAGATACATGGAGATGTATGTTTGTGACAGGTTTACTATCAGTCTGGTGGACATATAAAGCAATGCCACCTGAATAAAAAAGCAGAGTTTAGAGAAGATTTGAACTTTTTCAACAGATTGTTACTAAATGCAGTGTGTGATTAAGTGAATTCTTTGTAGGCTGACACTTCAACCACAAAAGACTAATCACTTTACATGACAAACCACTGAAAAGTCAAGGTTTTCACACAACAGTCTAGGGTGATAGTGTGATACTTTTTGTTACAAAATATATATTCTTTCTTTTCTTTTCGGATTAGTCCCTTTATTAATTAGGGGTCGCCACAGCGCAATGAACCGCCAACCAATGCAGCATATGTTTTACGCAGCGGATGCCCTTCCAGCCGCAACATATCACTGGGAAACAAAATATATATTACAATATAAAAGAATACAGGGATTTTCACTAGATGGCTTTACCAGTTATATTTGGGTAATATGTATCACCTGGGGTCCATTTATGATACCAACATAAGTAAAAAACTGAGTATGTTAGCCCTGAAATGAGAAAACTCTGGGTTTTCGGTTTCAGAATGTCAAAAAGAGCAAGTCAAACCGGTCTCTAAAAGCGAGGTAACTCTTCAGAACATTTTCTTCAGAAAACCCAGAGTTCCTTTCGCTCTCCGTTCTCTTCCGCAATTCATTTAGGCACACTGCAGAAATGCTTTTCTTATTAAGTATTTGATCATTTTTTTTAAATACAAATATTTAATATTTCGTTATCAGGAAATGATATTAGACATTTAATCTTCTTTCCTGGGGGCATTTTACTCTTATAAAAAATAAATAAAACTGCCAGTGTGGTTTAAATATTATAAATAAAAATCTGAAAAATCAGAATGTCAACTATCAAGTACAATTTGACAAAATTTCATACAAAGTTAAATACAACACCCATGATTAACCATTTCAGTGGTGTAGGTAGTAGAGTGATCAGCACAGAGAATTCGCTTATAACACGATTGAACGGGTTTGAGTCCAGCTCGCTCTTCTCACTTTTCCAGTCTAAAATCACATTAGAAGTTTATTTAGAATTATTTGCACTTATTGTAAATAGGATCTATCACAAAAAAAGTATTTATACCCGCTGCCAATTTTCTTACCATGTTGGCAGACCATTTGCAAAAATAAGGAGAAAAAAAAAACACTTAAATTATTATTTTATACATTTTGCCAATAGAAAACAATACAAATTAATAGCCTTTTAGCTAGTTTTCTTCAGGTCATATTATAACATTGTTAAGAATTAAACTTGTCTCACTTCTCTTTGACATTTTTTGTTGGATGCTCTTGCCATAGTGAATCATAACATCAGAGCTCCATTGATAATGGCTTTTCATAGTTGTGGTGCATGAGCTTAACAGACTACTCAAAAGACTGTCACTAAACTGACACTATTCAGCTGATCTGAAACCTACAAGTCAGAGTTTTCCCATCTCAACTCAACAACTCAACTCAACTCAGAGCTTAGGTTTAAACTTCCTTATTGAAACAGACCCCTGAAATAATATAAATAAATAAATAAAAAAAAAATTGTGAAATTTACTAGGGTTTTTTAAGTGAGAACTTAAAATTGTCAAGTTTTTTGAAATGTTGAAAATTTGCTGTTTTTAAAAATCTCGCTTTACTTGAGTTTTCATATGTGAATTAAATAAATAAAGCAATAGCGATTTTATCGTGATTAATACTATAAATGAAATTTTGCACAAAGTATACAAAATAAACATACCATAATACGACAGCTGTATAGTGAAAGTAATGCATTTTAGTTAAATGTAAAACTGCAGTACTCATATTTATGCCTACAACTGCACTAAACCCCAGTATCTCGATATCAATCGGTGTGTCTCAAATAATCCATCAAACATTACATACTTATACACTAGTAATTACTGTATGCACTACGTACACAACTGTTTATCAAATTACATTTATAAGATTATCTTCTATTAAACACCAGAGTTTGATGAACCAGATGTTATTTTGACAGAGTGTAAAGCCAAAACAAAAACTATAATCATAAAGGTAATTCCAACAATTACTATATCAGCATCCACAATGACAGACAGTAACGTTATGTTTATTATAGACATATGAAACCATGTAGTCTCTCATTTTTGCTTTTTAATTTAAATTAGAATGCCTTCTGATTGGCTGTCAGTGCTTCTCCAAAATTGGACAGTGATTCCAATACAGTGAATTCCAACAGTGATTTGCCTTGTCATGATCATTATAGATGTAGAGGTGGAATCCTTTATTCCCACAGAATCAGAGCGATTATTAAAACTTTGATTATTACTAACTTGGTAGAACGACGGCTGTGTGAGCCAGTTATTCCAGTGCAGTAGATTGGCTGGAGGAGCCACAGTGGTGTTGTTAATAAGTGGCTGTCTTTCCCCAGGACTGGACCCATCCTCCTCCTGACGAGGACGACCCTTCTCCCGTGTGCCCAGGTGAAATAGCAGGGTAAACACAGCTCCGATGCCCACCACAATGAGACTCAAATCCTGAGGGTGAAGAGATATTCCTGCATGAAGCTTATTAGAGCCATTAAGACCAGGCCTGTATTATGACAATCTAAGAAAATGTCAACAGAAAATGAAAAGGTTGGTCCATAAAAATAAATTGTTCTCTAAATGCATTTAACAACAACACACCATGTGCACAATATGACAGATTTTGGAGTCTGCATCAGATTGAATTTATAAAAGGTATGAGTGTAAAGTAGCATATTAAATGCAAGAATTTCTAATTTAAATATTTAATCAAATGACTTTTTTGACTTTCAACATCAAAATACAGGTAAAATAAAGAAAAACGGTCATCCAGTGTAACAGATATATTAATGTAAAAATTCTAACAAAAACATATTCCAATTTGTACTTATTAAAAATATATATATATTTAGTAATTAAAATAAAATGTTAGTACAGTACATGTGACCCTGGACCACAAGCTAAGTCTTATATTGCAATGTATATTTGTAGGAATAGCTAACTACAGTACAGTAGGTGAGAGTTTAATATGAGCATTACCGCTGCACAATCTAACGCCGCCGCATTGAAAAAAAAAGAATGTGTTTTTTAGGTATAACCGCAGTTTGCGACTATGCCGCCAGGTGGCACAGGGACGGGATGCGAACGGACAGAAATAGCCTATACATTAGCTGTAAAATACTCTACTACTTGTAAATAAAGATAAACAATGTAACATAGCATTATAATTCTTTCATTAATCATTAAAAAGATAACTATGCTACATTATTTAAAGGAATAAAGAATAACAAATAACCTTTGGGGTGAAGTGCTTTAAAACAAGTCTGCTATTGTATGCTTCAGCACCAAAACACGAGTTGCCGTGAGATTGTGTTAGTTTGTTAAATAGAATAATAATCGAGCCTAAATAAAATTAAAGTGAAATATTCACCGTTTCAGAGAAACCTATATTAACAGAAAAAAGGATGTTCCTGGTCACAGTTTGACAGACAAGTTGCTGATGCTGATCGCCTCTGCTGTCTGGAGCTGCTTATAAACTCAACAAATAGGCTATGTATAGGCATATATAATATACATTTTTAAATAGCCTATGTAGTATAATTTAGGAATCAAACAAATCCAAAGTTTTTCTTGATGTTTGCATAGTAATAACTTTGCACTAAACTGAGGCTTTCATTTTACAGCTTATAAAACATGTATGCAAATTAATGTAATATGATATGTAAACAACAAAATTGTTATACTGTATGCTATGTAGTGGCCTATACTTTACAAAAAGTCAACATATAAACCTTAAGGCTTATCATTGTCTTTCATTACACACAGCACGCGCATGGACCGCAAGTGAAACCGTCATGCCACAAAATACTTTTTAAACTAATGTTTTTTATTATTATTATTATTATTATTATTATTATTTAATGCTGAACAACACCTAATAAAAATTTTAATGTATTTATTACATCACCTTATTGGAGAAAGCTGTATCAATTACAGTGCTTTCGCAGGTTTGAAGTATACTTGCGGTAGCCGGATTGAAACACACCATTTACCCACATCGCATAAATAGTTAACTATATGCAATAAACAAATCATAATTTCATTTTTAATAATAATAATTTTATTTATTATGACACTTTTCTTTTTACTACGTTAAAGACTGACATGAAAAAGAAATGCTATTCAAGAGCAATGTGCACACACTGACAGGTCTGCTTCTCTCTCTTTTCAAATTCAAAGCAAATTTGAATGCTAAAGGATTTTAGATATGTATATAAAATAGCCTGCAATATATTAACATCAACAAATTAATAAAATAATTAGCAAATGAGAAATAAATGACAGAAAAGTTGATAAAAACAGACATTATCTCTAAGAGTTATCATAATTGCAAGACTAAAACGAGTAGATTTTTTAAATGAGGCAAATGCGTTGATTAACTGATTAACTACTAATTGTGTATATATTTTGCAGCCAGTTTAAATTGTCATTTCGTCCTCTCCGAGTAGGCTATATAGCCAAAGTTTTTCTGAGTCATTTAGATTAAAGAATATATTATTTAGCCTACGTTTTCTCTCGGTGTCGCGGCTGTGCGTGCGTCAGCTGAATACAGGCCTAAAATAAATCTAAAAAGCAACTAGACTGCGCGCTGATACTTGTTCTTTTTTTTCGGATATCGAACAATGCGGGGTTAATAGAGAAATCGGCTATACATTGCATCTCTATTAGCGAAATCAGTGCATTGTACAAAAGGCATTTTCTACAAACATATCGAAATGTTTTCGGCTGCTCGCGCAATTCGCTTAATGTCAGGTGACTTGCATTCTGTGCAGCTTGTGCTGTATTGAACAGACGCACGTCACTTCATAACTATTTTTGATGTCTTGGTCACGCTATTTGGAGCGGCTGCAACAATTTGCTTCGGGGGCCGGGTTCGGCCCGCTAGTCGCCAATTGAATAGCCCTGGTCGTCACGTAACCGGGAATGAGTAAGATAACTGCAGACCGCAGTTACTTGCATTCAGTGCATTCATTAGTATATTTTTCTATATTTTACTCATGTGCAACATGTAACATTTTAGCTTTTAAACATATAGTAATCTAAAAACTATTGGCAGTCGAACAGCACAGCCATCATAGCAAAATGGATAATAATAATAATAATTATTATTATTATTATTATACAATTAATAACTTTAATAATACTATTTATTATATTATTGATGATGATGATGATGATGATGATGATGATGATGATGATGATAATAAAGATGATGATTATTATTATTAAGAAGTAGGATATTGATTATTTATTTTTTTAAGTAAATGGGAATAAAACACAGCCAGGAACTAAACTATCACAGTTTTTACAGCTCCAGAAGTGTAGTTTCAAGTGCACAAGTTTGCGACACAGTTTGGAAATGTTCGTTGAAACGATAGTTTTGGGAAACGCCAAATCAACGAACTGTATGTAACGACGGAACTTGCGACCTTAGTTGGCTAACGATGGTTTTAGGAAACGCACCCCAGGTTGTGAATTATATTTTTCCCCACTATAGGCTAGCCTTTGCCGTGCAACAGGTAACAGTTTTGCTTTTGACCTAGATATCCAGTCAAAGCACCACGCATCCCGCCGTTATGGATATGTTAGCTAAATATTATTGTTATTATTATACATTAGTGGATTTAATGCGCTTTTTTAAAAAAGCTGATTTTTTTTTCTTTCTCAGCATGCGTGTGAAAGAGAAATGAACAGAGAAATGAACAGACACTATACAACAGGGCACTATAAAAGCTAAAGAACTAATTCTTATATTTGCTTTTTGCAGCCTAGGGCTATACTTCTCACCATGTATCTTTTCTAAAACAAACAATATAGTGTAAAAGCATTTTTATTACTAAGAAAACTAAAACAAAATGATATTTGAATTGATCACATCACATAAGATACACATAGCCTACAGAACAGTCTGTCTAGTATTGTGAAAAGGCAAAGCTGAAAATCTGTGGTTAAAGCGCCACCGAGCGGTCAAAAGCTGCTGGCGCACCAAATACCACCGCGGCAGCGGTATGAACGGCGGCAAAGGGAACAAATTGAAGTAGTAACATCTGTAACAAACCATGCATAAAAGAAGATTTATTTATTTAGCTTTGACATTTTAATCTTACTAAAAGACTGACCCTTATGGTTTTGTGGTCCAGAGTCACATTTTAAATAATAATACAATACAAAATCTTGCAATTTGCAAAACTATGGAATTCATTGGCTGCAGTCAGCTTATAGATACCAATATTCTTCATTTATGCTCAACACAAACTCATTCAGGTGTGAATCAAATGGAAGCTGAATAAATGATAACAAAAACAGTATTTGTGGGTAAACTACTCCTTTAAATGTAGATATGTTGTAATGACCAAACGTTCAGTGCAGCACAAAAAAAAAGCTGAGCACTCACTCTGAAAACAGGGATGTCAACTGGACCAAGGTTGTCCATAACAGCAGGATCATCTCCTTCCTGGAAATGAAACAACAGCCATGCCACTGCATACACTGTAATGTTGGCTATCACCGTAAAGGCATACCTGACAGACACAATCAAAATATCATTAAAAAAATACATCATTTCGTTCTCTACAGGCAAAGTCCTCTAAACCGGCATCACAAGAGCAGTTGATCATTACACACGCAGAGGATCATGACCTTACCTGTACGCAGTGAGCTCCACTTTCTCATGCTCGCACGACACCAACTCAGGAATGAGGGACAGATGGGAAATCTGGGTGGCCGCCCATCCAAACTGGAAGATGATGATGAAGGGGGCGAAGTAGGTGACACTGACCCACTGTGGGGTGTTCAGATCACAGCCCAGGCACTGGTTAAATATGAAGGGGAATGATAGGAGAACACTGATGGTCCCTAGATAAAAAAAGTAAAGCATGTGAGGATATATATCATATTGAATAAAATAGGTATAGTTTACACAAAAATGTCACTTTGCTCTTTATCTACTCTCCCTCTAGCAAAATATTTTCTTCAGTAAAACAATAAGGATGATTTTAAGCTTAGATTGTGGTCCTTGGTGATTCTTGAAATGCAAGTCTGTGGCTACCATCAATTTGAGGGTGCACAAACTAGGCATGGGCTGGTATAAGATTCTGACAGCATGATAACCTTGGATAAAAATATCACGGTTTCACAATATTGTGGCTACAGCTCTAAAAATATATTCTTTTTTTTATGTCTGGGTAAAAACAAAAACTTTTTCACCCATTGAACACAACATATTTAATTTTGAGAAACATTTATAGTATTTGTTACCGTAAACATGTCAGGCTAATAATTCAAATGAATCATTGACTTCTGCTGTCTTCATGTTTCAAAAACACTGATTTCTTTACAATTTAAAACGGCATCTTTGGATATCTTTTCTGCTGGAGACACTGTTGTCCTTAAAAAAAAAAAAAAAAAAAAACATAAATAAAAAAAAAATCTTACATATACCATAGGAACGTAGGAACGCTTTAGCAGAAAATTTGGTGGTTTTAAAAACTTGACTTTTCTAAACCTGCGGTACACCTTGAAAACGTTTATCATCCCATGCCTATCACACACACATATAAAGGCAAAAACAAAATAAATAACCCTTACACCTTACAATACATCTTATGAATTTGATCTTTGATCTTATGCTCTTATGAAATGAAATCTTCAGTCTGTGAAAGAAACTGAACATTATTTATAGCACTATCACCGAGCTTATTCACAACTGTTGAATTATGTTGAATTACTGTGCATGTGGAATTCCATGTTGTATTGTCAAAAAAAAAATTGCACTTGTGATTATTCTGGATGCTGCACCCTAATGCAGTAAACAAGCAGGATCAACTCTCAGACTGTTGTAAACACAGTCATGCTGGGGATTAAAAGTAATCATTCTCTAAATCATGTTCAGCTTCTTGCATAGACTGATGGATCACATCTCTTCTTAAGAAATCAATGTATCATCAAGAGCCAAAGATATTCTTTTTGTTTTGTCTGTATTTGCTCATTTTAATATTAAAGTGCAGGTAACTGGTGATTTTTGGGTGAACCCCAGAAAACACAGAGCATTCACCTAATGCTCTCATGTGGTTCCTATGTGGACTATTTTTTAGGGAACCAAATAAGAAAGCGCTGGGAATGCTTACCATATATAACCTAATAACAACTTAAAGAAAACCTAAATGAGAACCTTCTGGAAACATTGTCCTAACCTAGAAGGAATGTTCCATGTATGTACAGAAGGACTAATAAACCGAGAACGTTCTGTAAATGAAAAAATGTTAGCTGGGACCATCCCTTTAAAAAGACTGTTCACTAAAAAAAGAAAATAAACTTTGTCAGCAAACTCAGGAAAAATGTGCAAACCAAAGCGATTTTTTAATCCCAACATCCTACTTTTGAAAGTCACAGGTCTGAAATGGGAAAATATATTGTTGCTGACATCTATCTTTAAAGGGATAAATCATCCAGAAATGAAAATTTACTAAGAATTTACTCCCCTCAAATAGCTCCAAACCTTTATTCTTGTCTTTCTTCTGTTAAACACAAAATTTGTTAATTTGAAGAAAGCTGAAACCCTGAAAAACAAATACTACGATTATCAATGTTTACAGGTTTCCAAACATTCTTCAAAGTTTCTTCTTTTATGTTTAAAAGAAGAAAGAAGGTCACAAAAGTTTTGAACCACTTGGGTCTGAGAGTAACTGCTGAGTAAACTATCATTTTTGGGTGAACTATCCCTTTAAGTACGACGTCACTCACCGACTAGATGCCATGTCTTCCTCTTTCCGTAGGAGCCGCAGCCGGGCGTCCGGTCAGACTCGTAGCCGATGAGCGGTGTACAAACCCCGTCCGCTATCTGTCCCACCAGTAGTAGCACACCCGCGTACGTGTTCTCAAAGCCGAGCACAGAGTGGTAAAACACCAGCAGGTATGTGAACCACATAGAGGCGCACAGGTCGTTGAGAAAATGCCCCACCGAGTAACTCAAGCGCCTGATTACGGGCAGAGAGGCTTCGGAGGAGTCCGGCATGATAAAGGCGACACACTGAACCTCCGGCCAGCTAGAAATGTCTATTCCCTTTAATCCAACTCAGCATATTGTGTCCTCTACGGCTTCCTCTTCGCCGCAGGGACAGCAATAACGAGTCTGTGTGAAGTTCAAGGCTCTGGGTCCCTCATCTTCTGTACCTGCCGCCCTCAGATGCTCTGCATTTTTGGTCAGCTGACTTGTAAATGTGTGACGATGGAGGAGGCGCGAACTGACATTTCAGCACTCTTTTATCGGTTGACAGCTAGGCTTCGCTTTTTAGATCTCGGGAGAATTATATCTACTGATGGAGTCACATCTGATGTGAAATATTGTATGAAAAATATCTAAATAAAAAAAGGTTATCGACTTGACTCGTTTTTGCTGAAAGCACGTGATCAATGACGCGCGATGTTTTGTTCGTCTGATAGCACGTGACTGCTTCACAACGAGTGTGTTTCAAAAGGAGCGGGATAGTTTGTTATATTTAAATTTTTTTTATATATGTTTAATTTTTGATGGCTTATTTATTTTTCAATATTTAAGATGAAGCCCAATATAACGCATATAAAATATAGTTACAGAATATACATTTGAATTTTTTTTTTCATTTTTTAAATGTAAAATAGCCTAAAGTTACTGTTTTTTTTTTTTAGCAAGAACTGAAAAAATACAGCAATCCATTCACAAAACGATAAAGATTGTATGTATGAAGATTGTAAGTCTGGGGTATTTTGAATGATTGTATCAGTGACATGCAGCTCCAAAATAAGCAGACCTGAAACAGGCCCGTAGCCAGCCTAGAGAAAGGGGTGGTTCGTTTGTTCTCAAAAGGTGGACCTTTTTGCAGTTATTTAACTTTTTTTCTCTTTAATTGTAATTTACATACTGCATTTTAAGCACTTTTTTTGTGCTGGATTAGCTTGTCAGATGGTCACACTTTTTGATTTACCAAAAACATTTTCTAAAGATTTAGAATAAAGAAATATGAAGGCTACTTATTTTTAGGTTACTTTATGATATATCACTACGGGAAAAATAGCAGTCTGTTAAAGTTTTAAATTTTAAACTGTGGCCTATTGTCATTTTTTAGGCAAATAACAAACTGGCAAGCACGTCAAAGAGCCTATGCTCACCATTCAAAGATATCATCACCATTCATTCATTCTAAGCTCTTTGAGCACGTTCAACTTTCCTCAGTCTCCGAATTTGATCATTTAAATAAAAACAACAACAACATAATATTAATAATAATGTAAAGCTTCACAATTTTTCTAGCTTGTAAAGAAAAAGTACATTTGAAAATTCATGGATAACAACAATAGCCTAATAAGTATTAATATGGGCTTTTATTTATTTTTATTTTATTTCTTTCAAGAATAAGGTCCAAGATTTAGAACAAGTTTAGAAGTTAGAAGTTACTTATAAATTTGTTTTCTCTAAAACAGCAATACAGTAGAATTGTACTTTACTTGCATCAGATTTCACTTGGTTTTAAAGCCTTGTTCGATGGGTTATTTCATAACTTACGATGGCATAACAGTCATAATAGGACAAATGAGCTCATGTTTTGGGGGTAGGGGTTGTCTTTCGAACCACCCGAAACCCACCTAGCTACAGGCCTGTGAAAGACAATACATTGTCTAATCTAATAATAATCTTCAGTTTTTTTTTATCTTATAGATGTCATTGGCCTCAAAATATGAATAAACGAATTATTATTTGGAAACTTATTAGTTATACATTTAAAAAAAAATCTACCAATTGTAGAACTATTTTTTAT
Source organism: Danio tinwini (assembly GCA_903798205.1). Taxonomy (NCBI): domain Eukaryota; kingdom Metazoa; phylum Chordata; class Actinopteri; order Cypriniformes; family Danionidae; genus Danio; species Danio tinwini. The sequence continues at coordinate 27,916,691 of CAIGQZ010001336.1, forward strand.
TTCCACATTTAAAAAAAATATATATATTTTTTATATTATTATTTATATTTTTCAATATTTAATATGAAACTCAATATAACACATATGAAATATAGTCACAGGCATGACCATAAATTTTAAATTCTAACGCCACTAAAACTCTCAGACAATGTCTTTTTTAAAAATTAAGTCAGTTTTCCAGCATGATCTGGCAAAACTGTAGCCATCCATTTACTAAATCATAAATGTGAAGATGTGAAGAATGTCTGAGGAAGGCTATTTTGAATGACTGTATCTGTGACGTGACGAGTGCAGTGGGATACTAAAACATCATGCAGCAGGATTATTCATTGCCGAACCAAGGATACATGAAAGACAAAACATTGTCTAATCTAATCATGTATTCTCCACTTGTCTATTTTTTTAGATGTCACTGGCCTCAAAATATAAATAAAGGAATTATTATTTGGAAACGATTTCGTTTAAATAAAAAAATATATATCTGCCAATTGTACTGTTTTCTTTAATACATCTTAACATTTATATTATTACTTTTATAATTTTTTGTTTCATTAATTTAATTATTATTTAATCACATTTTTCTATTTATTATAATTATCAGATGTTTTATATATTTCTTTTACATTTATCTCAAAATATTTATTTAAATTTTGTTTTTATTTTATTAATCAAAGTATTGATAATTTGTATATTTTTAAACATGATCGCTTATACCCTCAACCTGTGAAATGATTAATTTCTCTTCATATATTACTCTTTATGTCTAACTTGAAACAGATGTGCTACACCAAGTATTTTTCATAGCCATTAAAACCAATAGTATTCTCACATTAACTGCTAAAAACTTATTTTATAACATTTTAAACATTTTATAAAAGAACACTGTCTAGTTAATATTTTTTCTAGTAACTAGTAACACTAAAATATCTAATACACAGTAATAATAATAAAAAAAAGACTTCGTTCTTCAAGTAAATCTCGAACAATTAGTTTACAAATGGTTAAAAGCAGCTGCTCAAAAACAGCCCATTCATGTTTCCTCTCAGTCTGTACTAAAGCGGTTAATTATTAAATAAATCACAGGATGTCATAACTGGTTCTACATTACCTACCAAAAAAGAAAAGTAATTTGAAAGTATAAAAATATACTTTTTTATCACTATGCAGTGAAAACTACAAGGGTGTATAGCCACCTGCTATTATGTCATTGCAATACTAAATTGCATTACGCAGCTTGTGTGCAAAAAAAAAAGGCCACAAGTGACCTCTAGCACCACATCCTGGTGAATCACAGCAAACGCCTCTCTATTGTTACATATCTCTCATGCTTCTTAAATAATACCTAAAATTACCCACAGACACAACATGTACCATCTTATGAGGCATAGAAGAAAAGCAACATTTAATAGGTATGTAAATCAATACACATCCTCACTCTGATAGGCAACCTCTGTTACTGCGTATAAACCCACAGACTCGCGCAGTCATGGAGCTTTGCTATGATACACTTTACAACAGTGAAAAAGAAATCTGAGAAATGCCAACAGACTTAAAAGACTGGCATGGAGCACAGAACAAACCATCTGAGAGGGCCGTGGACGCCTCACCTGGATAGGAGTCGTAGAGAGGGACACGTTAGTGTTAAATGTTTACTTGGAAAGGCACAAACTATGATTCCCAGGTAACATAATCTAATGCGAAAAACAACAAAAGCACAAGTTTGACTGAGAGAATCACTTTCGTCCCTTTGGGAGAGACCAGCCTGCTGTGTAAATGATCCCACGTCTTGCGTTTATTCCCGTTCATTTCAATGGCAAAATGGTTTGCTTTTTTTTTTTCTCCCTAAAAGTGCAATTCACAGAGGAGAGGTGACGTTTTTGTTTCTCTCCATCTCCCACAGTACCTGAGACCAGCCACTGTGTACAACCTCCTCATCCACTTTGAGAGGAAAAACAAGGAAGTAAAAAAAAAAGAGAGAAAATAAACACTAGGAGCGGGGAAAAAAAAAAAAAAAAAAAAAAAAAAGTTCACACTTTCTACAACATAAGTAAAACTGTTCAATTCAAGGAGAGCAGATCTTCAACACAACCTTTTTAAATTACAAAAATAAAACCAGAGAAAAAAAGGAAAGACAGTTTACACAATTGGTTTGTCTGATTCCGATGTACATTTCTCCACACGTCAGTCTTTCCTCACAGATTTTGATCCCATTATAATAATAATAATAATAATTAAAAAAATAAGAAAGGAAAACACCATGGAGCACATCACTCACTCACTCATCCAGCCAGTGTGTCGAGGTGAACGGATGTCTGTGTAGTTGTATGTGAGTCTGCTTGCCTTTAAGTTCTCAAATTATGGTTTTCTAAAATACAAGTTTAAACAGTCCATCTGGGTTTAAGTCACATAACGTATATATCTCGTCTTATATCTGACCACTGAAGTCTCCTCTGGTGTCCCACATTGTACAAATATATTTATTCGTTCCACTGAATTGTTTCTTTAGAAAGAGTGTCAGAGTACTGAGGTGAGTCTCTCTGAGTGGATGCCGAAAGTGAGGCAGTGACTTTCTGTTCTGAAGTGGAGCAGACACAGAAAGGGAGGGAGTTGCTCCACGCTTCAGCTCAAGTCCTTTGCTTTAGTTTTTTTTTCTTTTTAGTTTTTCTTTAAACGCACCAGTGACTTTTAACGTTTCAAAGATGTTCCTCCTCACTTGTGCCGCTGGAGCGCTTTCCTCTTCCTCCTCTTGAAAAAACAACAGCACCTGAAACAAGTGAATGAGTTTAGGATGGTTTTGCAATGTCGTCCTTCCCAAACTTGCCACACAGTGAAGGTTCAAAGTCAGTTTAAAAACACTGAATGTCTACTAATGTTAGTATGAGATCACTGTAGCTGCTGAACAGTGTAGCTGGTGCTTATGTAACCTGAAATTTTGGTAAACAAAAATGCTGCTTTGACTCACTGAAACCCACGGCAAATCAAGCTGCCAAACATTTCACCAACCTTCCTATAAGATTACAAATATTATAGAGAAAACTATAGATGGTAGATTGGCAGTGTAGTTTAACCTTGGCATGTGTTTACATTAGCAGTTAAGTTACCTTGGTTTGCTTAAACCAAACCAAAAAATAAATATTATTTATTTATTTATTTATTTATTTATTTATTTATTTATTTATTTATTTATTATTAACAATATATAGTCAAAATGTAGTCAAAAGTTTGGAAACAGTGAAATGTATTTTTACTGTATTTCTCATCAAATAAATAAGCACTGGCTTCTTTTAAAACGTGAACAACATGTTTTAAAACAAGAGTGTCCAAACTCAGTCCTGGAGGGCCGGTGTCCTGCAGAGTTTAGTTCCAACTTGCCTCAACACACCTGCCAGGATGTTTCTAGCAAGCCCAGTAAAGCTGCGGTCACACTGCACCCTTCTACCCATAGACTTCCATGCATACGCACGCGAATGCATCAGACCGGAAACGCAACTTCGTGCAGCAAGTTTCGCACTTTGCTGCATTGGAAAGTTCAAGCTTGTTGAAGTCTGAGAAATCACATCATATGATTGCGTGAGACCAATCAAGGATCAAAACATGACCTCTTTAGACAGAAATTTAAAACATGGACTAATCGCTCGCTTTTTTAATGTCTAATTATCTTGTTTAATTCCACCCCTTTTTGCAGTGCCGTACGACAGAATTTCGCAAACTCAAACTCTAGTGTGACCGCAGCTTAAGAGCTTGATTACCTGGGTGAGGTGTGTCTGATTGGGGTAAGAGGTAAACTATGCAGGACACTGGCCCTCCAGGACCGGATTTGGGCACCCCTGTTTTAAAAGAAACAAATTATGCTTATTTATTTGATGAAAAGGCGGTTTATTCCGCTGTGGCGACCCCAGATTAAAAAAGGGACTAGGCCGAAAAGAAAATGAATGAATGTACTTGATGAAAAATACAGTAAAAATTGTGAAACGTTATTACAGGATTAAATAACAGAATTTTCATCATCATTAGTCCAGTCTTCAGCGTCACATGATCCTTCACAAACAATAATAACATGATTTGCTGTTCTATTATGATGATGATGAAATTTTATTAACTGACATGTCAGCAACAAAGGCTATTTTCATAGCAAGAACATTTCAGTAATAAACATACATTTAAAAAACAACAAACAAATAAATACATACATAAATTAAATAAGATTTTTAGCATTCATACATGATAAAAATGCTGTTCTATTATGATCAGTTATTATTGGTACAAAATTACTTATAATGATTCTTAGTTATCAGCGCTGAAGTTTTTTTGTCTTGCTTCATAGTAGTGTTTATTATTCTTTGTTTTTTAAAAAAGTTCAAAATAATACATTTATTTGCAACCTTTTTTTTTACATCAAAATACAATTATAATGTAAAAAAATATTTATTTCTAAGCTAAAATCTAAGAAAATTATTATGAACGTTAGATTATTGTCATCTAAAGCATTTTTGTATGAAATGATAATTATTCAAAACAAGAAAGTTAAAGATGTTTATATACATTTTAGACAAGACATTATTAATATTTTAACTTAGAGAATATTTAGTTATAAAACAAATTTTAATATCAAAAACTCTAAATGACAATATTTTTATTTGAAACTTAAAAAAGCCACAAGTCCTAAACAGAACAGAACAAATATTAACATTTTACCAAATACCATCATGACTAATAAATCCAGTTAATCTAGAAAAACTAGGATTGTCAATGTATTTAAATGTGTAGTTTGACAGTACACAATAAAAAAAAATCTACAAGGCACAAAAATACAACAATACAGAATGTGTATGGCATAAACATGTACTTTTGAGATGCAATTTGGAATCTTGTAACTTAAAGTGTCCTTACATTTTCTGATTTGGGGTTGTATATATTGCTAATAAAAACTATTTTTTGAACATTAGATTTTTGTCATCTAAAGTATTTCTGCATGAAATGACAATTATTAAAAACAAAGTTAGATAATATTTAGATAATATTATCTAAAAGTTAGATAATATAACACATTATCAATATTTTAACAAAGAAGAGAATACTGAGTTATTAAACTAGTTTTAATATCATACCAAATTTCTACAAAAAAACAAACTCTAAATTACAATATTTTTTTTTGAAACCAGTTTATCAAGAGAAACTAGGAATTTCAATTGTACATTCATGTATTTAAACGTGCAGTCTGACTGTACACAATAAAAAAAAAATCTACATGGCATAATAATACAGACTGTGTATGGCATAAACATGTACTTTTGAGATGCAACTTGGAATCTTGCAACTTAAACTGTCCTTACTTTGTATCATCGGCCACTTCCACCTCCGCTGGGGCAGTTATGGGAGCGTTGGAGTGTCCCGCTGTGGGATCGTCTGTATTCACTTCTCCATTGGTCGAACTCATAACCTGTAGATTAATATGAAGCAGCAAGCATTGTGTTTTTTAATTCAGCCCTGCAAAGATGAGCCCTATCTTAAAACCACAGTACACACCAAAGTTAATTTAATCTAACTGTCATTGCATATTTAACACATCACGTAACTTGGGTTGGGGCTTAGTAACCCATTAAGGACACTTTTAATAATTAAACTGCTCAAAATCAGGTTGCTTAGCACCAACCAGAGAAGGCAAAGAAGAAAAGGGGGAATGTGAGATCATGCACTGCTTGGTTAGATAATGGGAAGCTAACACAAAATGAGCAAGTTTAGTTGGAATTCTTGGGACTAACATGTTTTTAAAAGAAACATTACACCCTTAAGGCCCTGATATACTCAACAGTGAATTATTTTTACTCTTTGTTTAGGAGTTAAATTAAGTTTGAGCAGCAGTAAACGTCCTGCTGGCAGCCACACTGCATGAAATTGTGTGCTGTATGTCTTTCAGCAACAAAAACATACAATGGAAATTTAAATTAGAGAAGAATTTCACTTGATTGTTGCACAAATGTCATCTTCATTGTTCAAAATTTGAACTGTTGAAGTTTCTACAAGTTAAACAAGACACTTAAAAACATTTATTTTATTTTAAAAACGCAACGATAATAGCACGAAAATAAGAGAAAGTTAAGAAATCAAATTTCTGAAGGTTTACAGAAAGTTCCCAGTGTATTCTTCTTCTTATTATTACAGTTGGTAATAGACACCCAGTGCTTTGTGATCAATCTTTGCATACATATTTATATACTACAATTACTTCTGTAGTAGCCTTTTTTGTGTCGCTGTCCAAGCTGATGTGATTGGCTGTCATCCATATGACAATTGTCAATCTAAAGCTTCAGACACACCCTTCGTCAAGCGTTAATGCTGATATCCGTATTCTCTAACTTTCATCTGTGCTCTTTTTCAAATTTCTCATTTTAGTTTTTTTTGATAACATATTTCAGAATGTATGGAAGTTTTAAAAATGTATTTAAAAATGTTTGCTTCTATTAGGGTTGTCAAAAGTATTGGTACCAATCAGTACTGAAGCTTTAAAAATATCCATTTCCCTCTAACATTTGGGCACTGTTGAGCATGTTCCTAAACACCACTGATAGGTCGTTGTGTTCACCACTCTTCACCAATGCTTACCGAGTGCAAACACAGATACAGGGACACTGGAGCTTAAGAATGTGCTCAACAATGCTCAAATGTTAACGGTAAATGGACGTTTTTAAAATGTCAGTACCGATTGCTACTGAACTCGATACTTTTGACAACCCTTCTACAAATGGGACCAAGAGGTGAGCAGTAATTCAAAAGTGTTTACAAGCCATGCTTCAATTGAGCAAATAGTTTGGAACTCCTGAAATGACCTTTGTTTCAGCCTAATTTTATACAACAACAAAAAACGTTTTCGCTTTAAGCATATCAGGGTCTGTTCAGATCAGACCCACCTACGTATGAACAATGGATCAAATAAAGAATAACTTATTGCCTTAGACTCCAGAGAAATATATATTGGAAGCAAGACGGAACCCAATTCTAATTATACACAACTAACGTTAAACATACAATGTAGATTTAGTAAACAGCCATATTATATACATGATCAGTATATCAGACATCTACCAACCCACCCCTTTCCCCCATTTCTTTTTAAACTCCAACATGATATATATTGTTTTAAAATAACACTGTACAGATGTCTATTTTTGTCCTTTTTTCTTTTTTTTCTCCCTAATCTATTTAGTATCAATCTGTATCCTTGTTGACTATTTCTGATGCATCTCTGATTTTGTGTTACATTTAGGGATGCTTAAAAAAACGATTAACCGTTAACCAAAAGGATGCGTTTGTAACCAATATATGGTATAACAATTAAAACATATTGTTTTATATATTTTTAAAGTTTGGCTGGATAAGGGGCCATCCACCGAATGTATTTTTTGCGTTAAGAAGGGCATTTTTTAATGGTTTATTAACTGTTTTGCGAGCTGCTTATGTACCCTGCGTGCCTCACGTTATGCTGTTGCGTGATGTGTGCTCGCGGTTAAAATTAAACTCAACCCTGAGCGGAATAGTGCGTTACATTAGTCGCATATTTTTCATTCTTCAATCAAATGAAAGCAGAGCAGGGTTTCTGTTGAGGTGCCTGCAGCATTTGTTTTGTCAGGATGACGGATATTTTTTTAATGATGTAGAAGAAACGTGTGGTCGCAGTTTCAAGTTAGCCAGAGCTGTAGGCATATTACTTTACAAATCATGTTATTTTGTATATTACAATTATAACAACATGGACAGCAACATCTGCACACAATAGACCAGCTGATTCAGCTGTTTCTTATAGTGACAAAAAAAAGAGCACTGCGCTTTTTTTTTCCTTGTCAACATAAAAGGCAGTGCGGTGCAGTGCGCCTCGCATTTTTGGAACAGAAAAGTGCGTTCGCTGTGATCGGCCCCTGATGTGCAACAAATATTTGTTAACTTGCAGGATAGTAACACGTGCACCACACGTGCCTACAGACGTATTTTGTCAAAGAAGCAAAATGAAAGAAGAATACTTCTAGTCACAGTTTGACAGACGAGTTGAGACAGAGGAAATAAGTCATTATGACAATCTTTAAACTAATGACTTCTATTATAATGTTAAAAGGGGTTTTGTGACATAATAACAACTAAGCATTAATCAAATTAATATTTTTAGTGGAGCGATCGATTTATAAACCTGATATTTTTATATGATGGACGAAAAAAAAGATTGGAAAAATCTGCAAATGCCGGTTCTTAAAAAGGATTCAGTCAGTGTTTTCGTTTTGTAATCTAAATTAGTCATTTAGGTGAAAAATATCTAGGGCAGGCCTGTTTATTTTATTATTTTTATTTAGTTTATTCTTTTTTTCTATGCTATAACACTGCAGGTGCATGAGTGAAGATGTTCTGTTATGTTCTGTATGCTGCTGTTTGCATGTTAAAATAAATCAGTATTTTAAAATATTTAATGTGTCACGAAATAAAAAGCTCAAAAAAATTTTTTATTAAAATATATTGTAATATTTATCTGTTAACGGTTAACATTTGGTTAACGAGCTGCGGTTGTCGGTTGGTAAAATAAACCAAAATGAGCATCCCTAGTTACATTCCAATAAAATGAGTTCACAAAAGCATACCAGGGCCTTTAATAACTATATACACAAGCCAACATCCGTTTGTCTTGCTTAGCTACTTGTATTCAACATTAGCTGTATTTTTAAACTAAAGTCACCAGATCCCAAGCCTAACCATCAGGAGCGTGCAAGTGATGTGTGTTAGACAAGGGACGGAGAGAGGAAAAGACCATATAAGAGTTCAGAGCTGGAAAATGGACAGAGGAGCATCTCAAGTGAGAGAAACAGAGAAAGGAAGAGATCAACACCAACAGCATGCAGTACTGCGCAAACAGCCAGTACCTGGACAGAGCCCCCCAGCCTATCGGCCGTGAGGTGCGACCCCAGGAGCTCCCTGTTGGTCACGGGAGTGGGCTGGGACTCACTTCCTTTAGGTTCTGGAGACTGGCATGACGGCAATGGAGGGAAGTGGGTTTGGGAGGGTGGCAAAGGGCATAAGAGATGTGTTTTGAAAAGAGGTGAGGGTGTAAAGAAAAAAAAAAGAACAGAACGAGTTTAAAAGAGGAGCGCCTTGCATGCACAAGCAGACTGCACTAGCTAACAGGATAGAGGTGGGAAAAAAAGTGTGAGTGAAAAAACAAAACAAGAAAGCACATGACATGCAGTGATGGAGAGGGAAGCTAAGCTCTTATCTTTCACAAACAGCTCCAGCTAATTACATCACAACTTAGAATATAATGTAAACGTAATTTATTTAAGGGACTTTAGCATATTAAGGAAATGACAGATCTAGACACATGCAAAAAACTACTCAGGCCACAGGAAGTTATGTTAGATTTTTTTTGATGAGTGAAACAAAAAAGCAGCCACATACTGTTGACGTGGGTTAAAAGAGAATCGTGAAATACTAAAGGTAGCCTTTCTCATACACATAACCAGATATCATTTTATTTAGCTATTTCCGCACAGAATTTCCAGATCTTCAGATTTACGTGGACATATTTAGAGAGTGTGGGAGCTAAAAAACCTCACGCACACAAAATTTTTTTTTAAGGTTTACTATTAAAATCCAACTAGAAACACTTGTTCCGTAAACAAAGCTACAGAAAGTCTCCTATAGATCTACTAACAGACAGAAATAATTTTTTTCTAATTGTATTGAACAATTTATTTTAAAATGTGCATATTATTCAATGATATTACTGAAATGAATGCAAAAACTTAAATATATATTTACAGTAAATACAAAAGATTAAATGACAGGCTCTGATATCTACAGACAAGTGCTGATTCTGTGGGCTTACATATAACCAAAAATAAAAGAAAAAAGGTAACTAGTACTTGATAAATATAAATGTAATAAATGTGACTTATTCTTTACATGAGCAAGGACTTCAGTTTAAAACAGAAAGTGTAATATTTGAAATTTAAGAAATATGTCAAATTAAAGAATAAATGCACACTTAAATGCACATATAAAAAATTGAATGTTTGATTTTTTAAATCTATACAAATGAGAAAAAAATTATGCCACATGATGATTCATTCTTAATTGTAAAAGGTGCAGAAGGTGATCGTCTTCAGAAACTTATTTGATAAGAAACTTATTTATTCCACTAGTAATGATTAAAGTAAATGATCTGAATGTGTTTATATGTATTTTTATACTTTAGGTGAGGCATAAGACAAAAAAATGTTCATCCAATTAAATTTGTTAGGCTGACAACTCCCATAATTTTGATAAGTAGCCCAAACTGACTGTCTACAAATTGAGATTTGTACATCTGCGCACCCGATCACGCAGATCCGCCATTTGCTCGTGCACACGGTCCATGTTCACCAGTACACGTGAGACAGTGGTAAAAACAAATGCTGAATCAAAACTTTAAAATCCTGAATCAATATTAGAGTTAGTTTTGCACACTGGAGGAAGGACGACATGGCTTAAGTATTTCTTTTAGGCAGGTAATGTTGTGTTTTAAAAGTATTTTAGACACACAAAGCTGATGTAGATTGTGTGGTTTTATGAAAGGGTTATACTGTATATACGAAAGTGTTGTTCAGCCACTGAAATCTTCCTGCGAAGGATTGATGTGACTATTTTCAATTTCATAAGGGACCTTTTTGACAGCATCGATAATGTAGATTTTGATTTAGTTTAAGAACAAAATATAAGTAAATTCCGCTATTTTGCCTAGCCTGCTTTACTGAGGTGAAGTTTTATATTCACATCACATTGGTTCATTTGATCAATGACAACCTGTGATACTCCCTATATTGTTTACTATGCTACTTGAATATTCGGTCTGAAATAGCATATAAGTATGGTTTAGTATTAAGTGTAATTGCTGCACGCTGCCAGCCAACCACTAAGCATACAGTAGTCGCTTTAGGACAAAGCGCATGAGAGAGTGAGACCAGCGATACTTGCATGATTGAAATATTGCAGATTATGACAAGTTCTGCTTGCTACACAACTGAAAATGTGCTAGATATAATACAGTTTTTCATTCGGAATTGTAGTATTATAAAGTACTATAAAGTTTTCTATCTGGCGAATGACATGATCTAGCGGGTTGTTTACTGTCATTTTTAATGTTTGCATTCGTGATTTCAGGAGGTGTGGCTTTGGACGACAGGGGAGGGTCTGTGTTTCAAAGATATTATGCAAATGGTTAGCATTTTGGCAGATCACCTACTGCACCTTTAATTAATAGTGGATAAATCAAGAGTTTATATGTAGAAGTTTACATAATTTTTTTTAAGCACGCAGTAAAAAAAAAAAAAGTAAGAGATAAAAATTACACAATATCATGAGCATGTAACGCCTTGTATCTCACCTGGTTTTTGGTCTGTGGTTGTGCTTTGTCTCTGTTGCTGGGCTGCAGTGGTGTGTCACTAGGCATGGGTCCTATTGGAGTCGGCTGTTCATCAAACATGGAGAAAATCCAACACTCATGTTTTGTGTGTGTTACATCACATACAAGTTGCACATGGTATGACATTCAAACAGACTTACCAGTGGCTTGCCGACCCAGTCATATTCATAGTCGAAAACATAGCCGTTTCTGTCAAAGAGGTCTGTAAAGAGTTTTCTCAAGTACTCATAATCCGGTCTTTCAAAGAAATCCAGTCTCCGCACATAGCGCAGGTAGGTGGCCATTTCTTCTGAGAGGAATGTCAAATTAGGATAATGGATACAAAAAATATACAGCCATTAGAAAGAGTCAGCTTACCGGGGAAACTCTCACAGAGCACTTCTATAGGGGTTGACCTTTTGGTGTCTCCAATTTTCTGATAGCGCTCCTTCAGTGTGTCAGCCTTAATAAAAAATACAGCACAGAACGAAAGATAAGACAGGGTTTTTCCTGCATAAAGTATTACAATGACACCACCAAATTTTCTACCACCTCCTCCTTTTGACAAAAATCAGGCAGGTAGTCATGACTACTGTTAGACCCCCGGGGGTTCTTAAGCACTGGTCATGCATTTATTTACACTTGAAGTAACATGAAATCAAAACTAACCATGTTGATTTTGTTAGCGCACATGGCTAGTTTTGTGGTGAACAATACATCTGTGCATGTCATTAAAAAAAACTATTGTTTGCCCTTGTAATTCAAAATTGAAATCTGAAAATGCACTTCCTGTTTGTTTTCAGTAAAATTTTCAGATTAAGTCTGTCTGAGATAATGGGGTGTGGTTTTAACACATTTAACCATGCCCCTTCAAATGTCAGCTTTGACAGCACTATGACAACAAACAAAAATGGTGAGGAAGAGGTGTCTGTTAGGTTGTTATAACTCTCTGGAAATCCTTTTCCCAATCTTTCTGAATTAAATGCCTACTTGACAACATCCAATCAGCTCGCAGTAAAAAAAAAACTACAAGCCCCACCCACTGTTTTCTCATTTAATATTCGTTTCTCTAGGAACTGTCACAATACGAAAAAAAAAACGGTCACAGCTTCTGGTTCATGCAGACTTCAATGTTGGCCTTTTATGAAATAAAATGTTTTACTTGATAAGAGTAGCAGAATAATGCAAAATGTGTTTGTTTCAAGTAGCAAAAATGTCATGATCAGCACACCACATCTAACTCATTTTGAGCCAGGAAAATCTATGTAAGAATATTTGAAAAAATACATTGTTTGATATTTTAATAGCACTTTATTTTACAGCCCTCTTCTGCATGCAGTGCTGGAATATAACTGTCTAGATTTCAAAAATAAATCTATACATCGAAGGTCATAATTTTATATTTGATTTTTCAAAAATATGATGCACACAAAAATTCTCTCTCAACATTTAGCAAAAAATATTATACTACATTTTCCATGAACTGCAAGGACTACACGTCAAATCTAAAAATATATAATAATTAGTTAAATACCATTTGCAGATTTACTTATTTTCCTAACACAGGTTACCTAAGAAAACGCTAATTTTATATTATGTTTAATTACATCATGTTATTGATAAAGAATTAGATCATTTTTTTCTTTCATTATTATTAATATTGCACATAATAATGTATTCTGACACCTTTATAACAATCTTTGAGGTAGTTTCAAAAGTAATGTAAAAGCATAGTATATTTATAAATGATTCATAATGCATGGTCAAATAGATTACATTGGCAAATACAACACAATTTTCTGTATGCAATCTGCATTCCAGGCAACTCTGAATTGAGGCTTTACTATACTTCCTAGTTGAAAATAAGATCTAGAACACCGCTTGAAAAATAATAAATGTTAAGTTTAATTGTTATTTGATTACATATGAAATATTGAATTTAAGTGTCATTTTAAAAGTTACAGAACCCAATATTTAGGTCTAGGAGTAATAAAAAATATATTTAATAAAGACTTTTGTCTGTGGTGTGTATTTGTATTTGTGTATGAAAATCTGCAATAAAATCAGTGATTTTAGGCCACAAAAATCAGAAAATGAAAATGTGAAATCTTGGAGGGACTGGCTATGTTTCCATCCAAAGATGCTAATAAATCTTATATGCAAAACTGGAATATTGCATAAACCATTTGCAAATAAAATTGTCACTTATTTAAATATCAAAAAGAGGATTGGAGTTTGTTGATTAGAAGTCACTGTTGACGGTCTTCCTTATATAACAAATTACTTAAGTAAAAAATAAAAAAATTAAACAAAAATTACTTGACGTTTTTTGATGCATATGCTGGATTTTATTCTGCAAATGTGTTTCCATCATAGTTTATGTGCATTTATTAAACAAAATGTTGTGCACATAAGCACGTTTATGTGCATTTTCAAAATGTATGCGCATCTTGGTGTTTTTAATTAAGCTTTTTTATGCGGCAATCTAAAATGTGCATAAAAACAGTTGCATGGAAACATTGCTAGTGATAGATGGTTTTAAAATAAATAATATCGTGGCTGACCTTATCCTAATACAAAAAAAAATGTTTAACCCTAGAATGGCCTGTTCAGCACAAGTGAATAAACAATCTCATTCGTTTCAAAAATTGACAAATGAAGTCTCCCAACATTAAGGCTGACTGCACAGAGTTTGTTTGAAGAACATAGATCTCACTCTGTTTGCAATATAAGACTGTATAATTGGTTTTAGCTCCACAGGACTTCTTGTGCAAATGTTGAGGTCTGCTGATAATGCCTCGGATGTTGAGGACCTGTTGTTAAAAGTCATTAGGAAGCATTTCATATTTTTGGTTTCTTGTTTAAACTGAGATTTTAATAGATTTGAGACTTTGTAAATGTGGTTTAGTCTGTAGTCATGCAGGCTAAATGTGTCTGTTTTTTTTTTTCATAAAGGAAAAAAACAGGATAATATGTTGGATTTCCTTTAATGGTCTTTCGGCGCTGAATATCTCAGATGAGACCTTTCAACAACAAAACGATATATAAATACTGCACATTTTAATTCTATATTTTTTTATTCCATTTTATTTATTTTTAAAGAGTCTATTCTCCCTTTATTGCTATAAATTAGATAAAAGTTGCAAACAAATACATTTTGATCTTTTTTTGGTCTTCTAAATAGGTCAGCTTATCAAGGCTATATGGACATAGTTTTTTCTGCTGACTTTTCATGATAGTGACAGATAGTGGGACTTGTCAATGTTTCAGACATTAGCTAAGTGAGATAAGACTCGGACCAGAATAATAGCATCACAACAAAGTCAAAAAAGCAAACCGAATGGAGAGAAAACTCCAACCACAGATTTGTCCTTATTTGAAGCACAAAAAAAACAATGCATTCATTTCTCATAATCTGTGCTTTAAAAGGTTATTCACCCAAAAAAGAAAAAAAATCTATTATTAATTCCTCATCCTCATGTTGCTCCAATCCAGGGACCTTTATTCATCTTCTAAACACAAATTAAGATACTTTAGATGAAATCCCGGAGCTCTCTCATCCTCCATATACAACAAAAGGAGTCCAGATAAGAAACCAAAAACATTGTTAAAATATCCTAGGTGACTTTAGTGGTTCAACTGTAATCATACGAAGCTCCAAAAACACTTTTGTGCACCAAACAACTGTGATAAAGCTCCAAAAACTGTAAAAATGACTGTCAATGTTTTCCCTTTTATGTCAGGTCAGCATGCACACTTACTACACGCTACATGATGCATTGCCTTTAGAATCAGCAGTGCAATACATAAGCATCATATTGCAGTAAACGCACATCTTGACCTGACATGGACATCGGCGAACAAAGTTAGTTGGTGAACTTCCATTATTTTTTTAAGCTTCGTATGATTATAGCTGGACCACTGAATTCCCATGAATTGTTTTTTGACTGAGGAAGCATTAAGATTTCACCTCAATTATCTTAATTTGTGTTCCGCATATGCGCGAAAGACTAATTAATAAATAATTTTGGGTGAACTAACTTTAAGATATTCAAAAGGAACACAAATGTAAAATAAAGCACAAATCTCTATGTTTAAGTTGCACAGATAATAATCTTAGCTTCAAAACAGCTCAAAATACATGAAAGCAAATCTAGTCATTTCTTGTACTCCCCCTACTACAATACCTTCAAGCCTTGCCAAGGCAGACTGCCTCGTAGGAAGTACATAAACATATGACCTAGCGCCTCCAAATCATCCCGTCTGCTTTGCTCTGCAAGATAAAGAGACAAAAAATGTGGAATCTGCTGGTTATACATAAATCCATCTACAGTCAGACAAGAGCGTTAACTCACTTCGCAAAGTATCACTTTTAATGGATTTAGCGCAAAACCAAATGCAAAATCCTAAGCTAAAAAGCACCTGCATCTTAGCAGTGTGTTAAAATTAAATCAGAATTGAAAGACCAAGCATGCAGAGATTTGTCACTAACAGCTTAGTTAAGTTTACCATTAGTCTTTATACCCCTATCAAATTCTAACAACACTTCCTAAACCCTGATGCTTCGAATATGTCCAGTTTCCATGGCTCTTACCCTTCCCCAGGTGTGTGTTGATGCTCATGTAGCGAGCGGTCCCTGTTAAACTCTTGTGCTCCCTGTAAGGGATGTGTTTTTTGGTCTCGGGGTCAATGTATTCTTTGGCAAGCCCAAAGTCGATGATGTGGATTGTATGCTGCCTCTTGGTCCCCGGTCGGCCCACCAAGAAGTTTTCAGGCTTAACGTCCCTGTAGATCAGACTTCTTGTGTGCACAAACTCCATCCGTGTGATCTGTAATAGAGATTTATTAGAGGCCATGTTGGAACTAACAGTTTGATTTCTTTCTCTTATTTTTTTTACATAAGTGTATGAACTGACCAGCTGAATAGCTATCATTAGGACGGTCTTAAGTGAAAAGGTTCTGTCGCAGAGGTCAAAAAGGTCCTCTAGACTGGGTCCCAGCAGCTCCAGCACCATGGCATTATATTTCCCACAAGGCCCGAAGTAGTAGACCTGAGGAACACCCTCTGAACAGACATGCAAATATGACTGTTAGAAAAAACATTTATAAAGCAAAGACAAGCTGACAACATGGTACAAAATTTACAAAAATGTACTCAAGATTATTAGAAAACAAGATTTTTTTGAGTCATGTGAGCTACATAAAAAAAAACTGAATAGAAGACATTAATGGAGTTCAATCCACATTTATGTGCACAAGAAAAAAGTGTGTGCATGTGTAAGATAGGAATTATAAACCTACAGATTACCAACTCGGGACAGTACCAGGAAATACATTATACAAATACCTGCTAACATTTTTATTATTTCAAATATTTGAATGTGCTTTGGATTAAGCAAGAAAATGTATAACAGATCACACCAGTACATTACTTTCTAGGAGAAAAGATAAATGAAAACCATTTCTGATTTAACGCACAAATCTACAACATTTGTGAGTTTGATTCATTTAGGTTAATTAGCTCTTTTAAACTGTCCATTTTAATTAAATTTTAATTGGTTTACAGTACTTGTTTGAAATTGAAGATATCAAGGTCATGTAATCTCTAGAAGATTGTCTGGTTGATGTGCGCTAGCATTACTAAGATGTTAACATAGAATTAAATAGAGGATTGATATGTATTAACACTGCTTGCACGTCACTGGGATGTTTAAACACACTGCTAACAATGTTGCAAGCTTGTTTGTTAACCAGGAGGAGGAGGAGAAGGAGGAGAAGAACAAAAACAAGAACAAGAAGAACAAGAACAAGAAAAAGAACAAGAAGAAGGAGAAGAAGAAGAATTTTTGTATGTTTGTCAGAAGTACTAAAAGAGCCAACTGTACTATAGCAGTACTATACTGTTTTGGGACCCTTACCAAAAAGATAAAGCTAGACTCATTGGTTTACTGAAAATCATCACTTGCACATGCAAAAAACAAACAAACAAAAAAAAAAAAAACTGATGAACAACAACTTTAAAAGCACCATTTTTAAATTCACAGCCGAATCGACACCATACCACAGTGATGTCGCGCAGCATTAAACCATGCTCAATCAAATCTCGTCTCTTCTTGTGACAAACAGGCATGTGCTAAACACCAAGAACAGGATCTGATTTTTGTTCTTCACTGTTGATTACAGGGCCGTTCACATGTTGTGGTAAAAAACATAGATTTTGCGCATCTACGTTTGATATATTATACTTGAGCATTCAAAAGACATTGTATTTAAATGGCACTTGGTCCAAACAGCTTTCTTCTTCAAGCAAAAATTATATTTAATCACAACTTTTACCAAGTAAGGGTACTATTGGCAGTGAAAACACAAGCCTGAACAGGTTGACCCATATCAAATTGTACTATACAGGTGGTCCCTCGCTATAATGCTGTTCACCTTTTGCGGCCTCACAGTTTTGCGGATTTTTTTGTGTGCAATTTGACGTTTTTTGTTTTTTTAACAGCGCATTGTGTTCTGCGTCCTGATTGGCTGTAGACCATTGTCAGTCAATTTCCTCCGTGTCTCCTGAACAGTACAGATTGTGCTCAGCTTGCCAAATTAACAGAAATCCTCCAGCAGTGTGAGTTTCAACAAGGATGCAAAAAGGGTTGTAACTGGCCACAGAAAGACCATCGTAAAGGGGGTTGCACACCGGATGGACAACGCCATGAATTTTAGAATTGTAAACATAGGTTTATATCAAAGTACGCACCGGCGCCGCAAATCAGCGGCTGTCTGCAGTGCCCAGCTATGACTCAGGACACTGTTCATATTTCTGCTGCACCATAGAAAGCCATCTGAAAATGGTTATTTTATATAACATGCAAATATGTGTCTCCGGTGTGCGTTACTTCCAACTGTCATGTGTGTGGCGCATTAGGTGTGCGACCCCTTTAAAAATGGAGTGTGCTTTGATTTTGGGGTTCAATGACTGCAGAAAAAAAGTACATGTACGCTGTACATTTTCCACACAAAAGCTAAAAAGCTTTATGAACCTTTTGCTGACAGCAATAAATGTTTGGACCAGACAACAGGTTTTGATCTTTGCTTTCATTCTATGACACTGGACTTATTTTTCTATGAAAGTTTGAACTTTGAGAGTGTTTAAACAAGAGAAAAGTGTGTAAAGTGTGAAGTGAGGGGTTTTACAGCCTTAAAACATAATGATTGTAAAAAAATAAAGCTGACTACTTCACAGATTTTGCCTATTGCCGGCTATTTTTAGAATGTAATTCCTGCAAATAATGAGGGACCAATGTACTTTATTGAAGTGAACCGTAATGCACGCTTAGAGGTATTAATGACATTTTGTGTATGAACTTGAAAAAACAGTGTTAAGGTGTTATTACTTTAAATATCTGCAAATCTGATCAGAAGTTGTGTGTAGGTGGATCAAGCGATGCGCAGGAACCACAGTGCATGCTGATTAAATTGCACCTCTGTGCTGAAAAGAGGATGTGGACAGGATGGGCTAAAAGCAACACACAATTGCAAGTAGGATGTGGACAGCATAAGCTCTACAACAAAGAAAATGGTCTAAGTACCACTTTGGACCAACGTGTAGTAAAATAAAGAGAAAAGAACAACTTATTGCTTACCTGCATTTCCCAACTGCTTGTAAAACCTGTATTCGAGATGGAGTTGGGGTGCTCTTGATTTGATTGGCTCCTATGAAAAAGGACAATGACAAATACTTTAGTTTGGCGATCATCTTAAGTTACAATAAGGCTTTTCAATAAGGATGGGTACCAAAACTCCGTACTTAATCGGTATCGGTGCTAAATTATAAAAGACTGAAGTATCGATAAGCTCTGACGTTAACGGTTCTGCTATCGGTAATGGAGATGTATTGCTGAATAAACATTACTTATAGTTGCATAATTAGCTCGCAACACAGACTTGTGCGTGCACACACAGCTCATAAGCTTACGGAATGAACCAAACGGGTTGTATTTCCCTAATGGACAGTGACAATGCCCGTTGCAACAAACGCAACAAGTTGTTTACTTGTATAAGTGGAAATGCAAGCAATCTGGCTTAAAAGTTTCTTTCAACAGTGCATTAACTGCAATTAAAAATAATGAAACATTTTTGACTGCTTAGCTACTAAAGGTAACTTTAACGTTATGCCAGCAGTCTATCACCTAAATTAGTATAACCTTAATAGTTAAACAACCACACACATTAGGCTATAATGAAAACAGTATTTTTTTCTGCAGTAGCCTAAATAAATCTTAAACAATAAAAATGATATATCATCTGCTGTATTTACAAATATAGCCTATGAATAGCCTAACAGAAAACTGTTTATTAAGAAATTATAAAAAAAAACTGCTTATTTTTAGTATGCAGGATGCTCCAAAACTGTATTAAAAACACAGTTATCTCCAAAACACTGTTAACTCATTTATGTGAATGCGTTCATAAAAAAAATCATAAACATTATCTCTAACTGCATTTTGCAACTCAAAGAGGGTATTTTTAACTGCAGGGAGCACACTAAACCAAGAAAGGTCCCGACTTCTGCAAGAAAAGTCAAACATCTTAATTTTTCTCCAGAAGAATGGTTAAAAGTAATTTTCCTTCAAACTATTGTACATTCTTTTACAGGAATTTGTTTTACAATTATTGGTTTCGTTTTATTTTACTTTAAATGTAATACGTAATAATAAAACAAAGTGTTGTTAATTCTGTTCAATTTGTTTGTGTTTTTTTATGAAAAAAAAACATACAAAAAGTACCGATAAGAGAACCGTTTAAGTATCGAACCGATAAGTGGTATCGATAAAAGTAGTAATACTGTTAAAACCTTAACAATACCCATCCCTACTTTTTACACTGCAATAACCTGGGTTACTGTCGTTTAAAACTTCACTTTGAACCCTGAGTAAACAAACACTTCACATCTGTAATTTGCAAGTGTGGTTATGAAATCTTACTATAGAGTGCAAGTTGTTAACACCACTTTGCAGTGATAAATACCTGCAGTGTAAAACTACTTTTAGATGCAGTGCTTAGCAACAGACAATCACATCTAATATTTACATGCTTTGAAAAGTAAGAGAAATGCTATTTATGCTATATAAATGTTTGTTGCAGGGTTTGGGTTCTGAGAGGAAAATGTCAGAGTAAACAGAAAACGCATCAACAGCAGAAAAAGAAAAACGTATAAATTGAGGATGGACAAAGCTAGAGCTTTAATGAAAGCAGTTAACATGCTCTGTCCAATCAACACAAACTCTGCAAATAGAGCAATACATGTGAAATATCAGTTTATGTATACCCAGGATTAATTATAAACTAAATTTATAATCCAGGATATACTGGGTTTGTATTTAACTAGAGTTTTAATTAACCTTGGAATAACTATTAAAAGTGTGAAAAGTGTGAGCTATTTTCTCAAACAATGATTTAGCTTAGCATGAAAGTAATAAACAACAGACAAATAACTGGAGTGGCACCAGGTATGGTGGTTTTGGGTTACAAATATTCCAGTAAATCAACTGAATTAGGCTAAGAAGCCATCACATTAGCAACATTTTGCTGTCAGTGTCAAAGTATGAGGAAAACCTCACAGAAGTCACTTTTAAACTAAGAAGCTTTATGTTGATCAACCTGTAGTCTACCGTAGCCATACCTTAAAGGTCCCATGAAATTAAAATAAAATGTTTTAGAGGTTAGTATCAGTACTGTTCATTTTTTTTAAATATCTGTAAGCTAGCACACCAAAACACTGACAAAGTTCAAGTTTAAAAGATATAAAACTGATTTAAACATGTACAGCTTGTTGTTTGTCACATCCGCCTAAGTGTATCAACGGTTTTATTCACGTCGCCTCATACTTCAGTTTCTCATCAAATCTTGACTAATCAAATGCTCTCTACTATCTGACATTCCCCACCCCACCCCCTTCAAGATGCTTCACATTTGAGCTTAACCACTTTTACTGGCAGAGCTTTACTGGCAGAGAATGTAACATCAGTGTCCCCCTACAATAACAGAACAGCAGGAAAACAAATCTTAACATTTTAAAAAATGTAAGCCATAATCTACTATACATACTATTGAAAATCCAGCATTTTGTTGAGCATGTTATGTGCTACATGCCATAGTTGTAAACATGTCAGATTTCTTGTACTACAAGGGGATGTGCCACCATGAAAGCTTTGTTTCCAGACAGGCTGTTAAATAAATTGGCACACATCTCACAGAAATCGTCCATCAGATGATGACTTAAAGCAAAACTCCTGAAGCATTTTTTAATGTTGTGTGCTATATGCGTGAGAAGTTCAGCCAGCGGCGTGTCAGCATCACAACTGAGGTTGAGACTAGGTAACATGTAACCACTTTTCAACATCGATTTATAAGCAGTAATCCCCACTGTGTAGACTTCTACTTGATAAACATGCACATATCATGGTAAACACAAATTAATTCATTTAAAAGAAGCGACTTCTGTCATTAATATTTTTCTCAGCATGGACGATTTAGGTTAGGGCTATCTACAAGTGATCAATACCAGTTGGTCCATTTAGTTGAAAGCTGGTTTTTACATAAATAATGTAAGTGAGAAAATGTTGTGCGTGCAGTTTCAGTTAAGTGCAGGATCCAGGGTTGAGTCATCTGTGGCACCAGCAGCTATGAGCATGCGGAGGAAAGCGATACTAAGCAGGAGGCAGAATGGAAGAGCCAAATAAATATATAATTAAGTACAAACAAACAGATTGCATAAAGCCCAGAGGATGCATCAGATACTCAGCAGAGGAGAATGAAGAGTATAACAGGTTTACTCTTCCAGCAAGTAACTCCAAAATGACTTAACACTATTATATGGGCAGATCAGGAGCAACATCAAGATACTCTACAGGTAACTGAGTTACAGAGCCTTTATGAAGCTTCTTGAAACAGGATATTTTTACATAAAATGCACATTCAAATGCAAAAACCATGCCAAGAGACATGATAATGACATAAGCTACGTGGTTTGTTTTTGTTAAGGAATTTGGAGTTTTCCAACTTCCTAGTAGCATTGTCGCGATGGCATTAATTCATCTTACGATACTATACCTGCTGAAGTATCACAATATCAAATAGTATTGCGATACTGTAATTCATAACTCAAATTATAAAGAAAATGGACAGAAATACTATATTTGACATTTTATAATAGTTATTCTTGAATTTAATTCATAATTCTCTTATTATTGAAAAAAATGTATTATTTGCATGTCACTTCACCTAAAATGTATTTATTATTTTTGTTTAATTTTGTAGATAACTGACTAGCAAATAACACATTAAAATAAAGATACAAATTATACCAAACTAATTTTGTTACAAAAAGAGCATTTTTCCAACAAAATTAGGCTATATGAGGTGGTCAAAAATTGTTTCAATGTTTCTTGTTGCTATTTTGGGTTTTTCCTCTATTGTTTTTTTTTCAGTCTTATGAGGTAAGAATCCAAAGCAATTCAAAATGTCACTTTGTGAGTCATTCTTTTTAAGAGACTGTCGTGGTTGTTATAGCTACTAAATTATATAGACAGGAACAGAAATGAACCGATTCAGGTGTGCGTTTGAAATGTCAGAAAACATCAAAAAGCATGCAACCTTAAAGGGCTCCACAGACTATTAAAATAAAATGGTCTATTGTTGCACAAACATGTGAGCATTTTAGTGACTATTCTACATGCAACATTATGTATTGTAGACAGACTGTTAATGATGATACTACAGTTTACAAACTACAGTGGCACCGCAAATATTTTGGCACCATAGTATTGGGCTACTACCTGAGTACCGGTAAACCATGCAACCCTACTTCCTAGTTAAAATTAATATCTAGAATGGTGCTAGAATTCAGATGTCTAACCTGTGAACTCAGGACATCACAGATGACTGCTAGTTCTGCTTCAGAGAAATTAGCGCAGAGCCATCTTATGAGTTTGTCTATGTTTTTCATCTCTGTGTCATTAATGTAGATGTAGTGATTCTGAATGGCAGTTTGCTATTTAACATTCACGTGGTGGTACAAACATTACTGTTTATTTGAAGTGTGTTTTCTCTGATTATTGATACACTCAGTTTTACTTGATTCTTAATGTCCCTTACATGCACAAAACAGCTCCAATCAATGTTACAGCATTTCTACAAAAGCAATGTTTTTAACATACCTACATCTCACTTGCTGTACTCTTAACAACAAAAGTGTAATGACAATTCACAAAAGTGTGATTAAGGATCTAAGTACAGAGTGAAAAGGTCGACCAAGCAGCTAAATGACATAAGTGACACTCACTTTGCTGATCACACTTCTCTTTCGAAGCAGAACAGCTGGCAACACACATGCAATAATGAGAGAAATTAATTTTTAGACGGTGATGTGGTGGCGAGACTCTAGAGAATTAGAGTATTCACAGAATACATCTCACACACTCAGCAATCAAAATTGAGGCTGGCGTTGATCATGAACAATGTGGGTGGCTATTAAAATGTCCCTAGATAATGTTCACATCACTAACTCCTCTTTGAAGGTAATAACTTATTTTTGTGTGTATATTCAATTCACTTCAAGTATATTTGTATAGCACTTTTCACAATAATGAATGTTTCAAAGCATATTTACAAAAGCTGCACATTATTGCATTACAATTTAAAAAGTTGAAGAATTATAAAGAGCTGAAAACAAACTAAAATATTTACATGGAGAAAAGGCTTTTAATTTATTCTGCATGGTTTAAACAGCCACAAACCAGAATAAAAACAGGCATTCTTCTGAACAAGACACTAATAACCATTAATACACTATGACACCTACCAATCATACAACAACCATGCACGCAAGTTTGAAGGTATTCACTTTGAGATTTGCAATGTTTTTTGTTTCTTTATTCACACAAAGGCTTAATTTATTTGATCAAAAACACAGATAAAAGTGTAATGTTATGATTGGACATGCACCAATTGCAATTTTCCTGGCTGATTCCAATTTCCAATTTTTTGGTTATTGTGACCTACCAATACCAATTTTTGCCAACTCTAATGTTCTGTAATATAATACTTATTATATAACATAAAATATCATTTACCGTCAGCGCAATAGCCTAGTGGTTAGCGCGCCACATATGGTGCAGTAGCACGTTAGGGCATCCCGAGTTCAAATCCCGGCTCGAGGACATTTCCCAACCCTACCACCCTCTCTCTCCAACTTCACTTCCTGTCTCATTACTGTCCTGTCTAATAAAGCCAAAAGGTCAAAAATAAATCTTTTACAATCATTTACCAAATGACAAAAAAATTTATAGCACATACAAACAAAAACCTATTTCATTTTTCCTATTAAAAATTATTAAATACAGATTTTTTAAAATTTAAATTGAAATATAAAATATATATATATATATATATATATATATATATATATATATATATATATATATATTCTGATTTATTATTAAACATTACAGTTTTCCCTAAACAATACTACAAGTGTCATTTTCATTGTTTGTAGCTTTAAATGTGTCTGTTATTTAAAGATGTATACTTCATGAAATATGATTGGATATTTGGATGTAGTTATACTATTACTTCAACAATACTTATTTTCTTATATTTTTTATCTTGTTAAAGCACTTGCTGACAACTTAAAAATGATGTTTTCTCTATTTCTGAAAGCAATTATGACTGTAAATGTGGGTGTGTATTAGGACTGTGCAAAATTAACAATACATCTAACTATCGCGATAATTTCTTTTACGATAGTGTATCGATAGTCCAACCTCAAGTATCGATTCCAGTTGTGCCTAATGACCTCCTCCTCCGATCCTGTAAATGTCCCTAACTCGCGATCAACAAAACGCCAAGTAGTACGGTATCAGAAGTAAGCAAGAGTGAGCATGGCATAAAATATAAAGGTGCCTCCAGCTTTTAAAGCTGACGTGTGGCTGCACTTTGGTTTTAACGCTATTAGGGTTGGGTCGATAGACAAGGCGGCATCACAGATCCTCCGCCCTGTCCTCGTTGCAAACGCGCTTGTGAAAAACACACACTCAGGCCCTGTTTATACAGATACAGCTTAGTTTTAAAATGGCATTTTAAAACGAAAATGATCCACATCCAAGCTGGCGTTTCACCAAGCATTTCTGAACAGCCCTCCCTTTGCTGAAAACGCACATCATGTGACCACACAAACACACAGACATAGACACACACACACACACAGTCATGCGCTCGTCTGAGCTCCAGAGAAGTGTATGGACTGTATATTTTATACAGTCATTGGTACGGACAGATTATCAAGGATGTACCGCTGGATCACGTCTCATTATAAGTTAGTTGTTAAATGTGATATTAAATTAATCTTGTCTCTATCTAACGACTCTTCTGTCTTTTGATTCTCTCAGGTAACGTGTCACAGCATCAGTACACTGCTTCAGTCTTTCGCTTTCACGCTTGTACTAAGTAATTTTAGTGAAAACCTCAGATACTGTTGGTTGGTTCCTGTTTGTGCACCTTTTTTTACCAAGCAAGTGTGTGGACGCCATAACGGCACAGATCACTCTGCCTAGTCATGCCAGCGTCCTGCTGAAAAAAGTGATTGACAGGTGGTAATTTGTGTGTAACTTATCTTTATTTATTTATTTATTTATGATTTGGTTATGAGTAAAACAAAGGCCATGCGGGTCAGGTAGTTGAAACGGTAGGCTACAAATAATTAATTAGTTATAAATGTATTAATTATTCATAAATAATTAATTCACCTCCCCCTATGACGACGATGCCATGGTTCATCGCCATGTTTCACATTAGACATTGTACGATGCCAAATTGGTCAACATAGCCCAACCCTAAACGCTATACCAAGAGTACTGAACTAGTCAAAAAATAAATGCCATTTGTAAGCTTGCAATATATATAGTTGTCTGTTCAATCACATTGTGCAGTTTTAATGAATTGGAATGGATTGAAAATAAATTGGAATTGGAATTTTAATTTGTCTGCCAACTTTATCAAGTTGTCAATATAATGTGAAACACATACTAATACAAACGATTGCAATATATCACAATATTTATTGTATCACGATATATCGCGATATATTGTATCATGACCCATGTATTGCAATATGTATCGTATCGTGAGGCCCTTGCCAATACACAGCCCTAGTGTGTATAGAAAAGAGAGTGGCAGAAAGAGAGATGAAATTTACATATAAAATAAAACTATTTGGCATGGAAAAAATTAAATAGCTATCAATTTATATTCAAGTTTTCAATATTTATTTTTGCTTGGTCTGTGTCTTATAATAACTGAAATTATTAGAACTGATTCGGGGTGATGTGAAGCCGATTTCTTCCCTCACGACAATCTTGGGTGATGTCCAGATTATCTTGTTGATTCTAAAGGTTATATTTGACTATTTTCCTGTGGTGTGAGGTGCGTAAAAGAGTTACTTAATCTGTCAGGAAGAACATCGGAGGAGCTCTGATCACAAATTGTAAATATTCAACAAGTTGATTAGGTTTACGATAAGGTTGTAAAAAGTATCAAGTTTGGTTCCATTTGGTATCAATCGGTACTGAAATTTTAGCAGGAAATGGACCATTATAAAATTTCACTACAGACTGCTACTGAACTCGATACTTTTGACAACATACGAGCCAGAAATTACCACATGAAACAAAAAAACACAAAATACAAATAACGACTTAGCTGTGCATTTCCTCAAAATAATTAGATTGTAGTCAAGTAGTTAAGTAGTCAAAAAACTTCCTGATTAACTGCCACCAAATATCAAAAGTAAAAACTAAATTTGCTGCGGTAGAAGCAAGCTGCATGAATATTTTATTTATTTAATAAATGATTTGCACCTCAGAAAACACAATGAACACATGGTGGCATTTAAAGGCATCCGACGTGGAGCACAGATGCCCCTGACCATTCTGGAGGTAATTTATAATTTAACACTAATACTGGCATTTTAGAATGACCAAAACAACATTTTAGATGTTTTACAGTGTGCTCAGCCAGCTGAGAATTTAAAATGTATGAGCTTTTTGTCATTTCCATCAAGTGTTTTTTATGCACATATCCAGAAATGCGCATAAAAATAGGTGGATGCAAACGTTGCTTGTGATGTACAATTTGGTTCAAATAAAAAAAATCTATGACTCGTCACCAGTACAAATAATTACATTGTAAAAACAAACACACACACACACACACACACACACACACACACACACACACACACA
>CAIGQZ010001336.1:27944408-28011604 GCA_903798205.1 Danio tinwini
CACACACACACACACACACACACACACACACACACACACACACACACTACAGGCAGCAGTGGAAGTGGACAAAATTGTTTTTGGCAATGACATTATGCCTGTGCATGGTTCATGTTCAGGAAGGTTTAGATTAAAAGCAAGTGCACATAAACATACAACAATGGCAGAGCACATGGATTTGCTTCAGATTACAACCAACAGCGAAGACACATCTTACACACACAGCAAATTCTATGTACAAACCAGTGCTCAACCACCAACGGCATGTCGTCACTTTCTTACAGGTTCTGTTAACCAACACGGTGACGGCACCAAATAAATACTGGCCTGCCATACATAATAAAGCATCCTTGCAGATGTGTAACGCAAAAACATTGAAAACATTCTTGTGTAGACGTGATTGATTGTTTGTTTGAGTTTTACATCATGCCAGCTTCTATTGCCTTTTTTACGGCAAGAAAAAGTATACTAGAGACATAAATTAATGGTGTTAATTAATTAATTAAGGTGTTACAATTTTTTTACTAAAAACTTTAAGTGTATTTGGGTTAACACTGTTAAAAAATCGTTCTAAAAGAACACAGTGAATAAAATAAATTCCTCACAGAATTAAAACCATTGCAATCTAATAAAGCATGCTTAACAGGTAAAGCGTTGTGTAGATTTGAAATCTTTAAAACATTTTTGGACATGTTGTTGTGTAAATTAAAAGCCCTATTTTCTGTGAGGCACTTACCAGTTTAATGGCCACATATTCATTAGTGTAAAGATTCTTCCCGAGTCGAAGCTCGCCGAAGTTCCCGCAGCCAATCTTCTTTCCCACCCGAAAATTAGGGCCAACCATAAGCACTCCAGTGTTGTTCCCGGAGCCTCGACTGCCCCCATGCCCTGTCCTGCTCCCACCAGTCTTAGACATTCTCTTTCCGTCCTCCGCTTCTCCTTTTCCTCCTCCTCCTCCTCTCTTATCAAAATCCATAAGCTTGTGATACCCTGGCCTCTCCACGATTACTCCACTGCCATAAAATCACAGAGCCACCAAAACAACTAGCAACAGGGGTATGGGGAATGGGATGGAGGAGAGGAATTTAGAGAAAGAGAGAATGGCTTATCCACAATATGGCTCTACACATGAACGCCTTTTATTGATGGGGGAATCCAAGGGTGATGTGATTCAGGATGTGGACATCACATGGAAATCTTTCTTAAATCCAACCGCAGAGGAGCTCGTTCTTTGGGAGATGGACACATGCGCACAACCCTAGCTGGTGAAAGTGAGGTGCTGTCCAGCGTCGGTTTCCATCCTTTGCACCCCCTCCAGGTGGTTCTGCAGTGATTTGTCAGGCATTCCCTGTGTCCATGGATGAACACACAGCACATCAAAATTTGCGTTGAGGTAAATGCCAGCACATCAGAAGTACATCTTTCAATATCTGGGGCAAAGAAAAGGCACAATTAGCACTAAATAGATTGCTAGAAGTTACACAGAGAACTCCACTCTCTTGGCACCTGTTCTACTATGGTGGTAATAGAGTAACTAAAAATTTATGTGAAAATTCAGTTATTTATTCACCTTTGTGTGTTTTGAAACCTGCAGAGTACAACATTTTTTTTTTAAAGAATGTTGATCATGGGCGGAGTGGTGGCGCAGTGGGTAGCACTGTCGCCTCACAGCAAGAAGGTCGCTGATTTGAATTCAGGCTGAGCCAGTTGGCATTTCTGTGTGAAGTTTGTATGTTCTCCTCGTGTTCGCCTGGGTTTCTTCCGTGTGCTCCGGTTTCCCCCACAGTCCAAAAACATACGCCATAGGTGAATTGGGTAAGCTAAATTGTCTATAGTGTATGGGTGTTTCCCAGTGATGGGTTGCAGCTAAAAGGGCATCTGCTGCGTAAAACATATGCTGGAAAAGTTGGCGGTTTATTTTGCTGTGGCAACCCCTGATTAATAAAGGGTTAGTCAAAAAGAAAATGAATGAATGAATGTTGGTCTTTAAATAGTATTGCTCTGACTTGCCCGGTGTTTGTCACATGATTTTTTTTTATGTTTTACACCATCACTGACAGATTTCTTTTTCAGTATTGGCCCTGATAACTTCCAAAAACAAAAGATTTTATTGATTATTATATTACAGTATTGAATATAGCAGCATGCAGTATTATATTTTGTGCAATGCAACATAAAAAAAACATAAGAATAAATAAATTTCTTAGTACATACTACATACATGTAGAATCCATTTGATATTTTGATATCCATACCAACACACCCACATATTCATAATTATATAATTTTAATTCATTTGGCCGGCAGTGCTCAAAAGCCAATAAAGAGGAAAATTATCATTTTCTATACAGGCCAAATCTGAAAATAGGTGGTAAAATCTTACCTTTATAATTATTTAGAATTTTGAGCAGAAGGCACTGTGGAAAAAGACTGCCATAGGTCCTAATCTTTTTTTGTAATTATTAGACTGACACTGTTTTAATTGACTATAATCTTCTGTTAAGCTGCTTTGACACAATCTACATTGTAAAAGAGCAAAATAAATAAAGATGAATTGAATTGAAATAGCATAAAATATATTAATGAAAGGAAATGAGGGTGAAACCTTACATTTTTCACCAAAACATATGCTGTCTGCAATAATTTAAGTCTTTCATTTTCCTTCGCCCTAGTCTCTATTTCAGAGGTCGCAACAGCGGAATGAACAGACAAAAATTCCAGCACATGTTTAACGTAGCTGATGCCTTTCCAGCCACAGCTCAGTTCTGGGAAACACCCATACACACACACACACACACACACACACACACACACACACACACACATAAACACACACAATTAGCCTACAGTGCATGTCTTTGGACTGTGGGGGAAACCGGAGCACCCATAGGTAACCCACGCGAACACAGGGAGAACACGCAAACTCTACACTAAAATGACAACAACTGGTCCAGCTGAGATTCGAACCAGCAACATTGTTGCTGTGAGGCGAGAGTGCTAACCACTGAGCCACCATGCTTCCCACAATAATTTAATCACAAGAAAAATGTAAAAGACAAAAATATATGAATGATTTTGACTTAACCATCTAAAGTTACCTCAAATATTTTAATTGCAGTTCTAAATTAAATGCATGATGCTTTCCCGTATAATTAATTACAACTTTAAAAATGAATATGGTGTATATTAGCCAGATTAATACTCAATAAGCAACACTGTTGTTCACCAATAATGAGAATCATATGGAAATAAAGACAGAACAGAAAATGGACAATCGAAAGAAACTCTTAAACATTTACACTTACACACAGAATATAACTGCATATCTTCTCTGCATTCCGAATCTGGCAGATTAACAAACCTGACATTGTGTACTGTTATTGTTTGATCTATTTGATAAAAAGCTTTTTTTCTCTTTAGCAAGTTGCTTTGAATAAAACCATTTGCTGAATTCATAAAACCAACACTTTTGTGGTAAGATGATGATGATGATGATGATGAATAACTACATTTTTAGCACACCAAACACAAATCATATTTATACACTATTTGTTTTGTTTTAAACACTAAATTTCTCTATTTAAAGACTTTAAATAAAAAGTCATCTCCGCATTATTAGTGTCTCCATAAAACGCACAATTTAGAGTCGGAAGGTTTAAGGGACACGAAACCAGAGACCATCTCCCTACAGGAAATGTTATCTAGCGTTTCTGACTTCCAGCTCTAAAAATACATCCCTCAGGAGCTTGAGATGAAGCCTGAGGTCGTGTGAAGACGAGCAAGAGGCATCCTGGACCCAGTGTCTCAGTTATGTTGTGAGCAGACTCAGAGGGAGGCACCGTGCCAGATCAGGGCTCGAAATTGCGACCATTTTGGGTTTTGGGAAATTTAATCTATGCGACCTAAGAATATATTTGGGAGCATTTGTGCGACTGCATAATGGTTGTAGTGCGACCTGTTTTGAATAAAAACGTCTTCCCTGCTGCTAAATTGGTTCATATTAGCTGTCAATCACTCAAGGCTTTCCACTTCCAGATGACAGGGATTTTTTGTGACCGCAGGAAATGCAAACTGCTGAAGAGTGAAAAGTACACAGATTTGCAAATATGCACGTGGTGAATATTGATCCGCCAGCCGAGATCAATCGAGTGTTTTTGGAGAAGGTGCCCGAATCTCGATGCGTTGCATTCACATGCGTGTTTAGCGTAAATGTCCGCTAAATGTAAAATCTAACACTGTACACAACACCGCCAAAGAAGCTTGCCGTTACTGAGGTTGAATTGAACCTGCGGCTCATAACAAAGAACGGCATTGCGCCGGTAGTCATCGGGAAAATCCTCATTCCTCAATATTAGACCAGCTGACTTGCCTGCTTTTTTTCACAAACACAGAAAACTGTAAATCAGCTTACAACGAGACTGAGCATTTACAATGACACAAACCAAACAAAAACATTTAAAGAGTGGTAGAAGTGAGACTTCCTTATTTTTGTCAGTTTTTTCTTAAGAAGCATATTATTTTTCTTTTAAGTTACTGATTACTGATAACTGCTTTGCAGCTTTCAGCCTTGAATTGAGTGATTTATTATAATCTTTTGTTTGTTTTGTAGCAGAAATATTATTTATTAAATTGACATGCATATAAAAACAATAGCGCAAAATACATATTTCTTACTGCAATGCTTCATTTTTGTTTGATGCAAACCATACATTTTTCATAAAGAAACAGAAGGACATTTTAGAGCAAATAACTCTCATTCAAGCAGCATGAAAATGAGAAATGTAATTTATTGTTGGTATTATTGTCATCATCGTTATTAATAATATTTTATAATTATTAGACATTCATTTTGGAATTATTGCACAAAAATCAAATAAGTCATCACAGCATTAGTTAGATAGTTGTTTCTGTTTTTTTGTTAGTCCTAATTCATGTTGTTTTCAAATACAATAAATCCCTTAATATACAATTTGCAGTGGTGCTCATTCATTTTTGCTGGGTGCTCCTAAATTTTTTCTGGTGCTCCTAAATATTTGAAGTTGGGAGCACCGGTGCTACCAAGTAAAAAAGTTTATTTCGAGCCCTGCAGATGTTACAGATGATGCCTTCCATGGGCTGGTAATTTAACAGAGAACAATGCTTTGGAAAAAAAATTGCATACGAAGGAAATGTACTGTTTCTTAAAAAATAAATTAATTCAAATAATAAAAATAACTCAGTGGCCTGCCCATCCTTACAACAAACATTTTTATAAGACAACAATACTAAAATTCTAATAGGTTTAGGTAGTATTATTACTCATAAACAGACAGATGGTACAACATAAAAGAAATAGTTCAAGCTGAATTTAAAATTGCTCTTAATTTACTCATACTCAAGCCATTGAAGATGCAGGTAGCTAATTTTTTGTCAGTTTTATGGTGAGTTTTATCGGCATATTAACAGTTAGAAAAATATACAAGCAACATAAAATTAATATATGCGGCTTTTGACAAAACCACCACTTCATAAGACTTTTATAAAACATCTCAAGCACACTAGTGAGTTTGCCTTTGCATATCCGCTTAAGTGTGACATCACAATGCGACTTCCAGGTCCAAGCTCTCTATCAAACTGTATGGGAAGACCCATCAAATTGAAATAATAAACATTTACAAAGCGTTGTATTACTTTAGAAAATCACAATTGCAATATATATATATATATATATATATAAATATATATAAATCTATCCATGCCTAATATCTGAATGTGATTTTTTTTTATAAATTGTTAAAATGTTGGTATAATTGGAGATGCGGCAACTCCAGAGACTGTTGTGTACACTATGATTTTATATAAAATTTATTTTAATGCGTGATATGACTAAAATGTGGTTATGAATGAATATTTTCTCAATTTAAATGAGTAGTGGCTTGGACCTGGAAACAATATTCCATGTCACCAATACATCACAACTTAATAAACGGATAGGAAGCTCATGCCCCAGAAAGGTTGTGAATTAATCATTATAATGTTGTAAATAATGTTCAATTTGTTAAACAGACCTTCTGGTTCACAACAAAAGACTTCAATGCATCATCAGTAGCCATAGGTATTAATATGTTTACCCTGTATATACTTTTTTTTTTGACTCTCAAAGTGCTGGTAGCCATTGACTTGAATATGAATCACCAAGGACTGCAGTTTTAGCTATAATGTGCTGTAATGTCCTAGTGATGAAAAAAGCCAACAACAACTTTGATGACCTGAGGGTATGGAAGTAATTAGCAAATCTGGCAAACAATACATGACCACGTGTAATGACAAGCACAAATGAATTGGTTACGTATAACTCTTTAACAACAAAAGAATTCTGTAATCCATTTGGTGTGATTCATCAAGCGTCAATAAAAAGCACTTTACGTCATCATCATTAGGCATGGGACGAAGGTTTATCGTGGTTTAGAAATGCCAACGTTTTAAAAACGATATTTTTTTCTATTATACAGTTCCAATTGTATATGTTTTTTCACATGATTTTTATGACTATTTTACTTAGTTTTTTAGGGCAACATCAGTAAAGTACCCTTTATGCTACTGATCAGCCCATGATTGATGAAACATTTGAAATACAAATCTCTTATATGCCAACATCCAAGCCAGCTATAGACCTGAAAAGTGCAGTGGCTTACTGTACATCCAAAAGATATCCCAATATACCATTTCCAGTTGTAAAGAAATCTGTTTTTGAAACTAATGAAGAGAGCACAAGTCAATGATTTATTTCAATTATTTAGCCTGACATGTTTACTGTTACAAACTATTTTAAATGTCTATCTTAAAATAAATATATTGTGTTTAATGGGGGGAAAAGTTGGTGTTTTTTACCCAGACATTTAAAAAGAGTAGTAATCGCAATACTGTGATTTTTTTAATCCAAGGTTATCATACTGTCAGAATTGTTTACCAGCCCATGCTGTGGCCAAGAGAGCTTAACGTGCTACAATTTAAGAAAACACATGCAATTACAAAACACACCAGCAAATTAAGAAACAACCTTTATTCGTTTGACAGCACACATGCTGCAAACCCTCACAACACATTCACATTAAAAAACGGCCTGCATTTCTCACAACACAAAAACAACAGAACACAATGGAAATGTTTCAAGGGGACCCAAAAACGTGACGGACGCTGCTGTGCCCTGCCTATTGGTCAGTGAAGATGTATGTGATCTTTGAAAGGTGAGTTTTTTTGCTTATTTTAATATCCCCATTTCCGTGTCTTTAGTATTTATTAGATCTCTCATGTTTTATGGTCTCCTTGAAACATTTCCGTTGTGTTGTGTAAAAATGCAGCGCTTTTTATTAATGTTTGTGTTGTGTAAAAACGCAGCCTGTTTTTTAAAATGTGTATGTGTTGTGAGGATTTGCAGCATATATGCTGTCAAACTAATGAAGATCTTTTCTCAATTTGCTGCCGTTTTTTGTAATTGCACGCGTTTTCTTAAATTGCAGCACATTAAGCTCTCTCGGCCACCGTACATGCCCAATCATGATGCACATATTTTGCATCGCTTTTTAAAATAACCTTTTTTGATAGAGCATACACATAAGGGCCACATAATATATTGTTTCAGCATCGATATCGCAATGTGTGTATCCGCAATGCTCACATCTGCAGAGTTAATATTATACAGGAGCCAAAGTTTAAAACATACACGATTTGTGGAGTCATTGCAAAGTTTATCCATACATTTAACTGCATGTGTTTTTTAAGGCAGTATGAGCATTTCAAGGCACTTTAAAAATGTAGGCACAAGTAATTATGTTTTTAACATTAATAACGATTAATTATATTTATGTGCATATGCAAAAGATTAGTATAAGGCCAGTATAAGTTTTTCACTGTATGATAACCTTGGATAAAAAAACACAGTTACACGGTATCAAGGTATTGTGATTACAGCTCTAAAATGTTTTTTTTTATGTCTTAGTAAAAAAAACAACATATCTGTCCCCATTGAACACAATATGCAGCATTTATTATATGTCATTATACATTATATATTTTTTTCAATTTACAATTTACATTTATAATCTTTTGGATAAGTAAACATGTCAGGCTAAACAATTAAAATAAATCATTGACTTCTGCTAGCTTCATTAAAAAAAATATGATTTTTTACAACACATAAAAATACATTTAAAAAAAACTTTACATACTGTATACCTTAGAGACAGTATAACAGAAACTTTTTGCGGTTTTCAAACCGCGGTAAACCTTGAAACTGGTTATCGTCCCATGCCTACAATAGATACACTATAGTGCTATTTTACATTTGATTATTCAATTAGTGCCTGAATACTGCTAGAATCCCAGAAGTTTTCAAGTCCATCTTTGCTCTACAGTATTTATTAATGCTCGTGACTTGTTTATTATCATCCCAATTCATGTAATTTTATGCCTTTAAGAAAAAAAATACTCATTTATTTAATCTAGAGAAAAGTATACTAGATATCGCAATATGTATCGCATGAAAACAAAACATTGCAATGTCAGTTTTTTCAATGTCGTACAGCCCTAGTAAACCTAATATCATAAAACCATAAACACTACATTTACTTACACTAATTCTTACAGCATTTACTCCATTTACACAACAAGGTAGTAGTATTTGAAACAATGATTCAACGTTGTAAAATCTATAAAGTTAGCCCTCCAGCTAAGTCTATAATCCATCGTCTCATATCGGATCAGGCCTGATGATCAACATGCATCGACAACAAAACTGTTATACATAGCCAACAAATGTGATATTAGGCCTGAGCACTCACTGGCCCTCCCTCTGTATTCAGCAGCTTGCCTTATTTATATATAAGCGATTTATAATACGCTCGAAAAATTAAAACGCGCAACACTTTAACATATTTATAAGTTTAAATATATATCTTAAGGGCTAACTAGCTGAAAATAAACATGACGAACGTGCCTGCTGGCGTCATGTGAAGCTCGACATCAAAGTCTGAGAAAGAAACTTGGGATACAGATAAAACTCCGAACATATTTCGGTACATCGTGTTCCCTTTGTAGGAGCACATTATACGAACTTAAAGACACCAATAGAGAGATGTCGGTGTGAATCTTCGAGAACCGAAAGGCTAATGTTGTCAGTTAGCCAGTGAGTTGCCAACTAAGCAGCAAATGAGTGAAGCCACAGCTAGCGCGCTAACTAATGTTAGCCCAAAGAAGCTAACGATCTGTGGCCTGCGCTTCAGCGAGCTAACGAGTTACTAAATCCACATAACAACACCAGCGCGGTTATCGACACAAAACACAGCTCGTTTTCATCTACAACAACCTCATACATTCGTCAAAGCTACATTTGTTGACAAGCGTATGTATTTTGTTGCCAACCATCAACCGGGCAACTCCTTAATCCCGAACAGTCGAAATTGTTGTGAATTAAGTACGCGGGATATTGCGTAAATCGCTCAAGCAGGAAGGCGTATCAACAGATTAGACACTTTTACCTAGATCTCTGTGGTATTAGTCGATGACAGTTCCCATTTGGTCGGTTTTAATGCTCATTCCTTGAAGCCATTATCATTTTTTCTCCCTCTTCGCTGATGTCTCTTTAAGCCTCTCCGTGCAGCTCTCGCGTTTTCTCCGCTGCCGCTGATCACATCGCTGCCTCTAAGTTGTGAAATATGCGTAGTCAGGTTTGGAGAATATGGGGTCATAAAATTCCGCGCTCTTCGGAAAAAAATAATGCGCAGTTTCATTCAACGTAAAACTACGTGAGAAATTGAACCGGATGACGTAGAAACTGGTGTCTTCGGCATCTACAAGCTTGTAAAAATAATTGATCAAATATAGGTGTAAACTGTAAACATTTGGTATATATTATTTGCCAGGTGAACATGATGGCAATTTACTCCAGAGTAAAAAACTAAATACTGAAAATCTAGGCTTACTTTCTTAGTAAATATTTTCTTAAATGGCAAAACAGCTATATGCGTTTGAAAAAGCTTTTTATTATTATTTTCTTATTAATAAAATCATGTACAACAACATTACTAGTGCAACAGGATATATACGCTTAAAAAAAGTTTAAGTTTGCTGTTTGTTCAAACTACTTATACAAAATAAGTTGAAACTATTCTTAAGTTTCTTGGGACAACTTAATTGTTTAATGATCAATCCACCTAAATGGGCAAAAACCAATAAGTCAACTTAATTTCTTTATGTTGTTCCAACACAAATTGATTTTGTGGGACCCAGCATTTTAGGTGTATGGACAGGGATCATATATGTGTCAGTTAAATTATAGTTATAGAAATATACGTCATATTTCTATAGATGATTACTATTTAATTATAACATTGAAACCATTAGCAAGTAAGCCCAATATTATAAGCATTTCTTTTATTTGAAAATAGAGGAACACATTGCAAGAAGGCTATTTTTGCTACGTTACTCCTTCTTGTTATTTGCATTGTTTTAATATTGATGCACTAAAAAATGACACTTGCCAGTTGAAACGTTGAAACAGGTATAGGATAAGTACATTTTTTGTTGTTGAATATTGTCAATATTAAAATATATTTGGACTAAAATAGCTATAGGATAAAAATATTTCTATCGTGAAGTAAACTGTGATAAAATTTTCTTCATTAAAACATTTCATTTATAGGTCTTAAACTCAATTCCTGGAGAGCCGCAGCTCTGCACAGTTTTGCTCCAACCCTAGTCAAACACAGCTGATCCAACTAATCAAGGTGATCAAGACTACCACACACTACTAGATCAGCTGTGTTTGATTAGGGTTGTAGCAAAACTGTGCAGAGCTGCGGCCCTTCAGGAATTGAGTTTGAGACCCATGATTTCATTCATTCATTCATTCATTTTCCTACGGCTTAGTCCCTTATTTATCAGGGGTTGCCACAGCGGAGTGAACTGCCAACTATTTCAGTATATGTTTTACACAGCGGATGCCCTTCCAGCCGCAACCCAGGTAAACATCTATTTATTCTCGCATTCACACACACACACACACTAATACACTACAATCTCAGAAATAAAGGTACAGGAGCTGTCATTGGGGCAGTACCTTTTCAAAAGTTACAAGTTGGTACCTGAGGGGTTTATAATGGTACCTCAAAAGTACTTTTTAGGTACATTTGGGTACTAATATGCCCCTTTGAGGTACCAATGTGGATTCTTTCGGTACAAATATGTATCTTTTGAAAAGGTACTGCCCCAGTGACAGCTCCTGTGCCTTTATTTCTGAGAGTGTACCATGTCTTTGGACTGTGGGGTAAACCAGAGAACCCGGAGGAAACCCATGCCAACACGAGGAGAACATGCAAACTGCACACAGAAATGCCAACTGGCCTACTGGTATTCAATCCATTCAAGCTTGTAGAAATTAAAAGGATAGTTCACCCAAAATTAAAGTTAATTCTGTGGAATTAACAGTATTGACTTCATCTTCATCATTGTAAAAATAATAAAATACAATTAATCTTTGTTAAAACTTTAAACTGTATAGCTCTTGGTTTAATTAGCTTGCAGACTTAGTCACCTAAAAACATCCATATAAAAAATATTTTACTTTATTAGGGTCAAAATCTGCGATGACCCCATCACATGTTCTGAACTATGGTGACTTGTTTTTTATAGTTCCTGTGATTTCAATATTGCAGATTTACACATTGAGATCTGAAACTATATATTTTGCAGTGCTATTTCCTACCCTAAACTCCAGAAGGGTAGCTAAAAACTGGTAGGTAAAACTGGCCGTATGCCTTTAGTGGTTTAATCTGAAAATTATCAAGCTACAAGAATCCTTGTGCTCACTTAAAACAAAAATAATTTTTTTTTTCAACGGTTTCTTCTCCTCAGTGTCAGTATATAGCACACATTGATGTATTTAACTCCTAACACAACACATTTAAAGAGCACAGTGCTTTCTTGATCAGCTGGATTGAAGAGATAAAACTTAAAAATTAAAGTAGTTATTTTTGTTTTATTTGCACACAAAATTACTCTCATTGCTTCCTAATATCCAGACTGAACCACTTAAGCCATATAATCTGTTTTGAGGATGTGTTTCGGCTACATTAACAAGCTGAGACTATTGGTGTCTATGGAGTATGAGGGAACTCTCAGATTTCACCTATAGTATCTTCATCTGCGTTCTGAAGATGAATTAAAGACTCAAGATATTGGAACGACATGGGGGTGAGAAATTAAAAACAAATATGAATTTTTGAGTAAACTAACCCTTTAAAGCTTCAACTTACAAAAATATATCTTACAAGAAATTGCCTGTTTCATATCAAAGTAATTCAACTTTCTGAAACCTATTCTCAACTTTCTGATGCTGGTGTTCCCATAATGCACTGTTTTTGCTACTTTCCCATTGTATTTAAAGTGTTTTATTGTTGCCTTTGTTTTTAGGCATTGTAACTTGTCGATTGATGACTTTTGGATTACATTTTCTCAATACATTTGTTGTTGCACAGATTATTATATCTATGTTATTGCACAGGTTGTTACAAGATCTGTTATTTACGTCAATGTAATTAAGTGAAGCACACTTTTAAAAAGCATGATTTTTATTTAGTGCTACACTGTTTGAGTAAAACCTGCTTCAAAAAGTGTTGAAAAGTACAATTCAATTGACCAAGTACACTCTTAGAAATAAAGGTACAGAAGCTGTCTCTGGGAGTACCTTTTCAAAAAGTACATATTTGTACCTGAAGGGTCCATAATAGTACCTCAAAGGTACTTTTAGGTACATTTGGGTACTAATATGCACCTTTGAGGTACCACTGTGGATTCTTTGGGTACAAATTTGTACCTTTTGAAAAAGTACCACCCCAGTGACAGCTCTTGTACCTTTATTTCTGAGAGTGTACAAAACTAACTTCAAGTTGACTTATTCATAACCATGTTAAAAACAGCAAAATTGCAACAACAAAAATGTACTAAATGTTACTTCAAATAGCCCATTATGCAAAAAAAGTAGAAAAAAGATAGATGTACATGTTTTTAGAGGTGTTGTTTTAGTTTAAATGACCTTTTGATTCAGACCTCCAAACTGCTTTTGATCTCAGGGGTGTTTATAGCATGAACTTATCTCCTTGTTCATCAGCTGAGCCGCAGACTGGGTAATTTCCTATTGTTTTTGACCTGCAAGTTCCACACCATTTTGCAGAGTGCTATTTCAACTGAAAACCTCAGTGTCGGGTGGCAGTTCAGCTCCAACATGCACTTTATTAAATTGATTCTGCTGCTGTTTATTCCATCAAATATAAGTGGTGAGTTTCAGAAAAGATGCATGCTTGTTTTCCAGTTTTCAGAGAGCTATATCTGTTATTATTTCTTTTTAGGAGGCTGTCATCTCAACATCAGTGTTAGTGGAGGAAACAAAGTTTGCACTGGTCAAGACTTTAACATCACATGTCAGTTTGATTGCTATGGATATCAGGTAAAACTGATGAAAGGACAACAAGTGGAGTTTAGCATGCAGTCGGTTGATAATGGAGTCACAGTCGCTAAACACATTCAAAGTGCAAATAAGAGTATTTCAGGACAATACAGCTGCCAAACTGAGCCGCCTGGTTTAATGAGCATAGCTTATGTCACGGTGAAAGGTAAGGGTGAAATTTCTTGAATTGTATTATTCGTTTTTAATTTGTATTAATATTAATTTGTCATTATTATTATTATTATTATTATTCAGATTGTGGAACTGTAAATTCAACATCATCCATGCTGACTAATACAACACACCAAAGTCCAGCATCTACAAGTAAGTTTCTCCATTTAACATATCTTTAATTCACAATTTGGATAATTTTATACAGTATGTAATATGCAGGATAACTTATGAGACATTTTTCTGTCAGCATCAAATGAAAATATCAGAAGTGATTTTTTTTGTACAGGGAATGAGCATTAAAATTATTATTTTTTAAAATAATAATACAACTTTATCTGTGAATATGGGTTAATTAATTTCTCTATTAACTGTCCTAATGGTACAATGTTTTAATAAAGCAAATTAAAATACAATAATAATAATTTAATGGAATGTTGGTATCACAATGTTGTTGTTATTTGTGGAGAAATGTTTTCTTTGCATCTTAATTTAGTTTTATGCATAATTTGTTTTTATTGTATTTTCATAATATTAATAAAAAGAAAAAAGATTAAACTGAAAACTGAAAAATCACTCCAATATATTACTCAGCTAACAGAATTAGCCCAAAACAGTGTAGTCAACATTATACTAAAAATAATAAAAATAAATAATTGTTGTATTTGCAACAAATATTGTGTACTACTATTATGACAATAATGATTACTGGCGAATTAAGAGCAATAAAGGTTAGACATTCTAACAAATATTACTAACCGTAGGGTTTTAACATGCTGCTATAATTCTTAACCCACTTGTGCCCAAATTGTGCAAAATTGTTTCATGCATGTAGCCTTGTTAATTGTGTCCTATGAACATGTTTTGCATTCAATTTTTTTAGATTTTAGATTATTTTCAAAAAAATTGGATTTAAATATGTGGCAACTATAGTTGCCGGTGGGCAAATATGTTGCATGCACCCTCCAATGTAAAATTTGCATATGAGAAGAATATCTGGCATTCTAACTCAGAACAACTGCTTTCAACAGATCAATTCATATTACTAAATGCAATTATGGTTAAAAGTTAGACATTTATTATGTTTAAAAGAAAACCATTTGATATGAACCCCCCCAAAAGTATGTATCATATAATTTTATGAATATGAACACATAAAGAACTAATCCATTTGTCTTAAAGTAATGAAATATAATTTTTTTTGTGTGGACGAACAGTCAAACTGTGTAGAAAAAGCTGCGATTTTGAAAATACCCATGTTTTGTTGACAGCAGAGCCAAGTTTGTGACTGAAGTCAGTTGTAGTTTTGTGTTTTTCTTCAGTAATTCTGCTTTTTAGCTGCATAAGTTCATCACTGATGTTCAGTCAGCACTTTAACTCTGCTCTAGTGTTATTTATTCCAGTGTTATAACTCTCATTGTGGAAGTGGAAACAGTCGGAGAAGTTATTTTACTCTGAGGATTTTGCTGTGTATCAAATCATGTATCAAAATAGTCTACTTTTATTGGAATGATAACAGTTAGGGTTAAGTTATTTTTAGATAGGGTATTATGAAAGCAAAAAATATTAAGCAATAACAAATAACTTTAATTTTATTATTAATTTGATTAACTTATTAACACATTATTCCCTAATTCCCTATGTACTTACAACATATTTGCCCACCAGCAATATATGTTGCCTCTTGGACTTTTGACAATACAGAAAGCTATAGATCTCTTAAAAGATTAATTTAGTTTGGATGAATCTAGACACCTTCATGCTTGTGTTGATATATATTTGCAAAAAACAAAAACAAAAAAAAACTTATTTTTAGTAACATGAATTTTTTTTTTATTTGGGAGGGTTTGCCTCCATTTTGTATTCTGGAATTAAAGGGTAGGAAGCTGACAGGTGACAGGAAAGAAATCAATTTTAAATCAAGCAAAACAAATCTTTTATTTGGTTGTTTGCTTGCATGTCATTGAGAAATTAAACATGGATAACTTGTAAAAAATTACTCTAAAAAGCAAAATGCCAACTCTGAACTTTGGCAACTATATTGCCGGTGGGCTTAAATAATCACTGAACATAGAAAGCAAGGAACAAGGAATCAGTTCAAGGAGACTCGGTGGCCAGTTAACAGAGAAGAATGAATATTAATAGATGTGGAATTGCAAACAGACTCCCAGAAAATACATAACATCTCAATATATTTCAATATATTTTAACTTCTGTGCTATAGTAAATGAATGTTGTGAGCTACACTTTTAGAGCATATCCACTGTGTGTTGTACGAATGAATGTTTGTCTCTGTGTCTCCATCAGGTGTCTTGGTGCCAGTGCTGATGTGGTACTTACTGTTTAAAACATCTTTTTTTTTCATCGGATCAATAATTGGAGCATTGACAATTGTGTACCAGAGACGCTGAAAAATCACCTGCATTTCGGTTTTAATATTTTTGCAGTGCTGAATTTGTGTCTAGTCAGCTGTGTGCTATTGCCA
This sequence comes from Danio tinwini, assembly GCA_903798205.1. Classification (NCBI taxonomy): domain Eukaryota; kingdom Metazoa; phylum Chordata; class Actinopteri; order Cypriniformes; family Danionidae; genus Danio; species Danio tinwini. The sequence continues at coordinate 27,960,545 of CAIGQZ010001336.1, forward strand.
CATGTAATGTCAGAATATAGGCTATGGAGTGTATCATGTTGGTTCTTGTTTTCTGAATAAGTCAAATATACAGTAAATTTTTCACAACTTTGTGATCTCTCAGCATTTTGAATGGATAAATGAATAAATGAATTAATATTTAAGAATATAATAATAATAATAATAATAATAATTTATTATTATAAAAGAAATAGTTCACCCAAAAACATTACATTTACAAACTATTTATTTACCATCAAGTGGTTCAAAACCTTCATGAGTAAACTTCACTATAGGGACAGAAAATAGCCCAAGGAAGTCAATGGTTACAGGTTTCCAGCTTTCTTCAAAATATCTTCTTTTGTGTTCAGCAGAAGAAAGAAAAACAAATGGATTTGGAACAAGTAAAGGGTGAGTAAATGATGATAAAACATTCATTTTTTGGTGAACTATCCCTTTAATAGCCTATCTACATAGAACAAATGGGACTCGTCTTTGACAAAGCTTTTGTTTTGAGTGAGTTTTTGTTAAATATGATTTTCTATTCTTCTAAGACATACAATAAAGATTTTACACATTTTCAGTGTAAATTAATTTCATTTGTGCTTGGTCTTTTAACTAATGGGAGTAATGGTGGGATTTGAACACTTGGGGGCGCTCGTGTTTCTTTACAACCTTGAGTTTCCAACGCAGATTAACAACACCAGCAATTTACTTATGAAACGGCTTATTTCCTGTATATAAATTATGTAAATATCATATTACCATGTTTATCAGATCATACTTTAGTAGTTATTCACGCAGTTTCCCCCTTAACACTCTAAAACATGTATAGTCTAGCATTATCAGACACTATGACAAGGACTTTACAGAATACACTAACTTGAAAGACGTTCATTAGGCTATTATATAATTATATTAGTAAAACCACATAGATACTAATTAATTTAGTGTTGTTAATCACCATTGAAAATAATCAACAAACTAAATAAAATTTTACAAGGATAGTTTACCCAAAAATGTAAATTTGCTCACTATACTACCTCAAAAGTAACCCATGAGATTATTTTTCTGTTAAACACAAAAGAAGATATTATGAAGAAAGCTGGAAACCTGTAACCATTGACTTCCCTAGTAGGCAAAACAAACATTATGGAAGTCAGTTTCCATCTTTCTTCAAAATACCTTATTTTGTGTTCAACGGAAAGAAACTCAAACAGGTTTGGAACATGTGAAGGATGTAAATGGTGACAGGAATTTCATTTTGGGTAAATTATATCCCATTAAGTTGCTCTGCAATCAGGCCTATTCCCCTTCATTATAGTTTCCCACGTATAATGGGATTTCTGTAATATCATGTTATTTTAAAAGGTCTGTTCAAGTAATTTTTAGTTTAAGTCATGAGAGTCAGGGATTATTGTTTATTATTTAAAATTTTACTTCCCATTTAGGCTATCAAAAATATTTGATCAAAATTAACATTTTATTGTTTCACATATTTTGCCTACTGTTATGATTAGGCTATTTTTCACTGTCCTTTTAGTCCTTCCCCACTTATCAACCAAAGATTTCTAATTATTGAAGCCTAAAATGACTGATGCCTTTTTTTTAATTAGCAGCAATATACAGCATTTCTTGATTTTTGTTGCGAAAACATACACAAATTTACACATCTTAGTTCTTCATAATTGTTTTGACCTCAAAACCATCGGTCTCTAATTTAAAAGGTAAACAGTGAGAGAAACAAAGAGAGAAAGTGTTTAACCTCCTTAACACATAAAGCCTTCTGAAGCCTTAACTAAATTGTTAAAAATCTCTTCAACACTGGCATTACAAAACTCATATTAAAATGTCTCATTTTAGCAATCGATACAACAAATGTCCTTGTTCAAAACCTCTTTATCTGAATTACAATAATGTTTAAAGCGGGTCACACACACCAGGTATAGCACACATGATGAGCATTTTCTATGCATCATTATGTTGTTTAATAAGCAATACAGATGGCATGAAAGAAAATTGAACAATGTTCTGGCTGGCTGAAATCTGTGACAATAGATAATATTGCCAGCTCCTCTAAACTTTGCATGATTTTGGATAAATTCAGCAGAATTAGCAGAAATATTGCAGAATTGCAATATTCTGGAGGGACTGCTCAACACAACATCTGCTGTTTTTCTAACCATTACAGATAGGGCCAGGCAGAAACTTCTGACATTTTTTGCTATTTCTGTGGAAAATTTAGTAAAAAAATCTGTGGATTTATACGAAATAATTTTAGAAGTATCATTACTAAAAACTTAATATATGAAATAAAAAAATACCTTTTTTAACATTTAATGTTTACAATGCAAATCCAATTAGATCCACTGGTCCATTCGTGAACAAAGCAAGTCTCTCATATAATTTATCTACTAAAAAGACAGAAAATATTACTTTTCAAACTATATTGTAAATAAATCATATGAACATTTTCATATTACTATTATTATATCACAATAATATTAGTGAAATGAATTTAAAATCGAATAAATATAACTTTACACACATTTACACATGTAAATAGACTCAATTATGAGCTTAAAATCGGTGGATTTCTGCGCACGCAGATTCCATGTGGGCCTAATTATAGGTTATAAAAAATTTTTGTCAGTGAAAGACGGAAAAATCTGAATATTTGGCATTTGCCTTATAGTGTGAATCCTGTAACTACCTAGCAGAAAATAAGTGCACATGCATAGAACATTTTCACAGAAATGTTATCTCCACGTTTGTCTGGCTGAAGGACTCGCTGATATGCAGACTGTAACTAGAATATGTGGTTTGTTCAAGCCTCCATATTCATTAACCTGTAACTACCATGTTCTCAATGCACGTGAGCTGTATGTTATGGGATAGCGCAGTGTTTACAGCACCTGTAACATTGGTAGCTTATACTTTACAAAATAAAGGCATAGTGTGTCTACATGATGGCTGACATTCAGAGGTAAGCTTTTTGTGGGGGACAAGGATATAGGATCATTTATATTTAAAGTTAAACCAGAAATTATTCAGAAACCAGATATTATTTTATTTCTTTCTGCATATAGTGGAACAGCAACTGAAGCAGCTGCAATGAGTCTGGGAAAATATTGAAGCTTAGGTTTGCTTGAACCCGTTGACAGCAAACAGGACAAGTATTGCACATGCTACCTTTCTATAAAATCTATCTGAAATCATAATGAATTCGTTCTAAACCATTTTTTTTGTCAATTTTTCTTACCATTACTTAAACTGGTGTGAGAGACATCTGCATAGATGCTCCTTTTACAACATCCTTCCCTGTGTTTATCGCTTCATCAAACAGCAATGTTCATGCAGACAATGAGCCCTGAGACACAGCAAAACCAGTTCCTTGAATGAAACACTGAATCACCTGTGAGACACTGGTGTCCAGAGAGAGACTAGTGTTGTTTGTGAGAAATTAGAGATGCTACATGAGATTAATGATATGCTGAAATCAATGTTTTCCACCAAATGAAGGGACTGTTTACTTTGTGAATCTCTAAAATAACATAGTATACCCCCATTAATAAAGTATTTCCCATTTTGAATGATTAATATTATATTTCTGAAAAAAAAAAAAAAAAGTGTTCAGTTTACCCACGCATATGTTCTCATCTAGCAGAATTTAACTGAGTCTTTGTTGGTCTCGATTTGTTTTTGTCCTACAATAAAAAAGTACAACAACTGTGTAGTTGAACAATTTTCCATGTTCTTTATTTTGCCCCCCATGGTCAAATGAAAAACAAAAATGGTACAACCACATGAAAATACAAGAACATACTACACCACTGGTCCCTGAAATAAGTGGAGATTAGTCATATTCATGTAGTGGGAGGGGGGTCAGGACATTCTATGAAAACCGCAATGCCCAAAAAAAAAAAAAAATAATCAAAAACAAAAATAGCAAAGGTCTTTCTCAGAAAGACTACACTCAGCATATTTCCAGGGTGGTTTTCATCAAAAAAAGAAAACAAAACAAACAAACAAAAAAAACAGAACCAACTGCATGTACACGCATTTCATGTCTTATTGTAAGACAAGCCACCAATCAACAAAATAGGGGAAAAGTTTGTTTTACTCCGAGTACGAGCACTTGGTTCAGTTAATGGTTGATCTGGATATTTGCTGGTGATTATAAATATAAAAATATCTGAGAAAAATTGAGAAAAAAAAACACTAAAAAAAAAAAAAAAAGTGTCTAGTCAACGAGGAACATTAGTAACAATTTAGAAGAATTTCAACTATGGTCTTTATCAGCACTCACTGAGGACCAAAACACAAACAAACAGAACAAAAAAAAAACACCTAAACTTTTAAAAACATTTAAAAAAAGGAAGATTAAAATCTCCCTTTCGAACACACACAAATTAAAAGGGGGCAAAATAACAGCAGCATGGCACATTGGTGTGTCTGGAGAATTTCTGCACACATTCGCAGATGTCTGTCTAGAGCACAACAAAAGAGGCTAACAGAGGACTTAAGGTCTTTTGATGGAATGATCACCTTTATTCAAACAGTGAATACGGTCATTGATGGAGCCTGTGTGTCCACGAAAATGTTCAATGACTAACTGAATGAATGGTGAAAAGGAAGTTGGAAATGCACCTCTGTCAGTTACTTAAAACCCCCATGGCATGGCATATCAGGTCAAAACGGGAGGAAATATGATTGCGCAACCAATTCCTGTTTTCCTGAGAAGCCAAATACAGAAGCTGTGCTGCACTGCTTCATGAAAGAGGCAAACTTTCCAGTGCAAGGACAAAACTAAAAATGTAAAACGCCAATTCATTTACACAGAATGTGTCTTTCTGTTATAGGATCTGCTTTGGTTCATCATTCTGAGGTTTCAGCTCAGCTTTGTTTTGGGCAGAATCAAGTGTCATTACAGTAATGTGGTAGATTGAAATTTGGTTACATGAGGTTCTTGATAAATAGAACCAGGATTGCAAAACCCCACACAACATGGCTACCAATTCTGCCCTGAAAGACTTGAATGAATAAATTAATCGTTTTCCACTTTAGTCCGAGCAATAGTTGATGCAAAAAAATTAGTCAGTCTGCCACCATTATGAGTGACTCAAGGATAAATCAAGACTGAAGAAATGCAGTTCATTCAGCTGCTGGAGGTCCCGACGTGAGCACAAAGGCAAACAGCAGAAGTTTTTTTTCCTGATGCTTTGAAGGTAAATGATTTAGGTGGGGTCCCAAATGAAAGCAGCTTATATCCTTTGGTTTAAGGTTTTTTTGTAAACATTGTTATATATTGACAGATTCCCGGGACTTTCAGACGTCAACAAGTCTCTTTTTAGCCACAACAGCCTTTTTACCCAATCAAAACTTTGTTTGTGGGGGCTTTTGAGGTGCTTTAAGTGCTATAAATATGCAAGTCCTTCCTGTGAGAGCTTTAGACCCACAAAGCAAGTGGGAAGAGAGGTCAGAGATCAACATACTGCCTAGTTGGAGATTCATACAGGAGGTCGACTGGGGAGATTGAAGGCTGGTGAAGGTCATGATAATCAGGCACAGTCGCCCACGATCACTAGCGGGGCGAGGAGCTGGCGGAGTTCAGAAGCACACACTGGTCCTCTGTGCTGACTGCCGGCGGTCTTCCTGCGGTGGGCTAGCTTGGACCTGGACGGAGGAGACAACAGCATGGAGCCAGAGCTGCTGGAGAGAAGAGGAGAGGACAGAGACAGATCCTCGCTCTCCTCCCTCTCTGCCAGCTGTCGGTTCATGGCTACGGCCTGCCCTGCAAAGAACGTCAGGTCCTGAGCGCTGCCGCCCCTGAGAGAGCACAATGAAGGTCACGTGTGTGAACATTAATCTGCTATTTATGTTTGCTGGATGAGATTTAGAAGAGTATAAGAATGGATTATACATACCTCTGATGTAGTATGGATGCAGACACAGTGTTGGGTGCACACTAAAGAGAAGAACAACAGAAGTCAGCCACAAGACATGATATACAGCTACATGGTACATGAAAGAATAAAAGTTCCTTTTTTAGAAATCTGCAAAATTAAATGCCTAATAAACCCAAAATAAGATTAGTTCTTTAAGCAGCCTCATGTCGTTTCAAACTCGAGACTTAACTTCATTTTTAAAACACAAGACATTTCAATGAAACTTGAGAGATTCGTTCCACCACTGAAACATACATTCACCCAAAACTTTAATGCTTCAATGTGTAAAACCACTTTTGAACGCATGATTTAGTTTCACTTTCAAAACCGAGATAGAGTAGTCTGTGTATTGAGAGAGACTGTACACGCAAGGATGGAACATTTAAATATGCATAAATAACACTTAAGGATTTGGTGCACAATATATCCTGTCAGTCATTGGTGAATCTAGTTGCATGAGCTGTGAATGTGCAGCTTGATGCATGAAGCAGAGCAAACCCTCAGATCAGAATCATAGTGTCTGTTTCCAACAGTTTCTGCACAAAAAAAAATCTATTTTAACTTGGTTAATTTGGTAAATATAAACTCACAAACAAACTTCAAATGGGTTTGGAACAAAATGAGTGGAAATAAAAGACAGAATAGTTCATTCAGTTAAAACCTTTAAGAGTAAAATAATGTCCAAGAGAAGGGAATTAACATACCCCTTTGACCCATGGGTGCTGCAGGACTTGGGCGGCACTGAGGCGGTCTTTGGCATCCCGCACCAATAGTTTGGTGATGAGGTCTTTGGCTGCAGGGGAGATGTGTGCCCAGTCTTTCTCTGGAAACTCATATTTGCCTTCCTGAATACTCTCAAACAGCATGCTCTGTGGATGCATTGTGATGAATGAGATTAAACATCCTGTTTGAAGTACACCAGTAACACAACTTTCACTATGATGCAATAGCAGCTCCGGGCTCATGATCTAAACCTTAAATCACAAATCTCAAAAATGGCCATTTCCCTTCTCAGAAACAAAAATAAATAGACAAATAAAATCCTAGCTTCAATGCATGCTCTGTTATAGGAAGTATATTATGCTTTCAGTGATATCATTCCTTCGGCTTACTCCCTTTATTCATCAGGGGTCACCACAGCAGAATGAACAACTTATACAGCATATGTTTTACACAGCGGAAGCCCTTACAGCTGCAATTCAGTACTAGAAAACATTCATTAACACATTCACTACAGCCAATTTGGTTAATTTAAATTCACCTATAATCAATCGCAAGTCTTTGGACTGTGTTGAAAAATGGAGCACCCAGAGGAAACCCACGTGAACACGAGGAGAACATGCAAACTACATACAGAAATGCAAACTGGCCCAGCCTGGACTCGAACCTGCAACCTTCTTGCTGTGAGGTGACAGTGCTAAGCACTGAGCCACCATATGGCTTAATTTTTTCTGAATGTCTAAACTGATAACAAACAAAACTTTTGTAATAACACAGGGCAATCACCCCAAAAATAAGACAGGACCACTGTTTTCTAGAATGAACTCATAGCAATTCTACAGGAAGTTCGTCTTTCGATAGGGAACAACTGAAAGTGTGTACCTGACAGGCTTGGCAGGGCTCTCCCCAATCCCAGCCACAGTCTGTACCACAGCGACCCACAAATGGCGGGTATCCACTCAGCATAATGTAGAGGATGACTCCAAGGCTCCACAGGTCACAGCGCTTATCATAGATGCTGGCTTCTTCATTAAAGGCCTCCACCACTTCTGGGGCCATGTATTCAGCTGAGCCACACTAAAAAAAAATAATAATAATAAATAAATATGTATATTAAAGTTGGCATGAAACTAATATAGAAATACTCTTCATATTTGTAAATGTATATAGTGTGGCTGTTAAAGACATATCTTTGCACTTTTTTTGTAAAAAAATTATTTTGCCCTTATAATCTTTAAATAAATTACCACAACCTTTCCTCCTCCCTCAAAACAGCTTTAGAACAGGGCTATCAGTAAGTCTGGTTTCTGCCTGGTATTTAAGGTGAACAGTGATTTTAAAAAATATGATCTTAGAATGAGGTGGTAAATATTACTAAAGGTAGTCATCATCTGGCATCTGAAATCATTCTGCACAATTTTTCTCATTTCAGTAATTTCATTTTTTTTAATAGGATGCTCTTCACTTCAGGGAAAAAAAAAAAAAAAAAAAAAAAAAGTACATAGTTCTTAGACATGCAAGGAAAAGTCCACAAATCTCCCATGTGGTTTTTAAATGCTACAAGGACACAAGTATGTAGATGTGAGGGGAACAATTCAGCCTCTAGTTCTGCTTTCACTTCATGTTTATTGCATATACACTCAGTACCATGTTCCATCAGAATGTCACGTATTTGTTATTGGCCATCAGGACAAGTTGTGCAATTTAAAGATGAGCAACCAAAGCTACAACAGAGTTGCCAGCACACCCTGAGCTTGGCCTCCCCGGTTTGTTTTTACCTGCAGAGGCATTATCAAGTTCATTGTTCCCAGTTAAGCTGGGGTGGCCTGATCCGATTCAGACCTGGACGTGTCAGCGGACAACTGTTCCAGCAGAGCCCACAGGCTGCTGCTGCTTCTGTCTGGACTGCGTCATGTGGAAACTAGGCCAAAAGGTTGTTGCTCGAGGGGGGAAAAAAAAGAAAAAGAAAAAAGGATTTAAGCCTCTACACCGGCTGGGGATAAACAAGTCCCAACCCTGCTCGAGTGTTACATAACACACGCATACAAACAGATTCTCTGAATGGTGCACTAATGCTTAACGCAATAGATAAAAACACTCGGTGGGAGTGAACACAGGAGGTTAGCAGTTTAGCATGACACAAGCAGACAGATTTATTTTTATGAAAGTGCAGTGGTCTGGTAAAAGATGGTTACACAACTACTTTATGAGTCACTGATGCAAACGGAGGAAGCTAAAGAGATATTACGTATTTGTGTGCAGGCCAAAGGGGAAGAGGCAGCGTGTCCTTATTTGACATCCTAAAAATCACCCAGGACTGTCCTTTGACCATGACAGATATATGCCCAAGCCTCTGTAACCTCGTTAGAAAACTCCATGTTCCCTCAAATCATCAAAACATTTTTGAAACATCATGGAACATCGCTTTCAAGGAAACACGATAACAGTCAGAAATAGAGAGTCTCATAATAAAAACGGAACCATTTTTTATCGTAAGGTCAGGCTGGCTGCTCATCTGATTCAGTGTATTTGTGATAAGTACAAACAATTGAAATTGATGCTAATGACAGGTCAGCTGATTATGGAAGCACAATCGAACCAGTTGCACTATGCAAACAGCTAAAGTACTTGTCTCCACTGTGATTCAACACATAGAGACCAACGATGATCCCCGATTGTCAGTTTATTGCCCGGCTGGTCCTACTTTCAGCATGACTGGGCTTTTACATAACGCTTCTCTGTGCAGGAGGAATCTTATGAGCATCATACAAAGCCTCTTCTGTTGCTTATCATGGACAGACTCGCTGCGTACTCTCATCGTTAAAAAAGGAAAACCAAACTATGCAGACTACAGGGTTAGGATTTGCTTTGCACAAAAGGATATTGGGGCAGATAACGAAACGGAAAGTTAGCAGTGGCATTGCATCAGTTTCAGTAACATGGTTTATGAAAGGAATGTCATCCTGGCAAGAGAGGACTTCGGTTTTGGCAAAACCAGGGACTTTCCCTGGTCACTATTCTAGCAAGCAAAACCACAGTTGTGGGTGAAAACTTCCTAAGAACAGTTAAAGGGAAATGGATCAGTATTTAAAGGGAAAGTGCGGTTTAATTACTCAAGCAATACAAGATTTAGACTTCCTTTATTCAGCAGAACATTACAGAAGTTTATTTTGGTGATTCATAATTAGCATTGCAACAGCAACCTGCAATTTGAGCAAATAGATAAACAAATACCAGTGGCTCCTGACAATACATACATTTATGCACCTACACAATCAATAAGTTCCTACACCATGAATGCACTCTTAGCCATTTGTATAGGCAGCAGATTTAAAGAAAATGCTGAAAAATAAATGTTACTGTTTTGCACCACAGGATCACAAGGTTGTCAGAAACCACCGGTGTTCATTTGGTTTCACTGGATATGGCAGTGGCCATTGACTTACAATTTATGAAACACTGTGACAAATCAATAAAAAATAATAAAATAAAACACCTTCAAAGTATGAGGTAATGTTTTATTAAAAAAAAAAAAAAGTAAAAATAATTTAGGTATCTTGAATCTAAATCCAAGCCTCCACTTTTGCCAAACCGTTTGAGTTTCTTATATTCATTACAATAAGACATTCTGAAAATTATTAGAATACCTTCGTCCTCATTACTACTAGTACTTTTTTTTTTATAGTGGTTCCATATTAAGATATGAATCTAATTGACGACAAGTAACTTTTTTTTGTGAACTAGCCCATTAAATTGAAAATTTATATATAGTGTTTGGAAAACAGGAAAAAAAAAATATTTTTAGGTGTTCTATACCAGTAACCTTAATTTATCAAACGAAGTGCCATGGATCTGCTCTTAAACATCTTGGAGCAGTTATGATCAAATTAAAAACAAACAAAAAAAGGTGCAGAAGGAACACTGCCCGGGTTCTGACCAACCCCCTTCCCGTTGAAGAGGAAATTCTTCATAGGGGAGAAGGGGAAAAAAAAAAAAAGTCTGTAGACATCAGGAAGAAGAACAGACCATGCAAAACCACAAGGCTCTAGTAACCATGTCTGAGTGCTTCAAAAGCGTCTGAAAACCTCAGGGTGTGGCGAGCGAGGGAGGGAGGTGAAAAGACCTCCTTGAGAAATTGTGTTTATGCTCTCTGGACATGTCGGTATTTACATCTAAAGACCTTTGCCTGTACCTTTCAGACATCAGGAGAGCTGATAAAACAACTTGTACTCTATTGTGCTCCTTAATCTGTAATCTTGACATAATTCAGTGACCTATGGTAATCCTTCTCATAAAAACAGATGTTCAACACTTACAAAACTCGGTTACTGGAGGTGATCACTTGAAGATTTATTGGCAGTGGCTTTAAAATCAACAACCTTTATCTTTGATGTTTTTATATGGATATCTAGGACAACAGTGCAATGAAGTGCCAATAAAAGCTGACTTTAAATCCATAACTAGCTTTAGTGATTCATAATAGTCCATTTAAATATGACTGACATCTCATGGAGAAATAATAATAATAATAATATTTAATTTGAATTAAAAAAAAATAATAATAATAATAAAGGTACCAGTTCTGTACCTGCACTAGCCTGTTCTGTAGTTCTTTTAATACGTTTGTCTGTTTTCAAAAGACCTTAGACAGATTTTTTTGCTAGCTAAAAATACAATAGTATCAAGAAGCATCTACATAAGTATAAATCTGAAATATTTTGTCAATTCCATTTTTCCCTCACTGATTTTTTAAATAATTTTGAAAGAGTTACAAAACTAGTCATAAGTGTACATTTTGATGATATTGAGATTCATACATTAACTCAGGTTATGTCCGAAACCTACTACTCAGTAGGTACTGCATTTGAATGTACTACTCGGCCATTAGAAAAGTACATTCTATACATGTATGAATGTGAGCTGTATGAAAGGAACTCGAATGTACTACATCCGCCATTTTGTCATGATCACGCGAGTTGCATCGCTTACTCCCATTCATGAATTCTCTCACGGGGCATCATGGGATAGCACAGTGTGCATCGGATGCGCATTTCAGAATCTCACCAGAAGTAGCAAGTCATCTAGGTACTTCTCGCATACGGTTTTTAATTTCTATAAATTCAGACATACTACTTGGCTCACATACTGATTTTTAGCGTACTATAGTATGAAAGTATGCGACTTTGACGCAGCCTCAGTGCTTCTCAATTGCGATCCGTGGGCACCCTCTGCCCTGCACATTTTGTATGTCTTTTATTTGACACACTAGGATCAGTTCTTGGATCTCTGTTTAGCGAGCTGATGATCTGAATCAGGTGGGTAAAGAAAGGAAGTCGTGCAGGAATTGAAAACCACTGCTTTAACTGAAAGCTAACTAAATAAGCAATTTATAGCAGCTTCGTTTGTTAACACTTAAAAAAAACTGGCAGAAATAAAACAAATTTGAAAACCTGGAATATTATTTTAGAAAATTTGTCATTCAAAAAATAAATAAAAATTTATAAATTTATGGTAACAACAAATAAATAGTGGCCAGTATATTTGGCAGGTAAGCGTCCAAATAACTGGCCTGACATCCTTGAGGATTAAACTTACCGGAGTCAAGAGTTCAGGGGTGGAGATGGGAGAGCTGTCACTATTCAACTTTATCCCGCTTCCCAAGTCAAAATCACAGATCTTCACTGGAGAAATCTACAAAAGAAATGAAAAACAACCTCTTAAAATCTCAATATGTAGCAGATGAAGTAGAACAGACATTGAATACTACTCAACCGATAACCAGGTTTTGTTCAACTGCAGCAAAAAATAAATAAAATAAAAATAAATTACTGTACCCAAAAGATAGTCAAAAATCTGGTCAGAAAAGCAGTGCATGTGTGTTCTCCTCAGATGTCTCATGTCTCCTCATATACAGAGAGAGACTCACCCTGTCACTGTGTTCACAGAGGATGTTCTCTGGCTTTAGGTCTCGATGTGCCATCCCTACAGCAAAAGACATCATGAGCATGTGATGTTCATGCACTGAGACCAGACATTGTTTTAACATTGAAATGGGTCCTGACCTTTGTTGTGAAGGAAGTCCAGTGCGCTGGCGATGTCCTGCACCACTATGCTGGCTTCCTGCTCACTGAAGTGCTGTCTTCTGTGTATGTGAGTCAAGATCGAACCTGAGAGAATGAATGGATTAATCAAGATTGCGAATCATTTAGATTACTCAGTGAATACAGACAATTAGTTCAACATTTTAGGGAAGGTAATTTTCTATTAAAAGGATGAAAATCATCTTTTGTAAACTGTTTGGACAGAACTGCATGTAGGTATTGTGTGTTCACAGTCATATTGGATTGATATAAACACAAGTCTGTTTTTTTAAAACTTCCTGATGTTAAAACAGGACCCAAATCCCAGTTATTGAGGCCTAATGCGACGTGAGGTAGGAGTATGGTTTTCCTCACGTTTCTATAACAACAACAACAACAACAACAACAACAACAACAACAACAACATGTATACACAAGTCCACAGAATTATTTTTGCAAATACACTGGGATTCAAATATGTGCTTCAACTTTCTGTGAATTTTATAAGTTTTAGAAGTATAAAACCTTTTTAAAACAGAGCATGTTTGTAATAAAAGACAGTAAAATCACTATGTAATTCTTAACCACTATAAAGCACCATGGCCGCATGGTGTCAGTAAATGCACATATGCTTGTGTGTGTGTGTGTGTGTGTGCTGCAAACGACATTTGTGTGATGAGACTCATTTCAGAAAGACTTGAATAAACTCCACCACAAATACATGAAAACTTTACTTGGTATTTTTGACTAATAAGCTATATTTCACCTTAATCCATGTTTGTCTCCATCACTGATGGCTGTTTGTCTGATGTAAAGCATGAGAGAGAGAAGCTGCTCTTTTGCATTTAAAGCCACAGGCTACAAAAACAGCTACACTGTACTCCGACACTAAAATAGCCATATTCTAGAGGCTATAATATATTATCTGATGGGTATTTTGAGCTGAAACTTTACAGACACATTCTGGAGACACCAAAGGCTTCTTACATCATGTAAAAGGGGTAAAAAAGGTGCTCTTTAATATTCAAAAGCAGCATTCATGTGATCAGAATACAGTAAAATAGCAATTTGTAAATAGAAATTTGAATTTATTATAGGAATGATATTAATGATACTGCAGATGTCACACAATCCTTCAAAAATCATTGTAATTTGGTGCTCAAAAACACTTATTGATTTGAAAAATGGTATTACAGCTTAATTTTTCTGTGAAAACTCACAGAAACTCATCTCAGTCATTTAAAATAAAGCTTTGTATAATTGTCAATTAAACATGCTACATATATACACACATTTATAAACATTATAAAAACAAAAACACACAAAAAACAAAACATTACTTACCGCCTCTCAGTTTCTCAAAGACTAAATAAAATTTGTCCTCTTCCTCAAAATATTCCACCAGTTCCAAAATGTTTCTGTCCAGAAAAGACAGCATTTAAATACTGTAATATTGCATTTTTATTTGACCATAAAACCCCTAACGGCTAATTTCAACAGTCTACAAACACAAATGCTAAAATAACTCAAATACTCAAGTGTAAAAGTAACAAATAATGGACAAATTATTCACGCAACTTTAAAAATCAATACTTTAGTAGACTCAATTTTTTTTTTCTTCCTCTCAAGGACTACTGTATTGGATGTTATTGGAAAAATTGTAATTATGTGTAATTCAATCAATGAAATCATTTATTTCTAAAAGCACCTTTTTTGGAACAACAAGTGTTCACAAAAAGGCTATACAGGCACAAGTTATACATTAAGAATTAGTTTAAATGTGAAGAAACAAGCTCCTACAGTCCACTATTGTTGTTTGTGTTAATTACATCCTTCAGACAGAAGTTTTTACCTAAAATATTTTTATTACTGTAAAAGTAGTGTAAATGAAGGAGTGTGAACAAAAGTTTCCCATACCTGTGGCCCTGACACTGGTACAGCATTTCCACCTCCCTGAAGACACGGCTCCGACTGTGGCCCGGCCTCTTCTCAATTATCTGAATAACATTGAAAGATCAGCTTAAACGACCCAATACAAACTCAAGGAAGCACACAGAGTCCTGCCATTCAAGGTCGGAACGTTGCGAGTTTATTTTGACTGGCTTTATTTTTTTACAACCTGGAGACTGTATAACATTGCATTTCAAGCAGCAAAACTCCCAGACATGAGCATGTCATATTTAGCTGTAGTCAACAGATCTGCATGTCCCTTTGTGATCACCCACACACCGCATGTGTGGAAGATTAGCAGGCACACAGATGACACGCCACTGCCAGTCTACAAAGGAACATCTCGGACCACTGATTCAGCAGGTCAGCACATGGTCATCAGGCTTTAATAGCCAGCGGACAAGACAGATGATCAGGCTTCACAACATACAGGCCGTCCAGACCTTGTGCGCACAAATTAATGGCTGTCCCCTTATTATAAACTGTAGATAACAGTGAAAAGCTGAAGTAGAGAACCAAATACTTGTTACTGAGTGCAGAGAAATGATCAGGTAATTGACAACTGGTTACATTGTGATAAGGGAGGTTTTTTTTTAACTAGGATTTTTTTTTTTTATTTTACAAAAATGCTACTGAATCTCATATTGTGGACTAAAAATCTAAGATAATAATAAAAT
The DNA here is from genome assembly GCA_903798205.1 of Danio tinwini. Taxonomy (NCBI): domain Eukaryota; kingdom Metazoa; phylum Chordata; class Actinopteri; order Cypriniformes; family Danionidae; genus Danio; species Danio tinwini. The sequence goes on from CAIGQZ010001336.1 coordinate 27,975,899, forward strand.
AAAAAATATTTAGTTAAATGTCATTAACCAAGACAGCAGGTTTGAATAATAAATAAAATGAATTAATTAATAAATAAAAAAACAACTTCCAACTAGGGCTGCACAATAAATCTTTTTAGCATTGATAAAATCGCAATGTGCTCTTGCTCAACAGTCGAATCGCAGGATCTGCAATGTTGAATCGGTATAACTGACCAGATTTTGGAACACACTCATGATTTGAGGAGTTCTTGCAACGTTTAACCATGAACCTACCAAAACATTTATTTATGTGCGTTTATCATTCATTTCGGTTTCAAAAATATTCAGGCAAAAAAATTTAAATTACATTTTTAACTTAAAAAAAATTTATCGCATTCATGTATATATACACTATATGGTGTTATACTAAATATTGCTAGAACTGATTGGCTGCTCAAGAAATATTTTTAATCAATGTGGTAATCAAATGTGGTAAAAAAAATGTTTTAAATAAATTACATGATTTTTTGATTAATAAAATTTTAAAAAGAACAGCAAATACGAAAAGACATTATATTACAAAATGTTTGCCACTTTAAATCAATTTGATGCATCTTTCCTAAATAATGATACTAAATTGATAGTTTAGTTCATAAAGTGAAATCCCGCCATTTACCACTCACCTTCTACTTGTTTTAAAACTGGTTTAAGTTTCTTTCTTCAGTGGAACAATGAGATTTTGTAAGAAATCTTTTTGTAAACTGGTAGCCATTGACTAAGTATTCCATTCATGTTCCTACTATGGATGTAATCATTCAAAACATGGAAAAATATTGAAAGAAACACATTTTTGAAATCATGAGATTGGGTATATGGAATTTTTGCTAGAAAACGTTATAAATATCTAAAAAATTAGTATTCATAAAAGTAGTATTCGTTATATTATCTTGCAGACCCCAAATTCTTTAACAGTACTCTTTCTTTCTAATGGGTTTGAGCTTCTAGGATTAAGATTCCCAAAATTTTAAGTGGGTTGAAGACAGTCAGGAACATTGGCTGAGGCTGTGGATTTTGTGAATTGTGGTAAATAAATGAGAGTTTCTTGCACCGAGTGATCATCAAGCTCCACATGCAAATTCTTATTCTAAATTTCTCCTTCCAGTAGAGCAACAGCTAATGGGCATTTAACAATATTCCATGAGATCGGCCATGTGGAGAACTTGCTGGTTTCAATTTTCTGTTCCTTTCGGGAAATTACAGAACATTTGCTACGAAATGCCACCTGACCATGCTGCACGTTTCATTTCCTTTATATATTACCTTTCCATCAACTAGAGGTCAAATAGATGAAACCAGAGGCACTGTGTTGCATGCTTTTTTTTCAAAGATTAGATGTCCTGCTTCACAATATCAACAATTGAAAAGAGGAAGTTTCTTTGCTGAGCACGCACTGTGGTCATTTATTTTTGTTGCACAGCTGCAGCAGCACAGTAGCTGGAAGGCCATTGTTCCAGAGTAACATATAACAAATAACACTGGTCAGAAGAATACAGCTCCAACAACTGTTAATCAAAGCTTGCATAAAGCATTTCAAACACCGATGTTGAGCCAACTGTCCCAAAATATAAAATAACTTCTATTATATAACACTATACTGAAGACAGGGCACATTTATGTTAGCTTGCATGTTCGGCTCAATTTACGCTTCTTGTGTTGAATACATCTTGCAAATATGCACACATTAACCAACGTGCACATGCAATACAACATTCTATTTAAATGCAACTGTTGCTGTAGTTGCACAATAGTTAAATGCTGTTTTTAAGCAGAAATAGCTATAATATAAAGCCAATTTTAAAAATCTCAAGTAAAGGAAGTTATTTCAAAATATCTATTTTTCAAGCATAAAGGCATTGAATATTTAATCAATTTCATTATTTTCCTTAAAAGAAAGCAATCATAACTGGTGTTTTTAAAAATATGACAGTATTATTTGATGAATATTTATTTGATTTAATATTTAAAGTGGATAATATCTAAAGAGGGGGCGGGGGTCGCACATCGGATGTAGTGCATTCGAATGTTATTTAATATGAAAATATTCATATAGCGCTACGTGATAGAAATATGAACAGTGTCCTAAGTCATAGCTGGGTGCTGCGGACAACTGCCGACTTGCGTCACCTGTGTGCGTACCCTGATAGAAATCCATGTTTAGAATTCTAAAATGCATGGCACTGCGTGGCAAAGCACATACGGTGAGCGACCCCCTTAAAGCTTTGAACCAGACTGTCAAAGAATAAAAATCTACAACTAATTTTAATCAAGTCAAACTTTCAATATATGATCAAATGAAATTAATTTTGCCTGACAAGATTATTTGGTATAAAAATTGTTACACTAAAATAATATAGTGGTGTCTTCTGTGCATCTTGGTGAAAAATCACCACAGTTTACAGTTGCACATTTTAATCTATGTGTAATACAAAATGCTTAATTGTGTTCATGTCTATTAACATGCAAGCATATATATCGAAATTGCCTTTTATTTTGACTTCAGTTGAAGTCCATTAACTATGCTTTTACTCCCTATATTCTGACTGCAGTAACATTGACTTATCAACAATCAGCGCAATGGAGGTGTAAAAAAACATTTTAAACACACTGCTAAGTACAGTTAACACCAATCTGGGTGCAATAAGTTAAAAATAAGAGAATCTTTAGTAAATGGAGTTTAACCTGCACATAGATAAGAAACTGATTATTTGCTAGCAGCATGAACGCTGATTATAGCTCATTTTGCATTATACTGGATTATCGTCAACTGATACTGACCTTCACTGCGTATTCTTTATTGGTGATCAGATTGATGCAGGTCTGTACAACAGCATAAGCCCCTTCTCCAAGAATCTCTTTTTGTAGTTTGTAAACATCTGTAAAGAAATACAGGGGTAAAAATTACCACAACAGATAGTAAAGCTCAACTTCAAGCTTGAGGACTGACAAAACAGCTTGCCTTCAAAACGTCCAGAGAAACTGTCAGTGGCTCTGCATCTCTTTTTCTTCTTATTTCTCTTCTTGGCATCAGGGATATCGATGGGCTGGCTGCATGGCATGTCTGTGAGAAAACACAACAACAACAAAACAACGGTTTTGATGAACCATGTGTGCCAAGTCCATCACTCTAATCTACCATGAACTTTGCCTAACACAGAATGAGTTCTTGAGGAGATACGCCTTATCTACCCCCTTCAGAATTTATGTCAACCTGTAAGTCTGATAATAGCAGTCAATATTAATGAAACAGCAGGCAAAACAGCTGTACCAGGCCTCATCGAGCGGTCCAACATGAAGGACGACTCAAGATGGGTATCCGCATCTATGAATTCATCAGTCTTGAAAGGGTTTTGCCCCTAGAAAGAAGACGACGACAGGAACATTTCGGTTACCTAGTCTGCCATTTCGCATTCACAAAACTTTGCCTAGTAAATCAAAATAAGCAACCAACCTTGAAGGAGCGATGGAATCCGGTGACTTCAGTGATCTTGTTTTGCACCATGTTTCCCAAAGGTCAGATGATGATGTGCAGATTGCGGTTTAAATCACAGTGCTTTAATAGTTCTCCTTTATATCAAATGCTGATCACTTCTGATCTGATCACCTCAAGGTGGTCGTGCAACAGATGACTCCTGAAAAACAGACAGAAACAGAATCATCAGTCTGGCCCTAAACAGATGCTCTTCCACAGAGATAATCTAAAGTCTCGTAGACAGCTCAGGTACAGACTTGGTAAACAACCAGACATTTAATTGAGGTAAAGTTGGCTTTATTTGCACATTCAGACTTTCTCCTAAATAATATAATTTCAGAAAAGTATTTTTTGCAAATTCCAAACAGGGAAATCATATTAGCAGCCAATGACTATCAAAGTACACTGTTCACAGTAAGTTAAAAAGTGCTAATGTTGTTTTGAAGTCATTCTTGTATGATATTTCAGACAGAATATTCAAAGGGTCACAAGTTTTCACTGTTCAAAGATGAACGAATGTACGAATATAAAAAACAACTTTACCTTAACTGACATTTAACATGCAAGCTACTATTCATTACTTACTTGCCATTAAAAAAAAAAAGAATACATAAATAATCAACTATGAATTATCAAATACGCAATTTTCAGTCTGTTGAACCTTATTTTAAAAGTGGTCAGTGTTTTAGGACATGTACCGTTAACCTATCTGACCGAGCAACCTACCTCTGAACTGCATGTGGTTGCGGTCGGAAAGTAATGAACTGGAGATTTTATTGCTCAAAAAGAGTTATCAGAAACATTTTATAGGCAAGGGAAAGGTTTTAATCTTACCCCGTTACTAGCCGTGAGGCGCCAGCGTTCACGCCGTTGCTCCAACCCACCGTGTAATTACAGATTGCTACTATGCGTTTGTCAAATTGTGAGCTAAACTTAAGAGCACGGCGCATATATAAGCTCTTATCCCTCACTCCGCCCATTCTATTCTCTGCATCCAATCAAAACGATGGCCATGAGAGTCAGAATTAAATACTCAGACCGCCATTGGACATTTTAATTACGAGGGTGGGGCATCAAGTACCTGACGTCATCAAGTCAGAAACAGTGCTGATGTAGTTCACTGGAGATACTTACCCCTTTCTATTCGCTTTCTTTCGTTTTTTTAGTCTTTTTTCTTTCTGCAGCTAATGTAGTTTGTAATTTTCCTCTTTTGCATCTCTCTTATATTGATCTCCTGATTGTGGTTGTATATTTTCATTCTTGAATAAAAAAAATAAAAAAAAAGTTCACTGGAGTTGTGGAAGTTGACAAATAAGTTTGCATTAATAGCAAAGTTAAAGAAGTGTCTTACAAAATTCTTCACAGAATGTAACCTGCTAAACATTTTAAGAAGGGAAAGATTCAAAGTTAATGTTTCATATATGTGTGAATATTGTGGTCAAGAAAAAGAAACAATGTTGCATCTTTTTTCATTGTATTTACTATTTTTTTTGAAGATTTTAAAAGGTTTATTGACAAAAAAGGAGTATAAGATAGAAATGTGTTTATTTGATGTACTGTTTTATTTTGATAATGAGAAGAACTGTAAAGGACAACATATTTTTAATTTATGTTATTAGGAAAATACCATATACTGTACATAAGAAATAGTGAGCTCAATGTGAACCAAACTTCCCATTTTGTGAATGACTTTAAATTATATGCAAATCTTTTAGAACAATCACAAGACAAAATAGCACTGAAAACATGTAAGGCTCTGAAAATATTAAATTTCATGTAAATGTATATATATTTTTTTATATTTTTCTCTTTCAGAAAACTATGTAAATATGTAATATATATTGTTCTTGTGGCATTGAACTAATAAAAAATAGTTCACTGGAGTTGATTGCATTGCCTCATCTACTGGACAGTGGATAAATCAATTTTCATTTTTTTTTTAACAATTGTACCTGAGGCGGCATATATTTTCTAGCTTTTTCTCAATTTAAAGCCAATAATTAGGGGGATTGAACTTAGGTAACTTAGTAACGTAAAAAAATAATCACAGCTTTCTTTAGAAAAACTGTTATTTTTATGCATTCTGCTGTAAATATGTTTAGGTTGACGTTGTTAAAGATAGTAACTAGGGGTTTTCACATTTACGATGTGTGGATCTCTGCAGCCCTCTACTGGTCATTATAAGGTAAATTATTTCTAGGCATTTCAAAATAAATGCACAGAGAAACGTTTAACATAATGCTAAATAATAATATAGAGCTCTGTTTTGGTAGATCAAACAAATGCAGATATCTGAATAAAATGTATAAAAAATGAAAACAGCATAACCATGCATTAAAGTAATAGTTTACTCAAAAATGAAAATTGTGCCAACTACTTACTTTAACTACTTTTGGTTTGTTTGTTTGTTTAGTAAAACATAAAAAAGATATTTTGAAGAATGTTAAAAACCTGTGACCAATGACGTTCATAGCATTTGTTTTTCGTACCATGAAAGCGGTTACAGTTTTCCAACATTCTTCAAAATATCTTATTTTGTACTAAAAAAAGGTATTTATTTTTTATTCGGTTGTGAAAACTAGCTTTTTATTTGGTCAAAGAGTAGAAACAGTATGAATATGATTTAGTTCAATCAGAGAGGAAGGAGAACATAACATCAGAGAAACCTTTTAGGGTGCCTCATTTATTATTGCACATTAAAAAATAGTGCATAGTACAAGTATTATACATTGCATGAGATCATAGGTTGCACAGTACCGGAAAAAAATATCCAAGCATTTTTACCTGAAGTATGTCTTTTATCAGTTTTAGTTTTGTTGTGAGGATACATTTTTACAATATTTATAGAAAATGTGTTATAAAATTGTAAGCTACAAGCAGTGCTTTTTATAACCAGGACGTTCAACAAGAATACAAAGATACACACTACAATCAGTACTGAAAAACATAATCATCTCAAATGTTGTCATGCAGTCAACAACACCACACTACCCATAACGTGAACACGTGTTCTCGCGATGTTTTACAGATGAACGTATCGCACGTAGCAGGGCAGGAAACGGGGTCTATCTAGATAACCACTTTGTGCAGAATTAACGTATTTTTTCTTTAAAATAGACTTTTGCTTCGAGAAATCCATTCAAAGTAAGTGTTATGATCAATGTGCGTTATACATAATTACCCACGATTGCATATATTCTGAGCAGTAATGTGATGTTATGTCTGTTAGCTTGTCCGTCTGCTGACTGCTGATTGTTTACATTGATTTATCACTAACGTCAATGGGTTGCTTTTCGCATATACACTTATTGATCAATTACGAATTGTTTTACGTCTTCTATGATTACTCTCTGCACACCTATAGTAAAGCTTATCGACGTTACTGTACGTGCCATCCATGCAATGTATCGTATTTTATCTCGTTTGTTTAATCTGAAATATAGCAGCTGTGATATCGAGAACAGAATTAACATCTAAAGCAGTCACTATGGAGGGTATGTCACCATCACTTCGTCTTCCTTTGATGTTTCAGTGTTTATTGAAATTGAAGTAACTGGTATTAATTGTGCCAACAGCCTGCCAAATGTCCTGTTCGTTTTATGGGTGCAAGAGGACCTACAATAATCCAGAAGCACTAAATGCTCATCTTCAGGACCATCAGAAGAACACGGCTCAATCTCTTCCAGGTAAAGGATAAATGAACCTGCTTTTGTTCTTAATACATTTAATGAGAGAAACACTGTTGAAAATTCAAATCTTATACAATTGTGTGTTAAACTATGTCACCGGCTATTCAGTTTCTAATGCAGTCTCCTTTACTCTTTAGGGAAAGCTTTTCTGTGTTCTCAAATCGGATGTGATGGTTCATTTAACAACATGCAGCAGCTAATGGAGCATATGAGACACCACTACAAGCCAAATTGCTTTTTTCTGTGAGTTCATGCACCTTTGCATTCTAGATTTCTTTCTCTCCTAAATGAGATGCTTTAAGAAAGTTGCTATTTCTTTCCACTCCATTTCTTGAAGAGGCCTCTTTTATTTAGAACCATATTCATTTAAAGTCTGTGTGAAACTGAAGTAGAGATTAATTGTAATTCAGTATGTATTGTGATGTATATCAGAGTGAAACAGCTCATTCAATAAGAAAAAACGATGTTAGGAAAACCTTAGGTAAACAAGAAATTATTTTGTCCCTAAGAGTTTGAAAATCTGCCCAAAATGACCATTTTCTATTCTGATATTATAGTATTTGAGTTTCTTTTTTTTTAATTTTACCCTCTTCTTTATAAATAATAAATTTATGTAAAAAAGCATCACAACAATAAAAGTGTAGTACAACTTTACATATTTTTACTTGCATGAGAATCTGTATAGTTTATATGCGAGCAAATAATAAATAATCTATTTCATTAAAATAATACATAAATTAAATCTTGTCATATATATATATATATAAATAAGTACTGGCCTTAGTTATTTTAAACATTAAAAATGCCTTTACCTTCAATTAATAGGCTTTGTATGTGGATAAAATCACTTTTGTAAATTAATTTGATGCAGATACCTTTTATATTTGTCCCATTTATGTATAATAATGATAATGAGTGAGATACAAATGAGATACGTGCGGTAACTTTAACTTTCCCAGCTGTTATAACATTGATCGTCATTTATATGTCCTGTAGGTGTGAGAGCTGCAGGGCCAAGCTACGTTCTTACCGCACTCTCCTCAAACACCTGCAGACCTGTGCTAAAGTTGCTAAAAACAAGGCTGCAGTAAAGACGGAGCCTGGACCGATACTTGATGCAGACCCCAATGGTGTTTCCCTCACGGACATGATGGATCCATCTGGACCGCTCTTAGCCCCTAATTTGAAAGAGGAGATGGATTCTATGCCACTGCTGCCAACAAATTCAACACTGGCAAACATGCCAGTAACCCAGCAGTCTCCAGAAAATGGTGCTTTCATTAACCTTATTTCTGCAGGCCCTGCATCTTTACCTGTTCCAACTCTAAATCCTGCCCCAGGCCAAAACCTTCCCAGCCAACCAGAATCTCCCTACAGCCCCTTTCCACCCACCTTGTCTCCAGTTAACCCAGTCTTCCTGGCGGATCAGGGCCTTCAGCAGCAGCAGAGGTCTCCGAGATCTGGTCCTCCCAGTTTGCCTGCTTCACCACCTTTGCCGTCTTCGCCAGGATCGAACGCTGTCTGGAGGAAGAATCAAGGTGAATGGATCTCATAATGCTTTCCTCTGTGAGTGAGGAAAGTTCACTTACAGCCATTATTCACAATGGGTCTCATTTGCTAGCTGTGTATAAACACAATTTTGAACACAAAATCTAGCTGTGATTTATTAGTAGCTTTCATACTATTAATTGATACAAATGTAAAGCTATGTTAGGATAAAATTATACATATTAAGTAAATTTAAAAGTCAAAGGTTTTGTTTTTATATTGTTTTTTATGCTCAACTGCATTTTTTTAAATCAAAGATGGTAAAAACAGCAATATTGTGAAATATTATTACTAGAAATATTATTATTAGTGTTCTATTATAATATATTTCCAAGTATAAATTATTCCTCTGATGTAAAAGTACGTTTATAGTATCATTATTCCCGTCTTCAGTTTTCAGGTGGAAAACACTTTTTGATGCTTGTTATGTTTATGATATGCATTTATTTTTAGAACTTTTGGATGGATACTGGGCAAGAAAACTATGGAGCCAGATCGGTCTCAAAAATAATACATTAGCAAAATATAATTCATACATCCACAACACAATATGTTCATATTTAAATATACACAATTCATATTCATAAACACAAATCCAATTCATAAATTCAAAACATGATTCAGAAAATACACAAATCCAATTCATAAGTTCAAAACACGATTCAAACATTCACAAATCTAATCATGAATTCAAAACACGATTTAAAAATTCACAAATCCAATTCATAAATTTAAAACATGATTTAAAAAATACACAAATCTCATTTGTGAATTCAAAACACAATACAGAAATACTGAAATCCAATTCATAAGTTCAAAACACAATTCAAAAATACAAATCTGATTCGTAATTTCAAAACACGATTCATAAATACACAAATCCAATTTGTAAATTCAAAACACGATTCATAATATACACAAATCCAATTCGTTTGGCAAAAATAGGATTTTTACTTGTGAATTCACAAATTGTGTGTTGTTTATAAATTGTGTTTTAAATTTACAAATTGGATTTTGTAAATGTGAATTGTGCTGTGCTTGAATGAATTTATTTTGTAAATGTATTATTTTTGAGACTGATCTGGCTTCATAGAAAACAGCAAGTCTTTTGTATTATTACAAATGTGTTTTTTGTTGGATAAAAGTAAAAGATTTTTTACTTATCTTAACTCAAACTTTTAATAGTTGTGTATCATGGTTTCCATTGAAATATTAAGCTGAAATATAAAAATTGTTAGTCAGTAAAAATAAATGTTGAGCATCAAATTAACACATAAGAGTGGTTTCTGAGTGATTATTTGACACCGAATGCTTGTATAATGATGCTAGAATTTTTTTTTTTTGCACAATTTTTAATTTTTAAAAAAAAAATTTAAATATTAAGTACAGCCTTGGTTATATTAAGAGATTTATATATATTAAAAAATGAACTACTACAAAGACATTTGTTCACTCCTTTAGAATAATCTAAACACATAACATTAGAATTATATAAATAATAAATTCTTATGTGTATATGCATGTATAACTTTATATGTATAAAACTTGCCTATTTATTAGTGAATGTGACCCATTGTTCCTTAAATCATCCAACTTTTTAGACCCTGTTCACTTGTGTGTTTTCCAGTTTGCTCAACTGATCTCACCTGCTTATCAACAGGTGTGAATCCTTATGAAAGGGAATTTGTAAGTCACTTGGGGGGGGGGATGCCTAAGCCTTGGCCATTACCTTTTTGAGTGAACTGTGTTTTGTCGTGTTGCACTGTCCTGCCAGACCCGTCCGGGCCCCTTATGCACAGATGGAACTCTCCGAGCAGTCAGACTTTAAATAGAGATGAAGTCCAGGTGAGGCACAGAGAATCCGCACACACATTGCTTGAGGGATCAATTAGATCTTCTTCCGTCAAATGATGCTTTTAGATGCTAATCCTCCTCCCCTTCCCCTGCTCTAACCGGGCTCAGTGTTTCCCTGGGGTTGCCATCTAGATGTGTGATTCGGCTAACTCCCATCAGATCCTAAACACATTTGTCTCGGTGCTTCACTAACATGTAATGAGACATAAGAGTGTGTGCTTTCAGGGACAGTGCTTCTCCTTTTCCCTTATCCCATTAGCAATTTGCAACAATGAAATGGTAATTTTCTGGCAAGGGATGGTGCCATTTTATAATGATATGTTGACACTGCTGGCTATTTCTTTGTGCCCATGTTCATCTGTCTAAACTGGGTCTAATTTTTATTTCAGTTGTAGGTGAATACATTGCTATTTTATCCACCCTTTTCACATGTGATGACTGTTCCGCTGAGTTGCACTTAGGGTTTAGGCAACTTCCATTCAAAAGAACTGAAACAAATCTTCAGGGTCTCCAGCGGGGTCTCAAAAAATCTTAAAATGTCTTAAATCCTAAAATTTAAATTTTGGGCCTTAAAAAGTCTTATATTTACTGAACTATTGTGTTGTAGGTCTTAAATGTTTTTTAAACAAGTCTTAATTTTCCTTTGTTCATGTATTGCTACCCAATCTGGCCCAAAAACCCATACAATCACCAACAATCCTTCTCAATAAAACTTTAAACTTTTTATTTAAAAAGGTAATTTTTTATCTCTATTTACCATAATGGTTCAACTATTTTTCTTACAATAACATTTGTTTAAAAGTGCTCCATGTATTTACTGCTGAGGACACCAACCTAAACTGATTGTTGTGCATAGATTTAGTTTATTGTAGTTTTTAAAACTTTAAATACATTTTTTCATTTTTTTTTTAAAGAAAGTCTATGTTGGAAAAAAATGTATGGATACAAGTAGAGCTTGCTTGTTTTTACACGATAGTTTAAATATTTAGCTAAGAAATATCTAAAATATATTGTTTTTAGTATTCATTTATTATTGTATTATTAAATGTATTAAATTATAATAATTATTTTTGATAGGGCAAATAAAAATTTTTTCCGTCTGGGCCATTTGAAAAATTCCTTAGCCTTTAACCCTATATGAGTCTAAAATTTGATTCGTAATGGTCTTAACAATATCTTTAAAAGTCTTAAATTTAACTTAATAAAAAAACCTGCAGAAACCCTGGTCATTTTAAATAATAAATAGCAACAAATAACCAATATACATACTGAAAACTGAGAGAGAGGGACATTTAGCTTTTGTTTACAGTTGGTCTTTTAACATGACATTAGTATTACAAGCATATCTGTGGCCAAAGTTCTTTTAAATTTTTGTTCTTTGAGTTTTGTTCCTCCATATTGCTTTCTCTTTGTATTTCCCTACAATACAGTAACTTTCACAGGGTGTCCACGGGGTCTTAAAATGTCTTAAAATTTAGGCCATAAAAAGTCTTAAATTCACTGAAATATTGTCTTGTAGGTCTTAAATCATTTTAAACTTGTCTAAATTTTCCTTGATACCCAATTGATCCAACACACATCCAATCACCAACAATACATTTCAATAAAACTTTTAGCAAGACTATTTATAACTAATAGAATAATCTGTTGTGCATTCAATTACTTTATTTAAGTTTTTAAAGAGTTTTTTTTTAAGTTATATTGACGAAAATACTATGTACACAACTAGGATCTGCTTGTTATGACATTTTATTTCCAGATCTTTTAATTGGGCAGGTAATTTTTTTTTTTGCTAGGCCATTAAACAAATTAGCCCTATTTAAGTCTGAAATTTCATTCTTGATGGTCTTAAAAATGTATAAAATTTAATTTGTCGAAACCTGCATAAACCCTGTTTCAATGTCTTTCATAATAGTGATGCAGATAACTTTTTTTGTGTTTCACATTATTCATAGTCTGCTCAAAGTATATACTGAATTTTAATTTTCAGTGGTGAGGCGGAAATGCTCACCTCATTGTACCCAGTAAAAAAAAAAAAAACTTGAATAACAATTGTTTACAGTTAAAAGTCATTATTCACATGAATCACGCAAAGCGTTATGGGGTGAAAAAGGTGGATATGATGAGTGAATGTTGATGATCACTGGTGTTCTCTTACAGCTCAAATCAGGCATGCTTTAATCTGTTTCTTTCAAAGGATTAGTTCACCCAAAACATTAAAATTGTGTCATTAATTGCTCAACCTCACGTTTTTCCAAACCTCTGCGACCTGTGTTCGTCTTCAGAACACAAATGTAATTTTTTTCAATGAAATCTGAGAGCTCCCCTATCCTCCATAGACGGCAATGGTCCTGATGTTCAAAGTCCAGAAAAATACCAAACTATATCCTCAGAACAGACCACATTCCTTCAAGGGTTCGATTGGAACATCATCAAGCTACAAGAATACTTTTGTGTTCGCATAAAACAAAAATAACTTTATTCCAAAGTTTCTTCTCCTCAGTGTCAGTATATTGCGCATGTTCATAAGCACTGTGTACTATTATATACCCCGGATGCTCCTCATGCAATTTCCTGTATTTGAAAGAAATCACATCCGAGGTTTATGTCAGTGGTGCGACCGAGTGTGAAATGCATAAAGAGCATCTCTCTCATTTTTTTGGGTGAACTAACTCTTTAATGATGAAGGATTTCTGTTTTTGTCCATCTACATTCTCAGATAATGTTCACGTTTGAGTTAGTTTTGATTTTAATGTCTCGCCCATTGATTAAATCTGTCAGGTCAGTCCTTCAACTGCCGGATCCTATGGGAGCATACAAGAGGGCGATACAGTTGCCTTCAGTGCGGCCACTGCACCCCAGACCGGGGGGAGATGACTGCTCACATTGAGGGCCAGCACAAGAACCCGGGAGGCAAGGCTAACAGCGATCATGGTATGACTTTGTCTACCTCATTTGAAACATTTCAATGGATACATTAATGAAAACACTTTTCAGGTTTAAGAATTGCAGATTTTTGGTCCAGTTTGCAGAATGATGTTGATGCTGTAGTTGCTGGACCTCAGGGGTGTGTAATATGTAGGGCTTTACATTAACACCCGCCAAATGCGGGTAGATTTCAGCCGTGGCGGGTTAGACAGACACTCTCACTAGCCACTTTGGCTGGTTGAAGATCATTTTTAAATGATAGTTATCTTAAGCAGGGTTTGACTATAAAGATGGCCAATATGTGTGCAAATGTCATCTTAGAATCGAGAAGCAGCATGACCGACATAAGAAGAGTTTGAGCGAACAAAGGAAAACAGGTGAATACCGAATGAGAGGATGATCACTCTCACAGGTGATGTGATGCGCGCAGCAGTTTTAATAGGCTTGCGCTCTCCTGTTTCCTGGCGCCAAGCAACCGTGCCTAGAGGAAACGCAACTGCTGCGATCGGTTCTCTTTCAAATAGACTGGACAAAAAGTGATGCTCGTGCACACACAGTCCTGCTGCTTCCAAAGACTCTGGTTGTTTATAAAAATATGTCTTTTTTTAAGCAGCAGCGGTTGCCGGATTTGTTTTAACTATTCTTTATAACAGAACGGATTATGGGCCTAACGTTACCCATGTGTGCATGATCATCCTTTATTATCACACAGTTTGTTTTTCACCTGCCTTCTTTTGCTTACAGTTTTGTTAATATTGTTTAATTATCATTGTTACAATAACATTGTTTTAATAAGAGATTAGCTCCCCATGTATGTGTAGTTAACTAGTGATTTGAGAGACCTTTAGCCTGGACAGACTAGGCTATCGTACATAGTTTTAGATACATGGCAATAATTATTTTTTAAATGTAATTGTTTTTATTAAGGAAGGTTTTGTTGAATAAAAAGAGCATGTAGGCTATACAGCTATATTTTGCATGTTTTGACAAATTATTTAACATTTGTGGCTAAGAAGTAATTATTTATTTTTGGTGTGTTCAGAGATAAATTTGGTAAATCCTCAGTGTTGAGCTCTGAAAAGTCCTGTGAAATAAAAACGAATAGCAATGCGACACTGTGAAACCGCAGCCCATTTGCTCATGCACATTGAGCAGGGTCATAAACACAAAAAAGTGAAATAAATGAGGAGGCATGTGGACATAGCACAATGTCTAAATTAAGTCATTTTAGCATGCCAAAGTCAACTTTATGCATATAAAATATATTTTCCCAACAAGAAAAGTGTGGCTAGTGAAAATGGCGAGTGGCTAGTAATGTTTGAAAACTACTAGCCACAGTGGCTGGTGATCAAAAAAGTTAATGTCAAGCCCTGGTAATATGTATTGTCTATGATAATATCGCAGTTGCTGTTTTAAAGCAGAGATGCCCAAACTAGGGCCCATCCCATCTGAGAAGAGAGGAAGAATAATGGGGATGGTTTCGAGAATGTCAATTCAATTTTAACATAACCCTTTGTTTATTTGTTTGTTTGTTTTATTGTTAAAAGCTAACTGAAATTGAATGTTTCTACTAAATGGTGTAAATTAATCAGATTTTGTTTAAATGTAAATACTGTCATCCAACAATACAGAGACTTTGGTGAGCAAATCAAGTCAAAGGCAGATTCTGCTTGACTAGTGTATTCTGCATTGTGTTATAAATGTGATTGTTTTTATTGCAGTAAGTTATCATTTAAAAAAGTTATACTGCATTAGTTATTACACTTTTTTAAGTAATGTTTTTTATTTATTTTGAAATATTATGAAAAAGTACCCATGGCAACTTAAATGTAATATAGTTTGGTAAATATTTACCTTTGGCCTATGGCTCTCAAGGATATTTGGTTTTTGGCCCTTCACACGAAAATGTTTGGGCACCCCTTTTTTACGATACATAAGTGTTGGATCTTCAATTAAGTGTATGTCGCCTAGTTTACCTTAAACCAGGGGTGTCAAACGCCGTTCCTGGGTGGCCGCAGCCCTGCACAGTTTAGTTCAAACACACCTGCCTGTAGGTTTCAAACAAGCCTGAAGTCCTCAATTAGTTTGGTCAGCTGTGTTTAATTAGAGATGGAACTAAACTGTGCAGAGCTGTGGCCCTCCAGGAACCGAATTTGACAGCTGTAGCCTAAACTGTAGTCAGATTATTAAAAGATTGTTAGTATTTTGTCAATGCTGTTTCAGCTACCAAGGCCCTTTTGCACTTAGTATGAGGATTATGATGACAAAAATACAAATATAAAAGTATAGCAAGGTTCACACCACAGCTATCTTGATAATTGCAAAGAGAGGAATGAAAATTGTTTAAACCTTTTTCAGAAATGTTATTTTTAAAATGATGACCATTTAAGAAAATTACACTCAATCATAATCCATCCCGCTTTAAAGAGCTCAAGCATGCAAACTGGCTGATAATGCTAATACCATTAATAGAATTCCAACGTGTTTTATGTTGCGTTGACATATTTGTGGGAAAAGCCAAAATACATTGTATGAGTCATTTTCTGTTTTATGCCAATAATCATTAGAATATAAACTGAAGATCGTCTTCTATGAAAAAGTACATTTTATTGTGTAAGTATATTTAGCATATTTTAATAAGTAATATACATTGCTAAGTACTTAATTTGGACAAATTTGAAGGTAATTTTCTTGATATGTTATTATATACATATTAACATATTATATTATTCATTCATTCATATTCTTTTCGGCTTAGTCCCTTTATTAATCTGGGGTCGCCACAGCGGAATAAACCGCCAACTTATCCAGCACGTTTTTACGCAGCGGATGCCCTTCCAGCTGCAACCCATCACTGGGAAACACCCATACACACTCATTCACACTCATACACTACGGACAATTTAGCCTACCCAATTCACCTGTACCGCATGTCTTTGGACTGTGGGGGAAACCGGAGCACCCGGAAGAAACCCACGCAAACGCAGGGAGAACATGCAAACTCCACACAGAAACGCCAACTGACCCAGCCGAGGCTCGAACCAGCGACCTTCTTGCTGTGAGGTGACAGCACTACCTACTGCGCCACTGCGTCGCCCCATATTATATTATATGTTGTGATTTTTTTTTTATCCTCATATTCCAGATTTTCAAATAGTTGTACTTCTGCCAAATACTGTCCTATCACAAAAAAAACATACGTCAATAGAAAGCTTATCTATTCAGCTTTCAGATAATGTGTAAATCTCAATTTACAAAAATTGACTCTTGTGACTGGTTTTGTAGTCCAGGGCTGCATTTGATGGTATGAATGGCCATTAATCTTTTAAAAATACATTGATGTTATCTCGCCTGACCGAACCTCATTTGTATTTTACAGATGCAGAGATTGGCACTGCTGCTTTACTGGCGAAAACGTCATTGCACTCTGAGAACTCGACATATACACAGCTCTAGCATAAATCAAAATGCTAAACCTGCTAATTAGCAAAGAACTTTTGATGTTCCTCTTTATACAAAGACAGAAAAAGGGTTTCCATTTGATCAACTGAGTGGACTGCAAGATTCTCTATATTCTGATCTCACGCCATCATTATTCATATCGTGATGTGCTGCATGCCTTGTCTTCAGTTAGCATTCGAGTCTAGGCCAAGAAATTGTTGTATTGTCACCTACTTTGTTTTGGAAAACTATCAGAAGTCTGTATCAACAAGAAAATAGATTTTCTTCAAGTAAATTATGTCTTAGCTTCTTGTTATCATGTTATAACGTTGTCATATTTACAGTTAGTTTTGGTTCATTCAGTAATAAATTATTTTGTTTGTAGACCAATTGTTTCTGTGAACTTTACAATTAGCAAATAAAACGTGTCAAGAAAACTCTTTAAAAGTGTGAAGTTGTTATTTACCATTTTTATAATATCTTACTTGGTGGTGTTTATTTGTTTAATACTGCATATCATGTTTGAAATTATGCAGTTTAAGTGTAGTTAGTAGACAGTATATAGTTTAATATAAATAACCTAAAAACATGCTTTCAGAACTGCAAGGAAAAGTGACTGAAAACTAAATATATGCAGTAATGGCTGCAGTACCTTTCATTATTTGCATAGTATATAAGCACATAATCGTAGTACGTAAAACGTGGGAGAGAAGCCCAGAAGAAAAATGAACCATTCTGCTTTTATTTTAAAAACTGTCAGTGTCGCGGCCATTTGTTCAAATTGTTCAGTTTCTTCCTTCACACTCCATCAGATGTGCAACAGCGAGGATGCACATTCAATCTACTTCAGCGCTTTTGTAAATAAACTAAAGCGGAACACAGGCAACAATGGAGAACATGGTAATACGACTTCACCGACACTGCCAGACAGTCATTCTAGAAAAATATGCATGATTTTAACATTTAAGCGTTGATATTCAAAGACGCGAGGGCCAACGTTTCTGTGAAGATGGTCTGAATGCTAACTTAGCCAGCTAGTCTCTCTTGCGAGGATTAAAAGCAGGAAACCGGCGGAAATTATTTGTGTCTTTATGTTCATCTTGATCGTAATGAAGATGTGCTTAAAGAAACCGGAATGTCCTTTTAAAAACCGGGTTATTTGCATGTAGGACAGATGGACTCTTGAGTTCCAACACTCACTAGCTGCCCGGCTAGTCCGGAGTCTGTCTCCTAACCTAGTGAGCTGCCTTCATAGACAGCATTTTTGGGTGTCACAGGCGCGCGAATCTACGAACGCTTTAGGGAGCGAACATGCTGCCTATGTAGGGTGCTCGCTGTGTATTGAGACGGTCGCTATGAGAACATTCTTCCATTTCAGGGTTTGATGGATGTGTAATGTTAGCTTGTGTAATTATATAACAAAGCTTAGTTTCTAAAACTGTGGAGTGACAGAATGTTAAATCTGTTCCGTGATCTAGATAAAGCCTCTAATTTGCCATGGGACTATAACTTTGAAATCAAATGTTGTAATGTCTTGACAGTTTCTGGTTATGGTTATACACTGGTTTTACAAGGATAAAAAAGGTCTGATTGACATTGGCTGTATTTATCTAACAGTGTATTCATGAAGTTGGGTTAGGTTTAAACCGGTTCAAATATTAAACTGTAATTGTATTTTATATATTATGATGTCATTATTGTAGTTAGTTATTATTAAAAAGTTATTATTATTATTATTATTATAAATGAAATATATGTACTATGTTATACCACAGAATGTTAATTGCTATCTATCTATCTATCTATCTGTCTGTCTGTCTGTCTGTCTGTCTGTCTGTCTGTCTGTCTGTCATGTCCTTAAAAATGTAATCTGACTAGGCTGTTCCATAACCAGATTTTCTTGGCCATTTGTTAAAGGAGCACATGAACAATACAGACAAAAATGTCTTCAAATAAACTTGAATTGAACATTTTTGTCTCGTTGTTTTTGTCTGCTTTTGTTCACGTGGTCCCTTGATAAAATGCCAGTTCAGTCAACACTGACAAGGAATTTATTAACCACTAAACTAACGCATTCAAGCCTATCAGTAATTTTGATGCTGTACCAAGAAAAGCTGTAAATGGTAAACCATCACGCCCATGATAAATGTCACAGAACTGTAAGTTTCCATCCCCAGCTGTCAAAGAACTGAAGAAGGTTGATTTCTGGCAGACAAACAAAATGTAGATCTGACAATACTGTTGCTTTCTTTTTGTTGCATTATTACATTATTAGAAAGTATATGTTAACATGACATTGAAGCAACTGCTTATATTTTTCAAAACAACTAACCACAGAGTTATAGGATCAGAAAAATATCAATCTGTAAACATTTTCTATATTTTGAATGTGGAAAATAAACATATGTTATGGATTTGACAAAAAAGTCTGCGAGTTTGCAGTACACAGCATACTTTGTAGAAATTCTGTAAAATAAAACGCACAACCCAAAAGAAATAATGCTAATCAAAAGGATAAGAGTTAGAACTCACTATTGAACAAACATCGTTGATTTTTATTTTGTTTGACATTTTTGCATTTATGAGGAAAAAGCTTTGTTATAAATGTGACATCTCTCCATTATTGATGTGACAGATGTAAAATTGCCACTTGTGTGACTTTAGTAAATCAAATATAATAGTTTGAAAACATTGACTGAGTATTTTGACATTTTTGAGTATTTCTAAAGTACTGTAAAATACTTGCTTACTCAAAAAGTGTAGAAACGGTTTCGCTATTTTGGTGAAAATGTTATTTTTTCTTGGCAAGGTTGACATTTGCATGGAATTGCTCATATACACTTCCTGACAAAAGTCTTGTTGCCTTTCCAAGTTTTAGGAACAACAAATAAATACTTGACTTCTAGTTGATTATTTGGTATCAGAAGTGGCTTACATGAAAGGCAAAGGCCTCTATAGATTACACTTATTTTACCTAAATAAATTATGATCATGCTTTGATTTTTAATTATTTAATCAGGACAGTAAGGTCTGAATTAGCTTGGAGAAAAGTCTTGTCACTTAACAGAAATAGTGTACATTATAGATTATAAAGTCATATTGCAGTGGAAGGAGAATTAATATTGTGTATGACTCCCATGAGCTTGGACGACTGCATCTGTACATCTCTGCAGTGACTCAAATAACTTATTAATAAAGTCATCTGGAATGGCAAAGAAAGCGTTCTTGCCCGACTCCCAGAGTTCATCAAGATTCTTTAGATTTACCTTCAATGCCTCCTCCTTCATCTTATCATAGACATGCTCAGTAATGTTCATGGGCTGGGCTGGCCAATCCTGGAGCACCTTCACTTTCAGCAACTTTGATGTGGAGGCCGAAGTATGAGAAGGAGCGCTATACTGCTGAAGAATTTTCCCTCTTCTAATGTAATGGGCAGCAAAAATGTCTTGATATCTCAGGCTGGTGATGTTACCATCCACTCTGTAGGTCTCGCACACCCCCATACCAAATGAAACACCAAACCATGATTTTTCCTTTACAAAACTTGACTGATATCTGTAAGAATCTTGGGTCCATGCAGGTTCCAATAGGTCTTCTGCAGTATTTGTTATGACTGGGACACAGTTCAACCGATGATTATCTAAAAAATCTACCTTCTGCCACTTTCCAAACGATCAACTAGAAGTCAATTTATTATTTGTTGCTCTTAGTTGCTTGAACTGGGATTGACAACAAGACTTTTGTCAGGGAATACATACACAGTTGTAGTACTCCTGTTCATAATATACTGATAGTTGACTGTAGTTTTGTCTTATTTCAGTGCACTGTACAGGTGAAATTGGAGCTGGGACACAGAGCCCAGTTAAGGAAGAAAGTCACTACCGAGGGTTTCACACATGACTGGATGGTGTTTGTTCGGGGCCCGGAGGCGTGTGACATCCAGCACTTTGTGGAGAGAGTTGTCTTCCGCCTTCATGACAGCTTCCCAAAACCTAAGAGAGGCAGGTTATGTTTGAGTCAACTTGATAACATTGTAACTTTACACTCACTGTGGGAAATGTTAAGGTGCCTTTCAGTCAGGATTAAAGCATTAGTGCACTTCCAGAAAGAAAATATCCTAATAATTCACTCACGCCCTTGTCATCCTAGATGTTAAAGGGATAGTTCACCCAAAAATGTAAATTCCATCACCATTTACTCACCCTCAGGTTGTTCCAAACACAAATAAATGTCTTTGTTCTGCTGAACACAAAGGATGATATTTGTAGAATGTCAGTAACCAAACAGATCCCATTTACTGCCATATTTGAAAAGTAAATACTATGGGAGTAAATGAGTGGCGAGATCTGTGTGGTTACTGACATTCTTACAAATATATTCCTTTGTGTTCAGCAGAACAAAGACATGTGTACAGATTAAATGATGGCAGATTTTAGATTTTTGGGTGAAATATTCTTTTTGTCTAAAAGAAATTAAGCTTTTTTGAGGAAAATATTTTTTGGTGCTTAGTGGTTCCAAACTTCCAAAGCAGTTTCAAAGAGCTTTTAAATGATCCCAACTGAGGAAATTACTTGTTAAAAGTAATATATTACAATCTACTTAATAAAGTACTTCTTATATGAAGTACTTATTATTGAAAGTAATGTATGTTATTATTGCATTTTGTTATTAAGATAGGCTTAAGATTGTAATACATTACTTTTCAAAGTAATTTCATAAGCCCAGTATACAGTATGGATAAAAATATCTAATGTTTACCTCTAAAACTTTTTCAGCTTTACCCAAAACCATTCATTCACTTTTTCACTAATCCCCATATAGTGCATATAGTAGAAAGAGGGAATAAAAATTTGTGTATTAATTCAGATGCTGATATACTGAGCCTAACATTAGTCTGTCCTGACAATTTTGTCCTAAAAAAAATTATGAATTGTATGTCACTGTTAATTTGTCACATATACAGTTGAAGTCAGAATTATTAGCCCCCTTTTGATTTTTTTTTTCTTTTTTCAATATTTCCCAAATGATGTTTAACAGAGCAAGGACATTTTCAAAGTATGTCTGATAATATTTTTTCTTATGGAGAAAGTCTTATTTGTTTTATTTTGGCTAGAATAAAAGCATTTTTTTATTTTTTAAAAGCCATTTTAAGGACAAAATTATTAGCCCCTTCAAGCAAATTTTTTTTTCGAACAAACCATCGTTATATAATAACTTGCCTGATTACCCTAACCTGCCCAGTTAACCTAATTAACCTAGTTAAGCATTTAAATGTCACTTTAATCTGTATAGAAGTGTCTTGAAAAATATCTAGTCAAATATAATTTTCTGTCATCATGGCAAAGAACAAAGAAATCAGTTATTAGAGATGAGTTATTAAAACTATTATGATTAGAAATGTGTTGAGAAAATCTCTCTGTTAAACAGAAATTTAGGGTAAAATAAACAGGGGGGGCTAATAATTCTGACTTCAATTGTATATATTGTATTCATTTAAAACAGAAACACTTGCATACTTTTTTTTGTTTTAATTACATTTAAAATTAAAGAATGAAAACACTACAAAAATGTGACTGTATAAATTAAGAAATATATATTAAAAATAATCTACACGTGTGAACATACATCATATATACAATTTTCTATCATCGATTTTTGCAGTGTTGTGGCACCTTGTGTAATCTTGAATTTAAAAGATTTAAATGATTAAACTTAAAGTTCTCATTTCCAGTCTTGCTCCAATATATTTTTTTCTTTTTGAAATGACATTGGCTGTACAGTCAAAATTAGAGGGAATTGTGGGTAAAAAGTTGTAGGAATCTATTAGACACTAATGGCTGATGCCAATTTAGTACACTATAAAGTGGATAGGGAGCAGGTTAAGAATCAGCCTTTATTTGGAAATTACTTTTTTAATGTTTCATTTGAATGAATGCTATGAAACACTCATTAAGACAGGGAACTGCTGCCACCTACTGGCCGTTTAAGTGTCATTTTTATTTTTCCATTACAGACTTAAACCAGTCAAGGAAAATAAACAAAACCACACTCAGCAAAACATTGTTTAATTGAATTGTTATTGAAAAATCCCTATAATTTTGTCAGAATTGCAAACCTCTACTACTTGTTATGCTTATCTTTTAGTTTTAACTTCTGATTAACTTGCATTAGATTTAGTGTTTTAGAAATACAAATAACCTGGTGATAATTGTGTTTTAATTTCCTCTTTTTTGAACTGGTAAACAATATGCGATTTATTACAATAATTAAATATAATTATGTTTCTTTGAGGTGTGTTTTACAAAGCAAGAGTAAATAAAAAATAAAAAATAAAAAGCTATTAAACAAAAATAGTTTAGTCATATCTGTGATTTATTTGTTAAAAATAAAAAAATAAAAAAATAAAAATAATGATCTATGTGAGTCTTTGTTTATGCTAATTTCTCTTATCCCATATAAAATATAAGCCATTTTTAGGTAGACTTCATAATGTAAAATAACGCAAACGCTGTGTCCCTGGTGCTTTCAAAATATCTCCATGTTTGTTTGAGTGGTCTGATATGTCAACCTCTAGATGAGCCAATGGTGTGATTTTTGGGGCGGGGCTACAGATAGTAGCAGTGTTGCGGAAACCTGTTTGGAAAAAATGGTTATTTCTGCAATTCCATTGTGTCAGTAGTGGGAGATGTAGTCTGGATATGTAGATGGATTTTAATTTATTTCTCTTTCAGTGTAAATTGTAAAAAAAATGTAACCATACATTGCTAAACATCTGACGGTATTTTTCTTTTTCTGCAGTTTGTAAAGAGCCCCCATATAAAGTAGAAGAGTCGGGTTATGCTGGTTTCCTCATGCCTATAGAAGTCTATTTCAAAAACAAGGTGAGGACATCTTCTTGTATCTACAGTGGTATCTGCATTGCTTCATCTTTGACACGAAGAACTGGTATTTCAGGCAAACCGCATTAAAAGAGTTGCGCAAAAGCCTTTTTAGATGTGTGTGAGGAAAATATCCAGCTGTCCTGTAATAAGCGCTTTGCTGCCAGTATTAGAAAAAAACAGATGAAGAGTTTTGCAATTCAGAAAAGGCAAAGGTCAAACAACTAGGTGAATTCAGTATTTGCACTGTGAGCTAGAAGGTTTTGGAAAAACAACAGAAAATTGACAAAGCTGCTGAAATAAAGAGAACATCAAGGTAAATGGATTGTAATCTTGTGTAAATTCATTTTGTAAAACATGTGAATTTGTATTCTGCTTTAACACCTTCTTCTTTTTGACTTCGTTATCATTTTGTATATTTACTTTTCCAGAATCAGTAGTAAAATATTCTGTGGGTTTTTTTTATTTTCTTTTATTTCCTCCATCTATCTTTACAGTACATTTTTTACATGCTGTTAAATTGAGGTGCAGGTTTGATACTTCAGTTTTATCAGCACAGTTTAAACATTTTTCTGTGTGTGAACCTAAAGATGCTTGTTTCTTCATTGGCAGGAGGAGCCTAAAAAGGTGTGCTTTAATTATGACCTTTTCCTGAACCTGGAGGGGAACCCACCCGTTAACCACCTGCGCTGCGAGAAGCTCACGTTTAACAACCCCACTCACGAGTTTCGACGCAAGCTAGTCAAGGCCGGTGGGGTGAGCTGGACTATTTGTGTTTGCTTTTGTTTTTTGTACCTCTATAATCAGCTCTTTTCATTGGACTCTCACTCTCTTTCTTTCTTTATGTTGAGGTGTTTTTCTCATCTCAGGCTATCGTTGTTCCCGAGGGAGCGGAGATGATGCCTCGACCTAGTCCGGATTATCCAATGCTGCCGACTATTCCACTCTCTGCCTTCTCTGACCCCAAGAAGATCAAGTCAAGTCATGCAGTAAAGGTTAGTAATAATGGCATCTGTTGGTCAAAATAAATATTTATTAAATTCATTATTTAAAATTCTTTATTTAAAGGTCCTGTAAAATTAAAGTAACTTTTTTTTATTTTTGTATCAATATGTTAGTCTTAAGGTCATCTCTAAGCAAGTGTGCTCCCCAATAAAAAATGCATTTAGAAGATATAAACATCCATAGCTTGCAGTTTGTCATTTCCGCCTAAGTGGATAAATCTTCTGACCAATCAAATGCTATCTAGTATTTACATGTCCCGCCTCCTTTAAGATGCTTCTCATTTGCTTTTCATTTGATGCACTTTTAGCTCAACCTCTCACTGACAGAGCTGTGATAGAACAAAACTCTATTGAATATTTTAAAGGGGAGAAGCTACTACATGTCTTGCCCTGTCATCATGTTACGTCAGATTACGTCAAAAATTTTATAAAAAATGCACATTTCAAAACACTTCACGGGACCTTTAAAATGGATTAAAAATGTTTTCAGTGTCCTATATTTGATTATGTAAATTATCCAGGTCGATTTTCATTTAAAGGGGTGGTCCAGAGTGTATTTTAATGCTTGGTTGTGTTTATAAGATGCAAAGCAATTTGTGCTCATGCTTCATTAGTAGAAAATCACATTATTTTTTCATATATCTTACTACTCGGCTAACAAGAGGCTCTGATGGGTCAGGTAACATAATGTGCTATGATTAGCGGATCAGCTCCACGTCACCAGGAAGCATCACGACTCTACTAACATGCGCTTTGCCTCGACTGTGTAAACACTGTCAGTCAGATTAGCTGTTAGCCGCAACAGTTTAAGCCTGAATCAGACAGAAAATGACACAGAGGACACAGCTGAACCTCACGCCTGCTCTCTAAAATAAAATCTGATTAGTGTCTATCACATATATTTGGAATAAGCATGTGTAAGTAATATGAAACATTCACATATCTTTTGCAAGTTCATTATTTGAGATGTAGAACACAGGAAAATCGGCTGCATAGAGAGACACTGTAGCGCTGGTAAAGATTGTGGCTGTTTACAGGAGTTTGATGGATAAATATGAATTTGTAGCTAAATTGTTAGTGGTGCCAAACAGCATTTCCCATTGTTTACATCCTTGTTTATATGCTCACTACAACATACCGTTAACTCTAGAAACTGTGCATGTAATAGATCAATTTTAACAAATAAAACACTTACAGGTTGTGGCTCACAATCCACAGTTTCATCTAATATGGTTGGAGGAGTTTTTAGCTGAATCCAGCACTGAATTCAATTCAATTCATCTTTATTTGTATAGCGCTTATACAATGTAAATTGTGTCAAAGCAGCTTCACATGGAAGTTTATAGTGAATTTTACAGTTTACAGTGTCAGTTCAGTTTTCAGTGTTTAAGTTCAGTTCAGTTTAGCTCAGTTCAGTGTGGTTTAATAATCACTACTGAGAGTCCAAACACTGAGGAGCAATTCCATCGATGCGCAGCTCTACAGATCCTGAACCATGCAAGCCAGTGGCGACAGCTGCGAGGAAAAAACTTCACCAATTAGCGAAAGTGAAGAATTTAATAAACCTCGAGAGAAACCAGGCTCAGTTGGGCACGACCATTTCTCCTATGGCCAAACGTCTTGTGCAGAGCTGCAGTCTAGAACTCAAGACTGCAGTCTACAGTCACTGAACTAGTAGAGATTCTGGAAGCTGTCTTTTGTCAAATGCTAGCTATATATTTTTTATAATTCTCTGGAACATAATTAAAATGTAATTGTAAGCTCTTCTCTCTTTGTGTTGTGTCCTTTGGAAGCCCAAATACAGAAACAGAAGAAGTTCTGTGGAAATAACAGTGTTTGGACGCCATTTTAGCTTTCTCTGCTACATTACAGCATTACAGTGCCTTTGGCCACGCCCCTTTGCTGCGCAGGGTGTATGCGTGTGGTGAATGTACATAACCTGAAGCGCTTGTGATCTCACTAGCCCGTATGTATTTTTTTGTAGTCAGCAAGCTTTGTTCGCTGTAGGCTTTGCTGAGCTAACTCTGTAAAAGCCAATGTCTCCCTTTGCATTGAACTTTAAGCATATTACACTGAGAGATGTTGTTTATGTTCACAAATCTACATTACACATCAACCAAAGTTTAAAACATGATATCGTACTGGACGACTCCTTTAAAGGCGCTTTATGTAGAACACAGAAATCTTTGTTATTAGCGAAACTAGTGGATATGAAATGAACTTCAGCCAGCCCAGTGACTTATTGTAATATTTTTTAATTGTCAAAAAAATGTCTGTCATTAAAGGTTAGCAAATAATGTCATTTATAAGTCAAAAGAATCATAATTAAACAAATTGTACTAATAACTTATCTATTTAAAAAATTTTATAAAAAAATTTGGTCCCACTTTATATTGTCGCTTATACCTATGAACTTACATGGTAACTAGATGTGTAAGTAGTATGTAAGTACAGTGTATGTACACACTAGTACATAGTATTTACTTGTGTAATACTGGTGTAACTACACACATGTAACAACACACTGAATAGTATGTGTAAGTTCAAATGTGTAATAACACAATTTTTTTTAAAACTAACCCTTTAATGTGAGTTACTGATGTGATTCTACACTTTAACCTAAAACAACATATAAGCATAAGGCATTTGTATATTTCTATATACACTTATACATTTTTGGCAGAAGTTTGCTGTTGCTAAACAGTTGCACAATAGCTTAGGTTTTATATATTACACAGTAATTTGTGACCATTTTACACTTTATATTGAGTGGACAGTTTCTGATGATTTACCCTGTAAATACACTGGTATCACAAGGTGAAACCTTCTAATGCAGCGTTAGTTCTGCCATTCTTATTCTAATGCAGTGTTCAGAAGTACATGGTATGCAAACAGGCGTGGAAGTGGGAAAACACCTGTAAGTATATTGTTGTTATACAATGCACTTATGTAATTCTTGTTACAGATGTGTACTTTTTAGTGTTGTTCCCAATGTCCTGTTACACATTTGAACTTACACATATTCAGAACTTACACATGTAATTACACATGTATTCAGTGTGTTACATGTGTGTAGTTACACCAGTATTACACAAGTAAATACTATGTACCAGTGTGTACATACACTGTAGTTACATACTACTTACACATCTAGTTACCATGTAAGTTCACAGGTATAAGCGACACTTAATATAAAGTGGTACCAAAAATGTTAAGGCATTCAGTGTTGTGATGGTGTTAATTATCCAGGTTTATATTAGTGGGTTCATGCAGTCATGGAAAAGCTGAAAAAGTCATGGAACTTTGACATGGCATGTGCGGTTCCCACGCTTCTTAAAAGTACTTGAATTTCAGACATATGAATTTAAGGCCTGAAGTGTACTTAAAAACAAACACAGGTCCTTGTGCGTGCGTGCGTTTATGGTTTTATTTCAACAATTGTTCTAAATTGTCAAAAACAGAATGAAAAAACTGAGAAATTCTTAAATTACAAATCTTCAATTTCAGTCTTGTACAATAACACTGACAAATAATAAGCATTTTATCAATATTTCAAAACCCGCATTTGAATATCACTAGTATTGAATTTAATACATTTTTATAATTTTAAGTTCTTTAAACATGACTTTTTAAAACGGTCAAAATTTTGTAAAATTACTCAGATATTTTTAATGTAAATATTAGGTGTAAGTGAAATGTTAAGTACAGCAAGGATTTTTATGGTGCTACATGAAATACAAGTAAGATACAAGAAAATGTCCCTCTTGCTTGTGTGTACATTATATCATTCATTCATTTTCTTTTCGGCTTAGTGCCTTTATTAATCTGGGGTCGCCACAGCAGAATGAACCGCCAGCTTATCCAGCATTTGTTTTACGCAGTGGATGCCCTTCCAGCCACAACCCATCTCTGGGAAACATTCATACACACTCATTCACACTCATACACTATGGACAATTTTTTTTAGCCTACCCAATTTACCTTTACCGCATGTCTTTAGACTGTGGGGGAAACCAGAGCAACCGGAGGTAACCCACGCGAATGCAGGGGGAACATGCAAACTCCACACTGCAACACCAACTGACCCAGCCAAGGCTCGAACCAGCGACCTTCTTGCTGTGAGGCAACAGCACTACCTACTGCGCCACTGCGTCGCCCACATTATATCATATCTTAGAAAAAAAAAAACACAAAGGGGATTTTTTTTGTGTTTTTTTATAGGAGTCAAGTAAAGATGGAGGAAGTGGGAGCAGCAAAAGCCTTAAAGCCCATAAGGCAACCAAAGAGCACCAAGAGCGCACACGAAAAGACTCCGAGAGCAAAGCCACATCCAGAGAGAGCGACCGAGAGGGCAAATCATCACGAGACCTGTCATCATCCTCTTTTTCCAAGAAATCCACAGATGGCAGAGGAAAAGACGATGTAAAAACGGTGCCCAAAGCTGCCTTCAAAGAGCCCAAACTCACGGTCAGAGAGTCCAAGATGGATGGCATGTCTCCAAAAGGTGGCGGAGCGGTAACTGGTGGAGGGGGTCAGATAGACACTCGGACCCCAGGCAAACGACCCTCGTCTGCCACAGAGTCTCCGAAGCTTAGTACCAAGAAACAGAAGAGGATGGGCTCAGAGGGCATGAAGGGTGGAGGCTGCAGCAGCAGCTCTCCCCGCATTACCTCAACAACACCCTCCAGTTATCCTGAAAAGAAAACCACAAAAGATAAAAGCCACTGGACCAAGATAAAAACAGAGGTGGCGGAAGTCAAAAGGCAACCCGACTCTGATGAATCCAACTCCGAGGATGAAGCCTCTTCCAAATCAGAGGTATGTTTATATCGTTTCTTTAGTAAAATGTGGTTCTTGATCTGTTACTCGGTTAACACCTGGTATCAAGATGTGTTTTGTTGATCTGATCACAAGTAGACAATGTGAAAATACTGGTGTAGATTGGGATGAAAACTCTTCAAGAGGTAGTCTAAAACACATTTGACCAGTTTTGTGCATCTTTGTGTAGCTTTCAACATTGTTTCTTTTCGTGTTCATATGTTGCACTGGTTTATATCTCAGTATTAGATTAAACGGTTAGAAAAGAACCTAAAAACCTTTCCTCAAAGACAACAAAGGCTGTGGTCGAAGTGGATAAAGGTATGGATTAATTAACTAGGTGTAAACAGGAATTTGTCTCCCACACCTAGACCCTGTTTACTTGTGCTATTAAGACGCATTTTGTTCAATAGGATTACAAGCAGACGGGAGAGACACATACCTATTCACACCTGGCATTTAAAACATTTCTTTTATCCACTTTTGACAACCTTTCTGAGGATGAAGGGTCTGTGGAATGGTGTATGTATATGTTACAGGTCCCGGGCAGTCTGGAAGACTCTAAGCAGTAGTCTTAGGCCCCGTTTACTCTAATACGTTTTAGTTTTAAAACGCATACGTTTTGCTACAATTACGCCATCCATCCACACTACGCCGGAGTTTTCGAGCCCCGAAAATGGAGCGTTTTAAAAACGCTGAAGAGGCCTTTTCATTCTAAAACGCTGCTGCTCCGTCTCAGTGTTGAAGGGGGAAAACGGAGATATCTGAAAACGGAGCCGGGGCTGCAGACATTTGCCTATCTGATTGGGGCTTTTCCTCAATATTAAGTAGGCTACACACAGTTCAGTCTTTATCCTCTCCTTGTAAGTTCAGACTTCGCAAGTTGGATATGGAAAACAAACTCCTGAGTGTGTACTTTATAAAGTCAATCACATCACCTTGGCTATGCTGTTTCACTATCTTAACAATAAAATGAAAACAAGATGTGAGGAACTGCCTATTTTCATTTTGATATTAGCAACTTAACAGACATCAAAAATGTTGAGGCGTCGTGTAGCTGCATAATATGACCGTCATCTTCATGCATATTTATAACAAAACGGATAACATAACAAAGCCTATAACATTACTGCCTCCTTTCATTTTCATTGAAAATACGAAACCCTGTCTCTTTCATTGAATATCAGTTTTAATAATTATTAATGACCATTACAAAAGTATAATGCACAACAAGTTTATACAATAGAGAAAATAAAGGCAAACAATCAGTCAGATATGCAGGATCGGTGTCCGCAGTTACATTGATTAAGATAATAACCTAACTTATCTTTGCGCTCAGCCAAAGCATGTTACCTGAGAACAAGTAATAGATTTAAGAGACCAAAGTCGGGGAATATGTAGTTAGATATAGACAACAAGATTAATTAAATATCTCGTTTAACAAATATAGTGAGATTAGATCCAGCAGGAGAGCCCTAATGAACAGTCCGACATGCACAGCTCTCATATGGGTATGCGCTCAAAGCACGCTGCACTGCAGTGCATGCCAGAGAGTGTGTGTGTGGTCACGTGATGTGCGTTTTCACCGTTTGAATGTAGACAGAGAGCTGTTCAGAAACGCTGGGTAAAACGCTAGTGTAGACGCGGATCGTTTTCATTTTAAAACGCCGTTTTAAAACTAAAACTTCTAGTGTAAAAAAAGCCTTAGTAATAATTGAGAGAGACAAGAGTTAGTTGTTGCTTCACAGTCACAGTCGTCACTCAACTCTCTCAACTGCCACTCAGAATTAAGGAAATACAGCTGAACTGTTCAGTGCACACTCACTATATTTGCATACAAGAAGTGAAATATATATATATATATATAGTGCAAATATAAATGAAATATATAAAAATAATTTACTTGAATATTTGTACAGTTTTTTTTACAATTATACTGTAATAATATTTACTGAAATCATTTAAATATGTATACTTTAGTTATTAAGTAATAATACACATTATTGTCTGCATTTCAATTATTTAAGGAACATTTCCGAACATTTAAGATTATTGTTGCATTATGTAAAATAAAATGGTAAATAGAGCATTAATATATAAATAAATAAATAAAACAGTCGCAAAGCAGTTTTTTAACAACAAAAAATCATGCTAATAGATGCTAATATTTTTGTAAAAAAACATATTTTTTTATCAAAGAGTAATTTCTTTTTTGTGAAAAAAGCTACTTCACTCTAAACTAAAGAAAAATTTAATTGTTGGATTTTAAGGAATTCCTTTGCATTTTTTCACATCACCTGTGTGATTTGAAAGTGATTTTCAGAGTTTTTTTTATTTTGGTTGGATATTGTTTTTGGTTGGTTATTCTAGTTTTATGAAGCCACTAAGCCACTAAATTTGGGTTGCACGAAAAATCTAAACATTGGATATTTTTTTTATTTTGTTATATACAGTTAAAGTCCGAATTATTAGCCCCCCTTTAAATTTATTATTTTTTTGTATCATTTATTTTTTCAATATTTCCCAAATGATGTTTAACAGAGCAAGGAAATTTTTCACAGTATCACAGTATTTCTGATAATATTTTTTCTTCTGGAGAAAGATTTGTTTTATTTCGGCTAGAATAAAAGCAGTTTTAAATTTTTTAAAGACCATTTTAGGGTCAAAAGTATTAGCCTCTTAAAGCTATTTTTTTCAATAGTCTACAGAACAAACCATCATTATACAATAATTGCCTAATTACCCTAACCTGCCTAGTTAACGTAATTAACCTAGTTAAGCCTTTAAATTTCACTTTAAGCTGTATAGAAGTGTCTTGAAAAATATCTTGTAAAATATTATTTACTGCTATCATGTCAAAGATAAAATAAATCAGTGATTAGAAATGAGTTATTAAAACTATTATGTTTAGAAATGTGTTGAAAAAATATTCTCTCCATTAAACAGAAATGGGGGAAAAATAAACAGTGGGGCTAATAATTCTGACTTCAACTGTATATTGTGATAGAAATACAATTTCACCAGATTACTTAATTACTCTTTGGAAGGAATTAATAATGTTTGATCAATTGGGATGATTCTGCAGTGGGAATGGATCTACATAAAATCTTATAAACAATCTATAAACTTTTTGTCCCCCGACACATTTTCATTGTGGTCTGTGCTATTTGCAGTGCATTTCTGTATTTGCATGTGTTGTGAGTATTTTCATGCATAACAATCTCTAAATACAATCAAGAAAAAGATTGTAATAAAGTTTTTGTTTTATAATTTCCCGAGTCTAACAGTATTCAAGTACAGTAACTGAATGATAAAAATAAAAACAATTCAATAAAATTTATCGTAGTTAAGGTCACAAATGGTACAATTTCTTATACCTGAATGCTTTTAAAGTCATTATACAATCACATGCTTCAAAAACACATGCATAAATTATAATACAAACTCAGCATTGCATATCTTGCGATGTGACAATTGCGAATAATCACATCGATGTTGAAACAGTATATATATTTTGCAGCCCTACACTGAATTGTTTTAAGAGTGTATGAACAGCAGCAGCTTTCATTTTTGTTATGACAAACCTGCTACAAAACTAAGCTGAATGCTTTGTACATAAAGAGACAGGAGTGGTAGGATAACTAGCTTTTTTTTACATTTACCAAAAGTATGATTATTGACATTAAAGTTCAAATCCCTTTTAGCTAGTGCATATGGCTGCATGAATCATTTAAATGTGATTTTCATGTACATTTTGTCAGTAAAGCCAGTTCTGTAATCAGGAGTAAATGTCCAGTACCTGCTTTCAGATAGAGCAGCGTTTACTAAACAGAGCCATAGTTCACCGACAAGTTGTGCAAATATTCACATATGATTTATTCAGTCTAAAAGATTATCATTCTGTGTTTTGACAGCTGATTGTGTCACTTTTCAGTAGGGGTTGCACCGACTAGTGGACTTTAATACTAGTCGTGATGCTTTTTGATTGACGTCGACAAGTCGAGCTGTGCAGATCACGTAGTTTGAACCTGAACTGCATGACAGCTTTACACATGAAGGTGGTTCACTGACTGAAACTGCTCTTGGATTATTTAAACTCATTTTTACAATGTTATTTTTCTTATGTTAACATCAAAGATTCACGTGAACTT
This sequence comes from Danio tinwini, assembly GCA_903798205.1. Lineage (NCBI taxonomy): Eukaryota > Metazoa > Chordata > Actinopteri > Cypriniformes > Danionidae > Danio > Danio tinwini. The sequence continues at coordinate 28,009,700 of CAIGQZ010001336.1, forward strand.
TGAGTGAACTTAAATCGTAAAACAGATGGCAGGTAGGTCGCTTCATGCAAATACCCTAGAGCAGATGGTAGCCGATCACGTTAACGCAAGGATGGAAAAGTCATGTAAATTGGCTGCTGTCTTCTGAGAAGTAGATGCTGTGACATATTTTGTGAATGAACTGTGCCGCGGGGTGTGGCAAACTTCATAGAACATCATCCCCGTAAACAGGGTGAAGATGTGCAGTGAGGAAACCTTTGATAATCAAGATGAGCCAGTAACCGCAAAAAAACGCCTGACTTGAGCAGGATTTTGAGCGGCTTTCTAGCACGATCATATCGGTAAAATATGCGTCTTAGCAGGACTCTGACAGTGTAATAAGGCTAAACATTATAGCCTTTGTCTTTCGTGTGTTATTTATTTATAAATGCAGTGATCAATGTGTTGACTTAGCAATAAAATTAGCCCGCACTAATGTTGCACTATTAACAATATGAAAGTGTTGACAGTGCATTTGTTTTGCTCTAAAATTAGTCATTGGTATTGTTGCACTGTTTTTGCAACATGTTATGAGCTGTCAAGCAGCATGTGGATATATTTCCTGCAAATATATCGCAAATTGTGGGATGTTGCAAAACATTTGCATCTTGTGTTTTATTGATGACATCACCATCATTATAACATAAAAGTCGACTTCCAAAAATCTAAAGTCGTTCAACCCCTACTTCTCAGTGACCTATGGCGCTATTGCTGATACATCCCAAAGTCTTTGAAAATAGCACATTTAATAACATGGGTTACTACAAACTGGCTTCATAACATCAGTCAAGTGTCTAAAATAAATCCTTCTGTAAGATTATTCTGCAGTCGTGCGATTTTTAGCCACATTTAATCAATAAAAACATTTAAATGGGTCTTTTCTTTGTGGCGTATTTGCAGTTTCCAAAGAAGAGCGCCCTCTGGACTTTGGAGGAGATTTACTACTGGTACTGGTGCTTCCCTGACAAGGGAATTGTCAATGTGCAGGAGAATGGCAGCTATTGCAAAAATGTGATTTTGATTTAATTTCGATTAATCTAGCCCTACTAGTGCACTTTAACACATCTCAAAATGTTTAAGAATATAGTAAATAGATGTAGAGTGTTTGATCATATGTCTTTTGGAAATGCTCGAAAGTTGACAAGCTAAAAAGCTTCATTTAATTACACCTGTATTTACACTTGTGATTGGATTAACTAAAATGCATTACTACTGTGTTAGGATTGTACTTAGATATGCTCTGATCAACCAAATACACAGTAGTGTGTCTGAACCTAAATTGTAGTAAAGCTCAGTGATGTTGTTTATTTAGCAGTCAGCTCCATCCAGTCCATCAAGTTCCAGCTCAAGCTCCAGCTCTGATTCTGACTTTGAGCCATCGCAGAAGCAAGGCCAAGGTATTGAGTTGAATCATGAGTTGTATTATCAGCAGTGTGTTGGCTCATTACGCTTGATTGAATGCAATTATTGTGTCCAGGGCCACTTCGTTCAATGGTCGAGGATATGCACTCTGAGGGCTCTGATGAAGACAGCAGCTCTGGAGTAGAGACGCCCATGAAGACAACTCCATTCAACCACGACTCACGGTTTGTGCCATACTTTTGTAGACCACTTGATAACCAAAATACAATGTGCATGTGGGTAATGATAAGTATTTTATCCACGCTAAACATATTAGGGCTGCAAAAAATTTGACATTGCACATTTTTTTTTCTCTGCGATATAAATACCATTTCACCAGATGATTTAAATAGTTTTCTTTGGAAAGTCTTTAACTTATATTGACTGGGATGATTTTGTATGGAAGTGAAATATAAATATATTTTACTTAATGTATTATATGCATATAATAAACAAAACTACAGTCATAAATAAACACAATGGAGC
>CAIGQZ010001336.1:28011614-28053334 GCA_903798205.1 Danio tinwini
ACAGTGGGCGGGGAGAACCAGCTCATTTGCATTAAAGGCACAGGCAACAAAACAGCTACAATGTCCTAACAGCTCAAATTTCCCAAATTTAAAAAGGTAAAATAAATAATCTGATGGGTATTTTGAGCTGAAACCTTACAGACACTTTCTGGAGACACAAAAGACTTATATTAAATCTTGAAAAATGGGTAATGCTCTTTAAAGGCTTAACTAGGTTAATTAGGGTTAAGTTAGGGTAACTGGGCAAATCAATATATAACGATGGTTTGTTCTGTAGGCAATCGAAAAAAAATATTGCTTAAGTGGGCTAATAATATTGACCTTAAAATTGTTTTTAAAAAATTTTAAACTGCTTTTATTCTGGCTGAAATAAAACAAACAAGACTTTCTCTAGAAGAAAAACCATTATAGGAAATACTGTGGAAAATTCTTTGTTCTGTTAAATGTCATTTGGGAAATAATTGAAAATAAAAATTTTCAGGAGTCTGAATTCTGACGTCAACCGTATATGACTTATGCATTTGTGTCCTTCAGATTGTGAACCTCATAGAGAAGACTGGCCATTTCAACATCACCAACACAACCTTTGACTTTGACCTGTTCTCCTTGGATGAGTCAACCGTACGTAAACTCCAGAGTTACCTGGAAGCCACATCTACATGACACAAGGAAGCTGCTCGGCCGGGATTTGTGTGAAAGGCCCCTAAATGTCCAGGGGGCAAGAAGCAAAGTTATCAAAAGCAACATATAAATGCACAGGAAACAAACAAACAAACGACAAAACGAGCAAACAAACAACAACAAAAACTCTATACTGTAATACAAATAAGCAAACAAAAGAACCAGGGGCTTAACGGGGCGGTTTTCAGGGTTTATCTAATAACAGCACTGCGCATTGCACTAAGAAACAAACTGTTGGCACAATATTGTCCAAAATGGACAAGATCTCGCATAGGAATAGATGAGAGACACCTTGTATTAAAAGTAAGTACATTTCAAAGCTGGTTTTGCACCAAAGCTGTAACACTGGTGGATTGGATCCCTCGCTCTGGCTTTAACGCAGGATCGATGACTGAAAGACTGTGTTCGCTCTCTACCCTGTCACTTTTCTGCTCCATGTATGTCAAACGTGGAAAGAGCCCAACTCGATCAAACTTTATCTGCATACTGTCTGTGTCCGCATAGCTTTGTAGCCCCCCACGTGTTGGATAAAGTACATATTTCCAAGCTTTGGTGATAATTGCTCCCTCAGATCAGCTAATAGGGGGAAACTATCTGCCTTTGTAGTGCCTTTTTAAAATATCATGTTTTTAAATTATAATCGTCTGTGAGTCTCTTGTTGGTCCTTGGGCCGTTAACATTGAAATGCCTGAAATCGACACTCTTTTAAAGACGGTTTAATAGCTGTCCCGAGAGAACACGTTATGAGAGAACCGTTCTGCATGTGTGATCTTGCGCATTATTGTCTGTTTCTTGATGGTCAGCAACATGAAGTCAATTTGTTAACCATTTAAGGTTCAAGTTTATTTAAGTAACTGTGCACTTTTTTCTGGTCACTTCAGTGCTTTGTAATTATCTGATTACTATATTTATGATTATGTTCTTTTTTTTTTATATAGACTTGCAAAAATGTACAGATTTTTGCCAATGTTTTTAATGCATATTATTGATTATTCGATCACTTGAGAGAATATGCACACAGAATGAAGTGGGTAAGTTTTTTTCGTCTGTATTCCAATGGTGCAATTGGGAAAAAAGAGTCTTCTGTTCACCTGAAGTATTATACAAGTGAATATGTATTTGTGTCAGATACGTATTGTCTGATGATATTGCTTTTTAAAAAGCATACCTGCTTGACATGTTATTCTTCATTGTCGATTGCCAGTTACCCTTTTTGACTCTCAATAATGTATGGTTATAAAGTAAACAATGTTTTCAGTGAAACATTTGTGTTACACCATGCAGTGGTCTTTGTTTGTGCACGATTACCATGTACTCTGTAAAACCCAATAAGTTAAGTTAACTCAAACCATTTAAGGAAACCGATTGCAACAAACCATTTAAGTTCAAAAACCAATTCTAATGAGTACTGTGAACTTAATCCATTTGAATAAATGAAGCAATTTGAGCACAGTAAAACCCAACAATTGAAGAGAACTGAGTATTGTAAAACCCAATAAGTTAAGGCAACTCAAAGTGTTTGAGGAAACCGATTACAAACCATTTGAGTAAAAAAACTATTCTAAGTACTGTGAACTTACTCCATTTAAGTTGAAGTAATGAGGTATGTAATTAACTCATTACCTTTAACGCTAAGTTCAAAACTCTTTTCAAATGAGTAGAATTAACTTTCAGTCAATTTTGAGTCAACTACAGTCATTTCGTTTGATAAAGTTGACTGTTGGGCTTTACAGTGTATAAATAATAACTTGAAGCAATATGCATTTGACACTCATAACCTTATACAGTTTATACCCTTATACAGCTATTTTCTGGACTTCTGAAAATAGAAAAGATGGAAATAATAAATTCACATAATATATAATATAACGTACAAGTTAAAAAACACTTTTAATAGGTATCTTGGCTGTGATTGCATCTCTGGCAAAAAAAGAAAGTAGTACAGCGCTCAGCATAATTAAATACAGCCCATTTTGAAAATGATTATTTGTATCCATCAGTGAATATAGGCTATGTATTTTGGTGCATTTAACAATTAGCTAATTAATTATAAAACATATTTATTAAACAGGTATATTTATTAAAATAATATTTTACTCACCAAACATATTTAGAAATTGAAAGATAATGCAATTAAAATCAAGCAAAATATTGAAAAAAATTACAACTTACAAAATTTCAACAACATTTTTCCTTTTTTTTTGCTTCTCTTGATTTTTCTTCTTTTTAAAATTTATATTTAATATTTTCTATGACATACATTTGGGTGTACTAGTTTTTGGACCATTATTGTAAGTTATTTTGTTAGATAAGCTCCAGATTTGGCTTCAGTACTGACTAATCTAATGTATATGCACAAATGTATATTGTAAAGCTTCCTAATAAAAATATGAATTTAAAAGAGAGGTTTGTGAGGGGTGTACTTATATATGCTGAGCACTTTATATCCATATTAGGGGAAATAGAATCATTACATTATTATTTTATAGGTGTTCATTATATAAGCCAGGGGTGCTTAAATTGCTGTATAAATAAATGTATGGAGTAAAATTAAAAATGAGGATTAAAAGACTAAAATCAATAAACATTAAAATATGAATTCCAAATAATCTAATGAAAAGAATCACTAATACAAAAATATGTTTAAAAAATATTTTTAAAACAATACAGAATTTATAAAATATTTAAATAAAACAATTAAAAATCTGATCAAAATCATTGTAAAACGTTAGAATAAAACAAAATACACCGTTAAAATTAGGTTTAAATAATCTGATTATTAGTTTTACAACAATAATACAAAAAGTATGATTAATAATATGCAAATAAATATACACTACCAGTCAAAAGTTTGGGGTCAGTAGGATTTTTAAATGTTTTAAAATAAGGTTCTCCTGCTCACCAAGGCTGCATTTATTTCATCAAAAAAAAGTAGTTTATCATTTAATTTAATCATTTATTCCAGTGATGTTAAAGATGAATTTTCAGCTTCATTACTCCAGTCTTCAGAGTCACATGATTCTTCAGAAATCACTCTAATATTAATAATTATTAAGGTTATTAATAACTTACTATTATTACTATTGTTATTGTAATGGTAAAAGCAAAAATGACTGGAGTGATATTTTCATTTGAAACTACATACAATAAGAAAGCGAAATATTTAATAATTTAACTTTTTCTTTTTTTTACATTTAATAAAAAATAAATAAAAAAAACATGACCCCAAACATTTGACCGGTAGTGTATAATCCAAACTTTGACAATGCAATCGTTTCCTGCTAACAACAAAATTAATAAATAAACCAAACTATGCTGTATGGTTTCAGCCTAATCCGCAATTGTTTTAGTTTGTACTATTATTCTAAACGATGTCGGAAACGTTTTTATTTGCTGATGAATATCTTGTTTTTCCACATTTATTCGTTGCTTTAATGTAAAAGTGTCCAATAAAAATGAGCAAATGTAAATATAAACCCTGAAATTCTTCATCTATTCTTAAATCATTTGCATATTTAAAATAAAATGTCAAATTAGATGAGCTTGCAGTGATTCTTTAGATTCATTGTTTTTTCTTTTTCTTTTTTATTTAAAGAACAGCATATACATTTTTAACAGTACAAAAATAGACATGTAAGGGGATAAGTATATATAAAATACAAAAATACAGAATGTACATACAGTGTGTAATAATCAAATAAATTCATTTTAGAGTTCACTGATTTTTTTTTTAAGTGCGTAGGGCTTTCTTATTCTTATTTCTTAGTATCAGAAAGTCTCTGATACTAGTAATATACAAGCATATTTCAGTCATCAATATCTTAAAATTTGGTTTCTTATTAGACAATTTACATGTACAAATGTACATTTTGTTAAAAATATAAAAAAAAAAATAATTAAACAAAAAATTTTCCTCTTGAGTTGGGAAGGCATTAAAGCCAAAAAGTACATTTTCCCACAACAATAAGAGAGGTTTTCAATGCTGATAATTGTTATTAATACATTTTTGCACCTCACCCCATAAGTTGACTATGTACAATGTCAAATTTGTGTATTAATTAATTAAGCTGTCTCCTCAAATTCAAAGCAAAAGATACAATTTACATCAATCCCACTTTCAATTTTTTGTAAATAATGTTTTGTTTGACAAAATATGTGAAGAAGTGTATAGGATATTACTTTAATTTTATTTCAACATGATATTTCTTTTGTAACAGTCACACTTTTTCCCCCAGCAAATCAATTCACCCTTTAATAAAGACATTCAATAAGATTGAATATAAGGTACAGTAATGATTTCTTTTTGGAAAAGAGTACGAATAGCTCTATTATTACTCATATCTAGCTACTGTAAAATAAAATTTTGCCAACGTAAGATTTAGTAATATCAATAGATGTATCAGAAACATGGTCATGATTATTAATACCTCTAAATAACATATGGGCACCTGAAGGAATAGTACGGAACTAATAACAGTTGAAAACTCTTGTTGGGTAATTGAGATTTTGTAATGAAAGAGGAATATTTGTAAGAAAATAGTATTCTTTATTATATAATTGACTAATTAAGTTAATTTTGTTGTCTATCCTAAATGCAATTTAGGAAATGCAAATGTTGTCAATTCTAAAATTTTAAAAGAGAGATTTGCGTTTGTATAAAATGTGTAGCATTTTAAATGGGGAAAAAAGTTTAGGTTCGTGCCTTGACAGCAGGACTCGACGACTTTTATTTTGAAATCCACAAGAGGAGCGACTTACTGACGCTTGATTCCCATTGATGCCAATGGTCGATTTGCCGGGATACGAAACGGATGGCGAGTGTGGGATTCGTGTTTACGGTAAAACTGCTATTTCACATTAGTGAACACAAAATGCAGTTAGGATACCGTGTTTGTAGCGTTCACATGCATGCCGTTGCAGGATTACGCCCGTTAATGGTCATCTGAGAGAAATGAGCATGTCTCGTTGAAATGACTCATAAGATCTCTTGGCTACTAGCAACAGCGACTGTTTTTATTCCTAAAACTCATTTTAAATAATAAAAAGAACGATTATATGGACATTTAGTAGTCTGTGTTTTTAAAATAGACCGCATATATGTTTTAACGCACGTAACTGATGAATAGTAAACTCGCGAACATATCTAGGAACAAAAGCTGCTAATTTTGGTTTCCTGACAATCTTTAATATTACAGTTAGCAGCGTTCACAAACATTAACAAGAGATAAAAAGCGTTTACATTGCTATTATGTGTCGTTAAATCAAAAGGTAGTCTTAAACAGCTAGTCTTAAACATTTAAATGATATGTCACTGCTGCCAGAATGGCCATCGTTCTTGGTAGAAATACCTTCAGTGGTGATTATTTAAATATAATAATAATTGTGTAATGTTGCATATATAATGCACAGAGGGTAAGTTAACACTAGCCATGCTAGAGAAACTCCTCGGATTGTTTGTGTATCATTTTTGTGTTGTTAGTTTAGTGTGAGCTTTTCACTCAATCTCGTTGTATTCTGCAGGCAGTGTGAGGTGGGTCTTTGTCTGAAGTAAAAGCATTATTTTTTGTATTGTACATGCTGCATTTTGTCCTGTTCATCCTCTGCTTTTTTAGGAAGAACGTGAGAGGTCGTGAAGATGAATTCTCAGCAGTATCCTCGTCCAGGACTCCCCTCTGGTCTGGGACAAGGACAAATCGCAGGCAGCAACACTGCAGGACTTCCAGGAAATCAAAAGAGCACAGGTTTATGACACATTTAATTTATATTAAACAAACTAGACTTTCCATTTTAGCTCCCTTATAATGATTATTAATGCTTATTAAATATTGTTTTTATATGGGTTGAGACAAGATGTGACATTTGTATGTCCACATTAAATCAATGCTTGTTGTGTAACAAATGGGAAAAAAAGCATATCAGATTTAATAATGTGTCTATGCTCTATAATACTTCAGATTGAATACAATTTTAAAACATTGGTGAAATAAAGTTCTGTCTTTATTGAGCATTACATACAGTTAAAGTCAGAATTATTAACCCCCCTGAATTATTAGCCCCCCTGATTATTTTTTCCCCAATTTCTATTTAACAGAGAGAATATTTTTCAACACATTTCTAAACATAATAGCATTAATAACTCATCTTTAATAACAGATTTGTTTTATCTTTGCCATGATGACGGTAAATAATATTTTACTAGATATTTTTTTAAGACTAGTATTCAGCTTAAAGTGTCATTTAAAGGCTTAAATAGGTTAACTAGGTAGGTTAGGGTAATTAGGCAAGTTATTGTATAAATATTGTTTGCTCTGTAGACTATCAAAAAAAAAATAAAATAAAATATATATATATATATATATATATATATATATATATATATATATATATCTATATATATATATATATATATATAGCTTAAAGAGGCTAATAATTTTGACCCTAAAATGGTTACACTTATTATTTTAATACTTGAAAACAACTTTTCATGTATGGCCAATATACAACGTTTCTGATGTTTGAGAACAGGACGAATCTTTCAGAAGTCATTTTAATATGATACTTTACTTTTCAAAAATAATTGTTTATCATAACGGTTGAAAGGGCACAGAAACCCCATAAAGTACCATTCTGTAGATGCCCATTTTTGAGTGTTTGCAAAAAATAGTTTCTTTAAATGCAAATGAGTTGCTACTCCCCTCCCCTTTCCAAAAGAAGGTCTGTCCCTGAGATGTCAAAACAAAATATTACTTTTATCACAATCCATTGCACATATTCTTTATTATAAACGTGTATTATCGGCATGCATTTTAAAGCCTTGTCAGTTTAAATGGAAATACGCATGGAAAGCCAGCTGACGGGCAAGGTTATATAATCAAACACTTAATCAAAGTTTACATAAATACTGTAAAAAAATCATGTTTATATTAGATCTGTATTAAAATGTCACTAGTGTAATATCCATTTCTTACTATTGTCTATGCTGTTATTATGAGTCAAGATTAAAAAAAAATATTTAAATCAAGTGTTTCTCACCCCAAACCTTTGATTGGAATTATAGCTGAAAACTGATCCCTGTTTGAAAATTCTAGCGTTAATACATATCAAACATGACTGAGTACAACATAGTTTTAAACAAGGTCTTTCGTGTGTGTTTATGTTTTCCATTTACATCTTCTATTAAGATGGTAAATAAATAAACAAGGGTCTAAAACATTCCACTGACAAAACACTACTGTCTATACACCAAACATTAAATGCTTCTTGAGAAATTGCGGCAAATTATTAATTCATACTTTATGTATGGAAACACGCATATCATTATGAAAATTGTAGTTGACATCCAGGTCCTTTTCTTAAGTTTGCTTTCCTGTTTGCTCATTAGCCCTTTTATAGCATAGGTTTGTTCTTTCAATGGTACCCATGCGTCACACTGAGTGCTTTTGCGAAAGTGATGTAAAGCTTGATGAAATAAGGCAAAGGCTGCAGATGAAATCCAAACTAATGCACTCAGATTTAAGCTGAGAGGGTAAATAATTTGTTATAGAATTATTTTGTCACAGAAATAATGTTATTGTTATTTAAAGACCATTTCATGCCACTAATCGTATAATGATTGCTTTTAATGTTGTTTGTGAATGTGCTGGATTTCGCACAGTCACATTTTTTGTAGTGGACTGCAGCATTGAAATAGAGGTTCATGTTTTCTTCACCTGCCAGTACTATGCTTTGAAGGAGTTCCCTGAGCTAGCTGACAGGGGCTGCACAATCATCTAAAACATTGCTGACATTCATTTTTATGTAAACATGATGAGCAATTCCATGCAAATGTCAATATTGCCTTGACTAAATAACCTCCAAAATAATAAAAGTTGTATGTGTAGACTTGTATTTTACAGTACACTAAATTAATGATTTTTTTATTTATTTACTATAGTCTATAATTTTAGGCCTGTCACAATAATCAATATATCGACTTATCGCACAACACATGCACATCAATTCAATTATTTTTAGTGATGCAATATATATCGCCCATACATAAAAACAATTCTAGCAACATTTTAACTGATTGTGCAACATCTCTACCTCTACTGGAGTTGTCAGTATGGTTAAAAACACTATAGTATTTACTATAAATTACGATAGTATATTTTTATGTGGTTGTCTGACAACTGAAAATATATCTGGTAGCAGATATATTACTTTTCCCCTTGCACTTTTTTTTAACACTAATTATTATTCATTTAGGATATGCGTTTTCACATTCTGATTCCAATGCCTAATTATTGAATAGTTAAAATGTCTATAATTAAATTAAATATTCTTAAGAATAAAATTTTGTGTGTTTTTTAAAAGGGTGTACTTGCATTGTGATATATTGTAATTCTGGCATTATATAATGAGTGGCATAAAATGGTCTTAAAATGACAAAAATATCATTTATCGCAATATATTTTGGTGCTATATTTCGTACAACAAAAAATAGATATTGATTATAATAGATATAATTTACTATTGACCTTATTCTTTGCCTATGAATGGGCACAATCATTGGAATCTTTTTGGCTTGAGACTTCGGGTCTCAGTCACTTCCATTGATTTTTAGATATTAAAAACTGCTCGTTCTGCTGCTTGATGTTGAAAACTGATATTTTCCTACTATATTATTATTTGTTTTATGTATATTCATGAGCACACTTGGTTGTAGAGCAAGCAGTTTGACTGTTTTTTGGCATTTTATTGTTCCTAGTAATTTTTCCCATAGGCAACTGAATTGCAAGTTCTAAAATTGCAAAACCGAACACACTTCTGCATTGCAGAAAAAGGTCAATGGTGCCAATTTTACATCTGTCACATCCATAACAAAGCTTTCTCCTTATAAATGCAAAAAAAGTTAAATACAGAGTTTCCAGAGTCTTAAAAAGTCTTAAATCTCAAAAACTAAATTTTAGCAGGGTGTTTTCACACCTCTAGTTTGGAAAAAGTCAGGCAAGTGGGCGTGTCCAGCTCTGGGAGTGTGGGAGTGTTGGGGGAGGGAAAGAGGGAAGGATTTGCAAAGAAAGGAGTTACCAGTTGGGTACGCGCTGATTTTCACAGGCAAAATAAACACACAGACGCAGGGGAGAAAGACGGTGACTGTGTTTACATGGACATCAGTAATCAAATTATTTGCCAAATTAATAATTTGTCGACTTTAACTGCAGTTTGGCACTTTCACATTTTATTCAGAAACATTTCCTGCATATCCCAAGTGACAAACGAGAGGAACTGCTGGAGAGTGTAGTTTTAATGGAATGTTTGATACCGCGCGGCGTAAAAAAATCCTTTGCATTTCTCTGTAACTTAGATGCACTTGGTAGGTAGTGTCAGAAAGCCGTGTGTGTATAGACTATCCTGTCACAAAATGCGGCGAAAATTCTTTCTTTCTTTCATGACAGTAATAGTTTGATTGTGGTGTTTACATGTTTACATTCGGAGAGCAGCATTTACAGCAGATCTTTCAGTATATAATATTGTGCTATGATATTGCAGTGATATTACCATACTGTAAACTTAGTAACTAAATCATTTTGACTATGGTATATCTTTAAAAACTGAAAGAGTTCTGCTGACGATACAAACTAACTTGCCATCTGAATGAACAAACAAAGGGCACTGATCTCACACACACTTACCAAATCTGTAGACACAGGACAATCAAACTGTAGCCGTGTCTCTTTTTAAAAGAAGACGAGCGGCAAATCCGGATTTCATAAATTCCAGATGCAAAAAGCTCTCGGGTAAAAAATGTTCCTTACAAACGCTGTTGCATGTCGTGTGCACTGTGATCCACACGTAAGTCCAGCTGAGCTTTCATAGCGGGGCAATGAAAACAAAACCTTCGTTGCAGCACATTAATAAATGCAACACTGACGACCCATGTTTTCAAATTTTTAAATTTTCAAAAAATTTTTCTCCGTTTTTTAAACCGGAAGAACGAATTTGCTCAAAATAACGCAAAAACAACCAATTTTCACTTTTTTTATGCAATATATGTGTCCTAATAGTGTTTATAGCAGCAGACCCTTTAAAAAGTCTGAAAGCTACTGAAATGTTGTGTTTTAGGTATTAAATCTTTTTTTTAACAGGTTTTAATTTTCCTTTGTTCATGTCACTCAATCTGGCCAATTACATCCATACAATCACCAACAATTTATCTCAATAAAACTTTTTAATTAAAAGTAGAATTTCATTACATTCATTGCGATAACATTTACTTAAAAGTTCTCCATTTATTTACTGACCTGACGTATTTTTTTTTGTTATTAAATTATTATTATTATTATTGTAGACAGAAATAATTGACAGCTATGTTTTGTTCTATTCTTGGTAAGGGTTTTAGGGTTTGTGAATAGATATATTTGAAAATTAATACAAAAAATATTCAAACTAAATTATTATTATTGTATTAATAAATGTATTACATTTTTTAGATAGGGCAGGTGTAATTCTTTTTAAACTGGAATATTAGAAAAAAATCTTTAGAATTTAGCCCTGTATAAGATTAACATATCATTCATAATGGTCTTAAAAAATCTTAAATGTAACTGCAGAAACTCTGTAAAAAATATATATTTTAAGCTTTTTTATATATATTTATTTATACATATAAGCCAACCCTTATCCTTTTGATTAATATTATTTATTTTAGATTGTATTGTTAAATTCAGCACAATCTAATCTTAACGCTTATGTTGTAAAACACATACTTTTTTGGTCACATCCATAACAAATGTTTATTTTCCTCAATTAAAATTTAAAACGCATTACAGATTGCTATTTTTTCATCCCTTATCTATGTGGTTAGTTTTTTTGGAAATTATAAACAGAGAATGTATATTAAAACATCTCTCCTAAGTTTTGTTCTGCAAATGTCTCGTCTATAAATCTGCACCAAAAACTATTGAGATTATGTCTGTGTGTTGCGCAATAAGTTCATATATTGATTATTGTGATTGGCCTTGAAGCATAAATGCATCTCCGCTGACCACTTGTGACAACAGAAAGTGCATGTTGATACCAGATGGAAATGGGAGTATGACCTAATGTATTTTTTAAACAGGACATGAAGACTCTAATCATGCACCACGAGAGCTGATGTCCAGTGGAGCCACAGTATTCAGAGATGACAAGCAGGAGACGGTAGTGGTGCGACCCTACCCCCAACCCCAAATGCAGCCCCCATCCCATGGAGCAGCCCCGACTCTGCCCCCTCCTCTCCCTCAGCACCTTCCCATTCAGCCAGGCACACCAGTCTCTGTGTCAGCAGCTCCATCCCACCTCCCTCAGGGTCTCTCCCTCGCCTTCACTGAGGGTGCTCTAAAGGTACACTGGTTTGGGCCACTTTCATACCTCTGATCTCTTTTGTCTCGTGAAGTTGATTGATTTCTTTATTTAATCAGGCAAATCATTAAGATCAGTTCCTTATTTTCAGTAACATGATAATTAATAACTTATGACAGCCATACAATAGACACAGAGAGAGAGAACAAAAATCTTATCGAATTAACACATTTGTATGCACATACCTAAATATTTGAGTTGTTTCAATACACTACCTGACAAAAGTCTTGTAGTCGATCCCAGTTGTAAGAACAACAAATAATAACTTTACTTCTAGTTGATCATTTGAAAAAGTGGCAGAAGGTAGATTTTTTTCCCGATCAATCATCTATTGAACTGCATCCCCATCATCACAAATACTGCAAAAGACCTATTGGAACCCACATTGACCCAAGATTCTCACAGAAATCAGTCAAGTTTGGTGAAGGAAAAATCATGGTTTGGCATTAATTTAATATGGGGGCGTGCGAGAGATCTGCAGAATGGAGGCAACATCAACAACCTGAGGTATTAAGACATTTTTGCTACTCATTACATCACAAACCAGAGGAGAGGGCAAATTCTTTAGCATGATAGCACTCGTTTTCATACTACAGCCTCCACATCAAAGTTCCAGAAAGCAAAGAACGTCAAGGTGCTCCAGGATTGGCCAGCCCAGTCACTAGAGATAAACATTATTGAGCATGTCTGGGGTCAGATGGAGGACACATTGAAGATGAATCCAAAGAATCTTGAACTCTGGGAGTCCTGCAAGAGCGCTTTTTTGCCATTTCAGATGACTTTATTAATAGGTTATTTGAGTCACTGGAGAGATGTATGGATGCAGTCGTCCAAGCTCATGGGAGTCATACACAATATTAATTCTCTTTCCACTGCACCATGACTTTATATTCTATACTGTACATTATTCATGGTAAGTGTAAAGACTTTTGTCTGTGCAAAGTCAGACCTTATTGTCCTAATTAAATATCTAGACATCATATTTTATTTAGGTAAAATAAGTGTAATCTAGAGGCCTTTGCCTTTCATATAAGCCACTTCTGATACCAAATGATCAACTAGAAGTCAAGTTATTATTTGTTGTTTCTAAAACCTGGAAAGGCGACAAGACCTTTGTCAGGTAGTGTACAGTTTAAGTCAGAAATATTAGCCCCGCTTTGAATTTTTTTTCTCTTTTTGAAATGTTTCCCAAATTATGTTTAAAAGAGCAAGGACATTTTCACAGTATCTTTGATAATATTTTTTCTTCTGGAGAAAGTCTTATTTGTTTTATTTCGACTAGAATAAAAGCAGTTTTAAATTTAAGCACCATTTTAAGGGCTAAATTGTTAGCCCCTTGAGGCAATTTTTTTTCGATCATTGTTAAACAATAACTTGCCTAATTACCCTAACCTGCCCAGTTAACCTATTTAACCTAGTTAAGCCTTTAAATGTAACTTTAAGCTATATAGAAGTGTCTTAAAAAATATTTAGTCAAATATTATTTACTGTAATCATGGCAAAGATAAAATAAATCAGTTATTAGAGATGAGTTGAGTAAATGAGTAAACTATTATGTTTAGAAATGTGTTGAAAAAATCTGCTCTCTATTAAACAGAAAACGGGGAAAAACTAAACAGGGGGGCTAATAATTCTGACTTCAACTGTACATGCATAGTACATTCAAATTGTTTTGGGCAATATATAAGTAACTTTTTTTTTTTTTTTAGGATAGTCAGGGAAAATAGTTAGATATTTTAGTTGTTTATGAATTAATATGAAGTTGCAGCAGCTTTTAAATGTTTTTCCTGTCAGTGTAACTCTACCACTGAGTCAATATTTGATGTGGATGTATATCCTGTTGTACAATAAATTTAGACCGATGCACCAAAAAGGAAACTCATACAGTGTGTGCTGCAGCATGGTGCTATGATTTTTTTTTTCATCAGATTGTAGAGACATTTAAGTTGGCCATGATAAAAAAGCAGTCCTATTGCTCACCACTAATAAGGAGTATAATTTTACTGTGATGCATACTGTAAGGTGCATTTGTCTATTAATCAGTTGAATTACTGGATAATACAACACATCGAACTTTCCAGAACACATGCATTTCAATTAGTGCTGAGCAAAGATTAATTGCAAACAAAGTTAAAGTTTTTTTTGACATGATATATGTGCGCGCATGTGATGTGGAAAATACAGATCTTTATTTTTACCCCCTGTTCCACGTTATCTAAACTCAGAAAACCTACATTCACTTATACGCAGACGATACCATTCTTCGTGCTGTAGAATCAACATATTATGTTGATAAGTTTTGTAATATTTACATATTTTTAATAATTTAAGTTTTAAAGGTTGTAAATACAAAAGTAATGTGGTTTGAAAAAAACCCCACTAAAACAGCAAGTTGAAAAGGATATTATATCATTGGATGGGCCAAAAAATAGATGAAGATCAAATAAATGTTTGCCTAAATGGTAAATGTCTTTTCTGTTGGCTGCAGTCTGCCCTGAAGGCACCCATGCCAAGCCGTGTGATCGCTCCGGCTCCTGTGTCAACACCAAGCCACCTCACTCTGCCCCCTAAGGTGCCTGGTCATCTCACTGCTACCATGGAGTCCACGCAGGCCTCGGGAATTCCTGTGGCCACCATCAGCGGTCAGCAGGTTAGTCATGTTTTTAGATAATCGAGTCACTTTGACAACCAGTTTTTAAAATAAGGTAAAACCAGTACTGCATTTATTTGAGATAAAATGCATTAATATTGTGAGACATTACTTAGAATAACACCTTTCCTAGATTTTCTAGATTTTAGAAATGAAATTTATTCCCCTGATTAAGTGCCACATGATCATTCAGAAATCATTATAATATGCAGATTTAGTGCTGAAATTTTTAACTTTGAATTTGTCTTGAATATGTTTTTTTTCCTCACAAAATATAAAGCACAACAAGAGGTTTTCATTGTTAAATATATTAAGAATCTTTATTTTTAATTAAACATCAATAATAATTGATCTTAAAGTAGCAAATCACCATATTAGACTGATTAATGATAGATCATGTAAAGGATATTAGCATAGTTTCTTCAAGATGTTACTTCATAAAAAAGTAGTTGAAATGTATTGTTTTAATTGTAATAGGGATTAAGTAAATGTGATGTAAGAGTGGTTAATAGTAATATTTAAATGTATTTAGTTTGTGTTGATATTGTGTTGGAGAACAGTTGACTTATTTCTATGGTAGCAATTGTATTTTTTTTTAATTTATGTATTCTTGTAAAAAAGTTTGACCCATCTGGAGTGATGCACATATTTTTACTGGTGTTTTGATAATTTATGAAGTTCTGTCAGAATAATTCTCTCATAAGAGTTTCTCTAAATGAAATGCATACATTGGCTCTTTTCGGAGTATTTAACTCCCTACTTGCTGTGAATCTTGATTTGGTTTTAATGACTTTTTTGTCTCAATAAGGGTCATACCGGTAACCTGCATCACCTAATGACCAATGTGCAGATCATCCGCAGTGGAGCACCTGTTCAGCAGATTGGATCTTCTGCGGCTCCTCAGCATCTTTTCCCCTCCCATTTACCCAGAGGTCAGTATCTAGTATGTTCATATGCAGTTTCAAGCCTTTTTCATCTTTGCACACTGAATGTTCATTGTGTGGTCTCAGGTGCGGCTGCTGCAGCTGTGATGTCAAGCTCCAAAGGAGCCACAGGACTGAGACCAGCTGCCGGTCCCAGCTCTGCCACTGGCCAGCCTACAGTCCAGCACATCATCCACCAACCAATCCAGGTTCAGATTTAATTGACTTTAAGTCAGTCCTTTGACTAAAATACCATTTTGTTTTAGTCTAAACTTAAAAAATTTGCATATTGACAAAAATATGCTAAACAAAAATATGTAAAAAATATATGTTATGCAATTTTATTAATGTATGTTTTATTTGGAAAAAATTATAACATTTTATTCATGTATATATTTTTTAAGCCATTTCGTTTTATGGTTTGAGTTGTTTTTTTTATAAAATCTTTTTATTTTCATAAATACAACATCCTACAGATGCATTAAAATATTTCTTCTTTCTTTTTCTCTTAAGTCTTTCCAACTTAATTTTCTAGTGAGCTTGACATAACAAAAGTTGTTTTCTTGAGTTTATAACCAATTATTTTCTAAAAAAAAGATTATTGATATTTATAGAAACAAGCTGCTTTGTCCTTGGTATTAAATTCATGCATTACCAATAGAATTTTCCCCTTCCATTGGTGCTTCTCTCACTCTAATTTGCCCTGTCCAGTAAACATGGCCTTTAAACTCTTCAGAATAAAAAACAATTGTTACTATTCTTTGCAGATACAGTTATAGAGCTGTTCAAGTCATATTTTGAAGCTAACAGTGTTTATATCATATGAGAATATATATGCCAGAAAATTCTTCTTAAAATTCTTGAAAGTACTTAAATTTCAGACCTGAAAAGTACTTAAAATAAACATAGGTCATTATATCAATATTTCAGAAACCATGTTGAAATTTAACCAGTATTTCTTCAACAAATTTCATTAAAGTTCTTTGAACATGACTGTATAAACCGTCTAAGGGCTCTATTCTAATGTTCTAAGGGCAAAGTCTAAACCGCATGACGCAATAGCAATAACGGCGTGTCCGAATCCACTTTTGCTATTTTAAGGACTAAAAAATAGGAATTGCTTCAGGGTTGTGCTTATTTTTTTAGTTAGAGTTATGGATGTCTTTTGAGCATAACATGCATTAAAGTAATTAGAGTCTCATCTCCCATTCCCTTTAAGAGTCAGTTGCATCTTGCCATGACGCATTTGCTATTTACAAGGCGGACTTATTAAGTGGAAAAACTGAACAGTTCACTAGCGAGAAAACAGTTAAACAGACCATCTGCAGCTAGGATAAAGAACGAGCCTCCTCCGTTCAGCCTCTTTACTTTCTCTTTACTTTTACTCTTTAATTTACTCCTTTACTTTCATGGAGTAAGGGTGATGGTGGAAACTCCATAACTCCATAAGAGTAATGGTGGAAACTCACTTCACTGAAGACATCCGTTAGACTACATATTTCATTTTATTTGTTAAGCTTATTTGTTTGTTTCAAAACTATTTTTAAATTTCCTTCTAATTTCCAGCAAACGAATAAATGAAAAATAATAACAAAGTGTGGTCAAAAACTGAGTTCTGCGCTGGACTTTAGACCAGGTTTAATTAGTCAATGGCGCAGTCTATTTCAGCTCCTCAAAATAGCAATGCACCAACAATGTGCCTTAACACACCTCCTTTTAGATCAGCTGACCCATGAGTCCACAAAATGGCTCAAATGGATTTGCTATTTAAACAACATGGTGCAAAACATGAAAATTAGGGTTGTGCTGGTCTGAAAATAGCAAAAAATCACGCCATACATGTCTTGCGCCTTATTGCGCGGGGTGTATGATAGGATCCTAAATTTTGTACATGACAAGTTCAAAACATTATCATTACTCTGATATTTTAATGTAAATATTAAGTGTAAGTAAAACGTTAAGTACAGTACGGACTTTCATGGTGCTACATATGCTGGTGGTGTGAATTACAAAGTTGCTTTATTTGAAATGAATAGTGCTTAAATCTGCTGCTCATAAAAAAGTGGAAACCCTGTCCTAATTACAATGTCACATTTTAAGCATCATGCAATGTAGCATTTCATCTGTATCTGTTTGTGTTTCAGTCCCGGCCTATAGTCACTACCTCTACAGCAGTTCTGCCTACTGTAGTGGCTCCGGTGACAGCCACCAGACCTCAGTCTCCAGTTATCACCACAGTAGCTGCCCACTCTGGAGACATGGTACATGGGTAAGAGACCTCCACTTCAGATAAAAAAAAAAAAACACAAGCACTGCATTTTAACTGGATTTAGTATTAGAGATGAACTTAAAATCCATCTGGTTTTGTTTTTGTAAATTCCAGTCGCTCGGCTGTGACAATCCATCCTTCACAAACGACCTTGAGTATCCAGCGCCCACCACCCTCACGGGACACACCAACACGAATCACCCTGCCCTCCCATCCTGCTATTGCTGCTCAGAAAGCCCTTCCTCACTCAGTTGCACAGGTTTAAAAAATTGCCTTTTTTTGTTTTATTTTATTTGTTTATTTATTTTTATTAAATAAATCTTTTTTTTGTGATATTTGTCACAGAAGCCCATTTTTAGCACTGTGACGCCCGTTGCTGCTGCAACAGTGGCTCCGATTCAGGTCACCAACACTGCACCATCACCCACTACAACAGGTAAGAAATCAGTATATTCTCTACACATGTGTTTCAGTAGGGTCTGTGCCAGTCACATACTATAGTATCCACAGATGTATTATAGCACTAAGGAGCTGCTGTTATTTTTACTATCTCTTTAAAGGCTCCACCCCCCACACGCAAATATCCAGTAGTAACATTGTCACTATGACGGTGGCCTCTCACTCCTCTCATGCCACAGCAGTGACCCCATCCACCATCCCTGTGGGTAAGTTACCTTCAGCACAAACAACGTATAAAGAAAATACATTATAATCTTTTAGAAAGTTGTATTTATTTAGTTTATTTTACTTGTTAATATTAATCTCTGTTGAAGTTGGTTGATTTATTTTGTATATAACATGTTTGTTTTGGTTCTGTCAAGTTCTTTTAAATCATTTATCGCAAATAATTACACTCAAGTTACGTTTGTATTTGCATAAAATATATGTGCGTATATTTATCTATAAATAATATACCCAATATAAATGCATAAATATAACTACACACTGTTCAGAAAATACAAAAATATACAAACAAAAAAATATTTACAGGATGTTTCCCAGTACTGGGTTGCACTTGTAAAGGCATCCGCTGTGTAAAACATATGCTGGATACGTTAGCGGTTCATTCCGCTGTGGCAACCCCTGATGAATAAAGGGACAAAGCCGAAGAAAAATAAATGAATAAATGAAAAATAGGTACATATACATTTATTTATAATTTGTATTTTATATAAAAATATATTTAATTCTAAACAAGTATTCTATACAGAAAAGTCGTACATATATTTACAGTGCATCCGGAAAGTATTCATAGTGCTTCACTTTTTCCACATTTTTTTATTTTGCAGCCTTATTCTAAAATGGATTAAATTCATTTATTTCCTCTACTTTTTACACACAATACCCCATAATGACAATGTGAAAAAAATGTTGTTTTTTTATTGTTGCAAATTTATTAAAAAATAAAAAACCTGAAAATTTACATGTACACAAGTATTCACAGTCTTTGCCGTGAAGCACTAAATTGAGCTCAGGTACATTCTGTTTCCACTCATCATTCTTGAGATGTTTCAGCAGCTTAATTGGAGTTCACCTGTGGTAAATTCAGTTGATTGGACATGATTTAAAAAAGGCGTACGCCTGTCTATATAAGGTCCCAGGGTTGACGGTGCATGTCAAAGCACAAACCAAGCATGAAGACAAAGGAATTGTCTGTAGACCTCCAAGACAGGGTTGTCTCGAGGCACAGGGCTGGGGAAGGTTACAGAAAAGTTTCTGCTACTCTGAAAGTTCCAATGAGCATAGTGGCCTCCATCATCTATAAGTAGAAGATGTTTGGAACCACCAGGACTCTTCCTAGAGCTGGCCGGCCATCTAAGCTGATTGATCGAGGGAGAAGGGCCTTAGTCAGGGAGGTGATCAATAACCCAATGGTCACTCTGTCTGAGCTCCAGCGTTCTTCTGTGGAGAGAGGAGAAACTTACAGAAGGACAACCACCTGTGCAGAAATCCACCAATCAGGCCTGTATGGTAGAGTGGCCAGACAGAAGCCACCCTCTGTCTGGAATTTGCCAAAATGCATCTGAAGGACTCTCAGATCATAAGAAACTAAGTTTTCTGGTCTGATGAGACTAAAATTGAACGCTTTGGTGTGAATGCCAGGCGTTACATTTGGAGAAAACCAGGCACCGCTCATCATCAGGCTAATACCAACCCTACAGAGAAGCATAGTGGTGGCAGCATCTTGCTGTGGGGATGTTTTTAAGCAGCAGGAACTGGAAGACTAGTCAGGATAGAGGGAAATATAGTACAGAGAGCAATGTACAGAGACATCCTAAATGAAAACCTGCTTTTGAGTGCTCTTGACCTCATACTGGGGCGACGGTTAATCTACCAGCAGGACAATGACCCAAAGCACACCACCAAAATATCAATGGAGTGGCTTCACAACAACTCTGTGAATGTCCTTGAGTGGCCCAGCCAAAGCCCAGATTGAAATCCTATTGAACATCTCTGGAGAGATCTGAAAATGGCATTGTTTTCCATCCAACCTGATAGAGCTTGAGAGGTTCTGCAAAGAAGAATGGGCAACAATTTCCAAAGACAGGTGTGCCAAGCTTGTGACATCATATTCAAAAAGACTTAAAGCTGTAATTGATGCCAAAGGTGCATCAAAAAAGTATTCAGCAAAGGCTGTGAATACTTATTTACATGTGATTTTTTTAAGGTTTTAATTATTTTTAATAAATTTGCAACAATTTAAAAAAATATTTTCTCACATTGTCATTATGGAGAACTGTGTGTAGAATTTTGAGGAAATAAATGAATTTAATCCATTTTGGAATAAGGCTGTAACAAACATCATAAATACAAACAAAACACAAGATATAACACAAGATATACATAAGAGCTATTTATATAATATATAAGCCTATTTATAGTTAACTATACACATAAGACAGGCTTTACAAGTACTTTTACATGAGACTGAACAATGTTGTGTTGAATATTGTGCAGGAGAGGTATTAAAGGGCAAATGATGAATGATGAAAATCAACTTTTGTAAGCTTTTTGGACAGGTGTTGTGCAGGTATAGTGTGTCCACAGTCATATTAGAGTAATATAAAGACAATAAGTCTCTTTTTTTTTTTTTTTATTTCCTTACATTAAAATAGGATTCAAATCACTCACATTTTGAGGTGTGGTTTCCCTGCTCACCGAATTAATCGACAGCCTTGTCTCTGTAGTAACGTGTATAATCATTTCAACAAGACAAGACGTGCGCAAAGCAACCAAGCTTAAAAGATCTGTTCAGCTCGCTGTGGCCATAATTCATCATCAAATGTGCTAAAAAATTAGTTTAACAAGAGAACTAGCTCAGTTGCATTAAAGGCACAGGCAACAAAAACAGCTACAACGTCTGAACAGCTCAAAATTCCCAAATTTAAAAAGGTATAATAAATAATCTCATGGGTATTTTGAGCTGAAACCTTACAGACACTTTCTGGAAACAAAGACTTATGTTAAATCTTGAAAAAGGGGTAAAATAGGTACCCTTTAAAGATAACTATTGTGCAAAAGAGGTATTTAAGGTTGAAGCAAGCAGTGCAACATGATTGTGGTACATTTATAGTAAACATTATTTTCCTTATTGAGTCCTTGTAAGATGGAGTTAAAAAAAAGAAAAAAGAGAAGAGTGTTTCTACATGTGGTTTGTCAAACCCACTCACCTGTATGAAGCACAATTTGAAATGCACAATGTTTCCAAGAGACATGGAGTGATAAAAAATGTGGCTATAGTGCAAATGTGCAACCTGGTGCAAGAGTGATGAGAGGGTGTCTTTTCTAAAGGTGGTTTGTTAGGCTTCGAAAAAAGGTTTTGAAGCTTTATGAAGCAGTGCTTTGAAAGCAGCCATCACTAGAATGCATACATTACTGTGTAAAGTGTTTAGGTCAGTAGGCTGTTTTTATATAAACTGTGTTATTAAAGATATTATTATTTAACAAGTACACTGTTACAAGAAATATATATAAAATTATATTCAAAACCCAGCCCTAAACAATTAAATTTTCCCCATTTAAGCACAGAACTTACTAACTGATGGCTTAATAACTACTGTATTTGCAGAGAGAAACAGATATGTTTAAAAATTGACTTTAGTTGAATGGTAAAAATGTTAACAAATTTTTTAGCAGGCACATGTTTAGCTATAGTTATAAATCAAAATTCGGTGGCACATCTTTGACATTGTGTGTTCATCTGTGAGGAATTTGCATCTTGCAAAATACCAACTGTTTACATTGTTTTTTTTATGAGCAGATTTCCTAGAACACCGGTGTCATCTAGTTTCTGGAGGGCCGCAGCTCTGCACAGTTTAGTTCCAACCCTGCTTGAACACACTTACCAGGTGGTTTCCAGCAAAACTAAAGGACCTAATTAGTTTGATCAGGTGTGTTTAATTAGGGTTGGAACTAAACTGTGAAGAGCTGCGGCCCTCCAGGAACTGGATTTGACACCTATGTTCTAGAAGGTATTGCTTGTAAAAGACAGGCTTATGTGTTATTTTTTGCAATTTCTGTTCCTCTTAGCTAAAGTGGTTCCGCAGCCCATCACACACACATCACCACGTATTCAGTCTGAATACACAGAAAGAGGGAACCTCATTCCCATCTCTGGCCACCGCTCCTCTCCCAACCCCATCACCATGGAGAACCGCACTGACAACAGGTATAAATCCTCTTCATTCATGTTTCAAATACTCTAATAATGAGAGTTTACGGAGGCTGTTTGAGCATATTATTTGCTTATTAAGAAATGTTTTTTCCTAAAAAAATTTTTTTAGATTTAAATTATGAAACTAATAGTGAAATACGGTCAGTGATGTTTCCCAAGAGTAGAATCAGGAAGAGAGAGAGAGTTTAGTCATACCTATACTTATAAGCTGCGTCCCAAATGGCACACTATACACTATGCATTCATGCACTGTGTACTTATGCACTTACACACTCAACAGCATAGTATATGAATAGAGTATCATCCCAAATGGAACACAAATTTCTTTTTACCAAGCGGAAAATAAACCCGTTTCCTAGATGACATTTGATGGTTGACATATTAGTGAAATAAACGACCAAACTACCAAAATAATACCTGCCATAAGTGTAACCACATTCACCATCGGGAGGTGGTATAATTATTCTTGTAGGAGAATTTTGCTCTCACAATCCAAAATAAATTGATTAATCCAACATGAGCACCCAAAGCTCCGCCCATTCTGTTACGTGAGCAAAGCAGCGGCTGTTGAGTGCGTGAAGTGGCCAACATTCCACACCTTTTTCTTCATTTTACCGGTTGAATGAGTGCATCCATTCATTCATTTTCTTTTTGGCTTAGTCCCTTTATTAATCTGGGGACACCACAGTGGACTGAACCACCAACTTATCCAGCACATTTTTACGCAGTGGATGCCCTTCCAGCCGCAACTCATCTCTGGGAAACATCCACACACACTCATTTGCACACATACACTACGGACAATTTAGCCTACCCGATTCACCTGTATTGCATGTCTTTGGACTGTGGAAGAAACCGGAGCACCCGGAGGAAACCCACGTGAACGCAGGGAGAACATGCAAACTCCACACAGAAATGCCAACTGACCCAGCCGAGGCTCGAACCAGCGACCTTCTTGCTGTGAGGCGACAGCACTACCTACTGCACCACTGCGTCGCCTGAATGAGTGCATCATCCGGGTATTTAAAGTGCACTTATTGTTTTTAGAGTTTTCAGTGTGAATGCACTGCTTACACTATTTATACTACAAAATGGCATAGAATAGTGTACAAGTATACAATTTGCATCTATAGTCAATCACCTCATTATATAATATGGATTGGATGCATTACTAAAGGGTTTGGGTCAGTTGTTTTTTCATGTAAACAAACCTTTATTAAAGATATTTTTATTTAACTAGTACACTGTTATCAAAAGTATACTATGCTCAAAATTATATTCAAAACCATTGTTTCTTGACAAAATGTTAATGAAAATTAGAATCACTGGGAATCAAATTTGAATTTAGCAATTTGTAACAAACATTCTGAAATTTCTAATGACACCGGTTTGAGGGGCTGTACACGTCACACCATTTTCAAGTTTGTTATTTCCAATGGTGTCATGTTGTGCTTGTGTTTTCCATGTGCAGCTAGTTGAAAACATCATGCTGTAAGCGCACTGTGAGTCATGTGACTAGAACTAACCAATCGGCATCATGCTTTGCATGGAAAATACACATTTCAGTAATAACGGTAGGATAATTACCTCAGACAAACACCGATCACCCAAACACTGCAGTGCTTTTTAAGTTTTCTCTATGAATTAAACTTGTATCAGAGCTACAGGAATGGTTTGTCAGTTTGTCATCCTATCAGAACAATGGTTGATGGTCGCCTAGCAACGGCAAGTCAGGGGAGTGCGAGCACAAATTCAATATTGACAGGACTCTGATAGTGACATTTTGTAAGGCCTACATAGAATCCATTTGAACTTTTTCATTGATTTGTTGATAAGCTACTTTAAAAGTAAAAACAGAAGAACTCACTGT
This sequence comes from Danio tinwini, assembly GCA_903798205.1. Taxonomy (NCBI): domain Eukaryota; kingdom Metazoa; phylum Chordata; class Actinopteri; order Cypriniformes; family Danionidae; genus Danio; species Danio tinwini. The sequence goes on from CAIGQZ010001336.1 coordinate 28,036,065, forward strand.
CTAAGGTTTAATTACCTGCAGCAAAGTATTAGGGATAAAAGTGGCAGGGGTATCCTATTTGTGTGAAAGCCAAGTGTTAAAGAAAGCCCATTAGATTACATCTGATATATCCCATCCTCATTTTGCCGGCAGCTAGCTCTCTGCAACTCTTACATGGTTGCCCACTGAAGCTAAGCAGGGCTGCGCCCTGTCAGTACCTGGGTGGGAGACCACATGGGAAAGCTAGGTTGCTGCCGGAAGTGGTGTTAGTGAGGCCAGCAGGGGGCGCCCAACCTGCGGTCTGTGTGGGTCCTAATGTCCCAGTATAGTGACGGGGACTCTATACTGCTCAGTGAGCGCCGTCTTTTGAATGAGACGTTAAATCGAGGTCCCGACTCTCTGTGGTCGTTAAAAATCCCAGGAAGTCCTTTAAAAAAAAAAAAGAGTAGGGGTTTAACCTCGGCATACCATAATTGGCATCATCACTCTGTCTCCTTTCCACCATTTAGCTGGTGTGTGGTGTGCGGTCTGGCGCAATATGGCAGCCGTCGTATCATCCCCCCCATTCCCCCAATGTGTAAAGCACTATATAAATTTAAGGAATGATTGTTATTATTATTTTGATTCATTTCAAATACTTTCCTCAGGTCCCTTTGGTAAGGACCAACAGATTTAAATTTTCATTTGTTCCTTGTGCGATCGATTTGCTGATTTTTAACGGGAAAAGGATGTAGTTGCTGTTTTTAGTACTATAAATGTTCTTTAATGTTTGTCTTAAGTATGTGGTTTGATATACGTGTTGTACATGTACAATATCCTGTTAAACAAATCGCCCCAAAAGTAGACAATAAAGTTTACAGTAACAGTGCAGTAACAAATCGCATTGAAAATGGTGAAGGAAGTGACGCACTCGTGTTTTGCATGCGCTTTTGCACATGATATGTGAACAACCCTTGATGGTACACTTAAAAGGGTTACATTGCAGTGTTGACAATATAATGCTTCATGGCTCTCCACAGACAATCTGTTCCAGTACAGTTTCAGTACTTCCTGCCCACCTACCAGTCAGCACCGTACCCGCTGACCCACACATACACCCCCATCACCAGCTCTGTGTCATCCATACGCCCGTATCCAGGTACTATGTTGTGCTTAATTAAGTTAATATTACATAAACCTATAGAGTTCCCATCACCATAAAAAATCATTGATATTAGGGAGCTTTAGGTTATTAACACACCTTTGTCATATGGACACAGTAACTGCTCAGGCCCCCAGTGCAGCCATGCCCACCCAAGCTGGTGTAGGAGTCGCGTCTGCGGTTCATCTGAACTCAATGCAGCTGATGACGGTTGACCGCATCACTCAGATCAACACTCAAAACATCCAACCGGCTGCCATGACAGCACAGGGCATCCAGCCTACACCCATTCCAGCCCAGAGCCTGCATACATCTGCCCAGATCACCACCCCGAGCATCCAGCCTTCACCAGTTAACCAACACCAGCCTCCAACTGAGTCTAAAGCTTCAGGTGAAGAGACTCAGATCAGCTCTGAGCCTTAAATTAAGATCTGTATGTGTTCATACTAAACATGTGAAAGAAAACAGTAGTAATAAATGTCTTTGTGTTGTTTTCATTTTAGTTGTGCTGGCTGATGGCTCCACACTAGTGGCTAATTCTATAAGCAGTGCGTTCAGCAACAGTCAGCCTCCCACCACTCTGGCCCAAACACACAATCAGAATGCCAACACGGGAACACCATCACTTGTGACGTCCCCTCGACCCAGCATTCTGCGCAAAAAACCTGCCAATGAAGGGTGAGCATGAAGTGTAAATCTTAAGTTCAAGTCAAATTTCACCTGCAAATTAATTACTTGATTTAAATAATTCATTTTAGATAAAGAAAATAACACCTTTTCAGGAGTAATTAAGTATTTGTTTTCTTTTTTTGCATTGTGTAATTGTTTTACTCTCAGAATCTTCTTTTTATTGATATTAAAAAAGGGTTTGATTACTTTAATGCAGGATTAGATGTCTGCAGGATTTGTAATTTGTCATTCATAACACATGAATAAAAGCATTTTGGCTTTCCTGTTAAATATAATGATGACAGAAAAAAGTGTGCTGGGACCTACCTAAATGCTTTCTTGGGTTATTAATTAAAAGTGTTTTATGTCACTGCTTGTTTAGCCTGCATTAATGAATTCAGTGTAAAGCTGCACAATTGAAAAAGCTCATGATCTTAATTCAAACCCATGCAACATAAATGATAAATCGGACATATTTCTTAATCCTTCGAAGTGCTGCATTCAAAACAGCGTTTGATTGAGAGAGATTCAGTTTTTACACTTTCAGTTAGTTACAAACAATTAAATAACACCGAAGTACTGGTAAAACAGTTTGTAGTTAACATATAAATACTGACGTTTATGGTAAAGATTAAAATCACAGTTTAATGGAACTTGACGCTGGTGAATGTTGTGGCAATAACATTGTTTAACCAACAGATGGCGAGAAACAACCATCAAAATTATTTTATGTGTGAATTGTTGAATCAATTATTGAAAATACATATAATGTGTTATACAAGATGTTAGATTACTATATTTAGCATTATCAGCAACAGTAGCAAAGATCATTTTTCGTATTGAGTATTTTCCTTTTTTTTCAGCTGTTTTTTTCTTGAAATTTATTTTTATTCAAATTACAGGTTCCAAGTTCTGTTTGTTAAAACCAATGGTTTTGCAGTAATATTTTGTCAAAAAATTGAATGCAAATTACATTTGTCTCCTCCCTTTTTTGCTGATCCGAAAAATGGTCTGATCCGTGACTTAAAAACCATAGTGATCCATTACACCACTACTATTTAGCAATCCCAAGTTTATGTAAAGTTTATGTAAAACTGAATAAAACCTGGCCTATTTAGTTATTATTCTTTTTGTTTCAGTCTTTTTATTAACATATTAATATCATAAACTTAATTAACAACATATTACTTAATATTAATGTTTTCCTAATGCTTTTGTTGTATTAAAGTGCTGCTGTTAGGAAGAATCTGATCCCAGCTCAGCTTGGTGACACCACAGTTCCTAGAACTGATGGACTTATCAGGAGTGCGTCAGGATCACCTCGTCCTGCAGGGTAAGAAGTATACAGATTGATTTTAAGATCTTAAGACCTATTTAACACATTCATGCTGACTTTTAGTAATGCAATATATGCATTAATGTCATCTCTGCTTTAAAAACACTAAATCTTCTAACTCATTGGCAGAGTAAAGCCCAAACCTGACATCCACATGAGTCTCACCCCGTCAGTGGCTGCTGCAATAGAGGCAATTCCTAGCCAGGGAACTGAACAACAAGCACAACACCTGGGACCACCTTCCTCTCAGCTGGCCTCTCAACCTCTTCCATCCCTCCTGGCATCAGTAACACCACCTTCCCAACCTGCACCTGCTCTTTCAGCCTTGCCTACAGCCATGGCAGTCACTCCGCCAATCCCCTCGATGACCAATGTAGTGGCTCAACCCATTCAGCCAGCGGCCAGTAATACTTCAGTATGTGCCATCAGCTCCAATCTTCCAGAATTTAATATTAAGCAGGAGGCGGAACCAATGGATAGTTCAAAACCAGGTGGGATCTTTTGCATTAAATGTCAGGTCTATAGTGAAAATCATAATTGAAAAACAATTTCTGAACACACAGAAATGCAACTGTAACTGGTCCTTGCACACTGAAAGCCAAAGTTTTCGTATGCGTTTTTTTTGTCACACACACAAACCTTGCACACCAAGTCTGACGCATATTAATTAATCCATTAAGCTATCATTTACCTCAGTTACTTTATAAAAACTTTATAACATAATCTTTCACAAACTGTTTATTTGAAATCAGTACCTACCATTTCGATTTCCAAGCTGTTCCACAATCACATGCAACAATTGGTTTTTGTATGCCGTGTCGTTATATTCCAGACTTTGCTTATCATAAAGGGCTTTGTGTTGTGAGACCAAGTGAATTCGTTTTTCTGACGCCATTTTGAATTTTGCCTTTTGCTAGTATGGTTTACCTGAATTGTCAAAAAACCTCTCAAAACATCTTTTCGCATCTGAAAAACAGAATAAAATTGTACCCGATTAAAAAAAATAAAAAATTAAAAAATGAAAGTATCGGAGACAGTGTGTCAATTCAATCAACACAACGTGAGGTCTAATTTATTTTTTATCATGCGAAAATTACATACGAAAATTTCCGATTAATTGTGCAATAACTTTAACTGTCCCTGACTGTTCTTAGAACTGTTCGACACAACAGTTTAGAAGCTTTAGTCAACTGATTTTCCAAAGAATTTAAATCAGGTTTAGATCAAGACTCTGTATCGACCATTTTAATATTTTAGTGTTTCAACTTCAAGAAAATGATTTTACTTTGTAGTGAGACTCATTGTCCTGCATTAAAATTGCAGGCTGATTGGGTGATGAATGCAGGGAAGGAACCACGTGGTGTCTAAAACCTGCATTGACTAAGAGACTTGATTGTAAAATTAGGACACCAGTTAAATAACGTTTGTGCAAGATAATACCAGATTAACATGAGTGACTGGAAGGTGTTTGAAAATGTTCTCCAAGTTTGATCAGTGTTCTTTTTCAAATATATCATTTACATTTTAAAAGCTGTGCTGCAAAATAAATGTAATATGCTTTATAAAGCTGCTCTTCTACTCCTAATTGAAATCATTTTTTTTAATTCATTCCTCTCAGTGGCCTTAGGGCCAAACAGTGGTGCACAGATGTTGACAGTGCCTCCTACAGACCTCACGCTTGGAGCTTCACCCAGAAAGAAGCCCCGCAAACAACAGCACGTCATCTCTACAGAGGAAAGCGAGATGATGGAGACCAACAGCACAGATGAGGAGAAGTTTCCTCCCAAACCCTTCAGCCAACGAGCTGAGAAACGCAAGTCCCCTCCTAAAGAATACATCGGTAAGATTCGTCATTATAAAGCTGCATTCAATGGTGATTTACCATATTTAATGGAAAATAAGTTGACTATGGGTCACTGGGTCAAAATTGCATTCTTGTGAATAAAAAAGCAAGTAGGTAATTTGCATTGATGTGCACAAGTCACATTTTATAATATTATACAAAATGATCATGTAAAATAGACTTTATTGACATTTTAGTTCCCATCACTACACAACAAATCCTTTTTAAGGGTGCTAAAGGTTCTTTCACATTTCTCACTAATCCAAATTAGGCATGTGCCGGTATAAGTTTCTGAGGTATGATAACCTTGGATAAAAATATCACGGTATCACCGTATTGGCATTACTGCTCTAAAATAAGCTCTTTTTATATTGTAAAAAAAACAAAAAACTTTTTCCTCCATTTAACAAAATACATTTTATTTTAGAAAACATTTATAATATTTTAGACCAATAAACATGCCAGGCTAAATAATTAAATAAATTTTTGACTTCTGCTCTCCATTATTTTCAAAAACATATTTATTTACAGCATATTTAAGAAAAAGAAATAACAGAAAATTTTTGCGGTTTTAAAACCTTGACTTTTTTCTAAGCGGTAAACCTGGAAACCGGTTATTGTCCCATGCTTAATCCAAAACTGTTTGTGCTTTTTGCATGTTTTGCTTGCTTGATGTTGAGCAGCCTTTTACAAGTAGTTTTGGAATACAAGTTGCCGCCTGTTTTAGATTACAAAAGAGTCAGTTTAGATTAAAAAAAGTCAGTTCTATGCTGATGAATATGGTGTTAATAGGTTTAATAATCTTAAAGATTATACTTTTAAATAAAAAGCTGTTTTGTTCTTTTAAGTTCCTTCATGCTTATTACCTGCTTATAATTAAGATATTGACTGTTTCTTAGTAGATATAAAGTATGATCTTATTCTACATCCTTAATCTTACCCATCCTATCTAATATCTCAACCCAACTGCTACCTTACTAACTAATAATAAGCAGCAAATTAATACTTTATTGAGCTAAAAGTCTTGGTTAATGGCTTGTTAATATTGAGAATTGTACCTTAAAATAAATGATACTATAATAAATTCAATTATTTAAATCATAGAAGTATGTTATAATTATTATTTTTTAATTTTGTCCTATAAAATGTAATATTTATTTGTACACTTATTGAGTTTATAAGCATGCAATTGTTTAAAATTATTATTTTGTTATAAATACGCAGAAGCAAAGGCTCTATTTTTGGCTCTGGAACACATTGAAAATGCTGAAGAGCGCAATTTTATAATTTTTTCTGACTCAATTTTGTCTGCAAACATTAAATTATTTTAAACTGGAGCATCCTATTATTGTTCACATTTTTATCAAACTGAATAAACTACACAAAAAAAATTATATAGTATAGTTTTTTGCTGGATCCCATGACATGTTGGACTGTTTGGAAGTGAACAAGCTATCAAAACAGCCCTAGCAGGAAAGATAAAGGAGTTCAAAATCCCACCTTCAGATTTAAAGCCACTAATAAAAGACTACGTTCTTAACAAATGGCAAGCAGAATAGGATCGCTGAAATAGGAAGAAAGTCCTTTTTTTTAACTTAAGACATGATGAGATTGTTTACAAAAGATGCCGTATCGGACACAAAAGACTCACACAAAAATATTTATTCAAAGGAGAAGAACCCCCAAAATGTCAATATTGCAACAGAAGCCAAACTGTTAAGCTTATATTTGTGGAGTGCCCTATATTTAATGTTATTAGGCAACAATTTTTATCTAGAAAGGCTTTAAATTAAATGTTTTAAATGTGATTTCTTAAAAATAGTAACATTTTATCAAAAGTAAACCTTAAAAACCTGTTTTAGATTTTTATCTTATACAGTGCTTCCCACACATAGACTTTACTTGGGCGCGCCGCCCAGGTATATTTAGTCACACATTTTTTCTTTTACTATTATTATCATCCTTTTACACTTTTTTTTTTTTTTGTATCTGCTCAATATAACCAAACATCCGAGATCGATTAGGTAGTGGAAAATCTTTTTTACTGCTCATTCTGTGTTCGCACAGTCAACTATAAACGCACAAACAGTCTCATGTGTTCTGCAGACCTGCACCTTTTTGGGTCCAGCTGGGGTTTCTAAATCTATTAAAATGTCCGAGATTTTGTTTTGCTTTCACTTTCTAAGCTGTCGTTAATTTTGTGTGCACTGCCGCGAGAGGGACAATAAATAATTAATTCTTAAATCTAAACGACTCAGAAAAACTTTACTGAATACTCGGAGAGTTAAATTGGCTGCAGAATATTTACACACTATTAGAGATGGGTAATCAACTAATTTGTCTTATTTAAATAATCTAAATGTTTCATTCTTGTAATTATTATCATTTTTAGAGATAATGTCTGTTTTTATTATAATGTCTGTTTATTTTTTTCTGTCAATTATTTCTCATTTGCTGTATATTTTATTAATTTGATGATGTCAATATGTTACATATTTTATACATCTAAAATGCTTTGGCAACTGTTGGAATAATCTCCCAATTTCATGAATGCATGTTTAATAAAAAAGATCAGGAGGGGTTTTTCTTCAATGTCAAAAATCTTAAAAATTCATTGGATACAAATGAATAATTTGATTCAGAGAATTCTGTTATCCTCAATGCAGTGCAAAAGTTACATTAAGGAGGTGCGCAACCATTTTCATTTCCTGACTTCAACTTATATAGGCAGCTGATATTAACAGGTGGATTTTAGTGAAATTCTTCACTTGTCAATCATTGTCCAGTCCTCCATTGGCTGCACCTATCCATACATACTCCTTTTCTACGAATTCTCTGCACAACATTAAAAGCATAATACTTTCTGTGTTCAGTTTTATCACATTCCTGCTGACCAGCTTCATTAACTTCCAAAACATATCAGACTCAAGAAAAAATTCAGTTAATATATGACCTTTAAATGACCAATACAAATAATTGTTTAATAAAAAAAGAAAAAGAGACAAAAATAATAAAAAATATATTCATATTTCTCAACACAACCTGAACTTGAATTAGAGAGAGAGAAGCAGATTTTACCTGTCAGTAGGTGCACGTGGCTTCTAAATGGCATCAAAGAAAGTGGATTTTTGAAAATTTATTTCAACTTTTTTTTTTTTTTTTACTTTAACCCATTGAAAAGGAAAAAGTTTAAAAGAGATAATATTAATAAAAAGTGTTAAATTAAATTATGTTTTGTTTGTCTCATATAGTTAACTATTTATGTGATGTGGGTAAAAGGTGTGTTTCAAAGTATATTTTAAACCTGTGGGAAGCACTGGTATATATTATCATTATTTTTATGTATGTATTTTATCTTGTGCATTATTTATTGCAGTTGATGACTTTGAATTGTTAGAATAATTTTATAATTATAGAAAAGTGTTATTTATAAAATGTGGTAAACTTGATCTTTTTTGCCATGACATAGCCAGAGAAGCTGATATGGCAATAAACTCAAAATTCTCTCTGTATTATTTCCAAGGCTACCTTTATTTAATCAAAATACAGTAAAAATGTAATGCTGTTATGAAATACTACAATATAAATTAACAGTTTTGTTTAAATGTTTTTCTAATTGCAGTTTATTACTGTTCTTTCTTAATGCTTTTTAAAATCATTACTTTTTTTACCCAAATATTTTTTAACCACAATCTTAATTGTAATTCAGTATCACAGTTACTGCTATTATAATGAAGCTGTACTTCATTTCTTTGATGGTTGTCTCGCCTTTTTTATTTATTTATTTATTTTTTTTTAAAGAAACAACTTACCTCTGCTGAATGTCTTAAGCCTCCCTACTGCCTTCTATCTGTGAAAACTCATCAACCTTTGTTCCATTATAGTACATTATGAAATGGCAGCAGTGTCAGTTTTGTAACATCAGTTTGTACAGAGGCCAAATGTTTAATTACTGGAACAAGATAAAGAGAGAAAAATGAGTCTCATCTTGGGAGATCGTAAATCACTATAGAGATTACTAGCAACTACAGCTGCTCTGATGACAGCAGTTGTGAACAAAAAATAACAAATTGACTTCCCACTGTTGTGTAAGATGATTTGTTACTGATTTGTCTGTCCGATTGCAGATGAGGAGGGAGTTCGGTATGTTCCCGCCCGAGTTCGCCCTCCGATTACCCTGTTACGCCACTACCGGAACCCCTGGAAAGCAGCATACCATCACTTTCAGAGATACAGCGACGTCCGTGTAAAGGGTTTGTCCAGCCTTATTACTTAGTATCATATTGCTCTTTTTTGTGTTTATTCAGTAATAAAGAATAAAGATTTTTTTTCATTTTTATTTATTTATTTTTCCTCAGATTTCTAAAAATGATCAGTAAACACTTTCTAATTTTAAGTTCATGGGTGCATAAAACAGAGCCCACCTCTATTTCATATTCAATATTTGATCATAAATAGACATAGACCCACACGTATGCAGATATTCAGCCTTTTATTCTTTTATTTGAATTAGGTTGTTGTTGCTTTAAGACCTTATACAATAATAATATCTTTATATTGTTTTCACTTTAGATGCAACTGACTGTTTAAATGAATAGTCAGAAAATGGACATTTCAACACAAGTGTGTATTTGATCACAAACGTGATGTAAATTTAGCACTTGCATGCTGAGATGACTCTTTCTGCAAGATGTTGTGAGTAGGGCTGGGCGGTATGATGGCATATATTGTTACTGAGGGTTAAATGGTTTTTGATTATTGAGCAGTTAGTCAATTGTGTTATTGCTACACCCTCTGCTGACTAACATGACCGATTCACATGGGTGTGCTGTAAACTTTAGACCAGGAAAATGAAAGTAAAATACTCAAAAAAAAACTTGAAGTTATGTCATAAAATGCTTAGTCTTGTTTGATTTGGCTTTTTGACTGTGACACCAATCATAACACACTAGTGTTATGGTCCTAGTGCCTGCCTGATGAGAAATTTATTCTGAGGTATTCTGGGTTTCATTTTCCACTGTGGTGCTGATAAAACAGAGCTCTCTGGAATGTAATACAAATGCGTCAGATGTTGCCATGGTAACAAAAGTGCTATGTATATAGCAATATGGACCATGATCAGATTTTTTTCTTTGCTTTTATTTACATAGTTTAATAACAAAAATAAATATATATTGCGTGTGTAACCCCGCCAGTCCTACACCACCCAACCCGTTCCGAGCTGGGATTAAACCGGCGACTCTCCGCATGGTTGTTTGCGCTACCTAGAAGGTTAAAGACCATGGCCTCTAGCGTCTGTCGCTAGAGCACCTTTTAGAGGTCAGAGGAGTGTGGTTTACCTGCACAGCACTTCACTAGCTGGCCTCTGCTACACTCTCCCCCTAAACCTCACTCCCATCCGGGTCACGACACCAATGTAACTCCGCCGGTCCTACACCACCCAACCCTCTTCAAGCTGGGATCAAACTGGCAACTTTCCTTATGGAAGTCGATTGCTCTAACAAGGAGTTTAAAAACCATGGCTTCTAGCGTCTGTATTACAGAATATAGAAAAAAATATTAATGGGTATTGAGAATCTATATACTATCAATCATTTACAAAACAACCATTAACTTAAAGGTTTATTTTTAATTTTGTCCAGCCCTAAATGTGTCTTTATTTGTTCATTAACACCAGCTTGTGTTCTCCTATTAGAGGACAAGAAGGGCAGCATGCAGGATGTGGCCAATCAGAAGGGAGTTGTGTGCAGAGCCCAGGGCTGGAAAATTCACCTCTGTGCAGCTCAGCTCATGCAGCTGGTGAGACTCTCTGAGACTTTAATAGTCACCCAACAGTTGACATGTCAAGTTTATGTGGAAGTAATTGGGTTTTGTCTGTTGTCTGCAGTCCAATCTGGAGCATGATGTCTACAGTCGCCTGACGACTCTCCAGGAAGGCTTCGTCCCAAAGAAGAAGGCTGGAGCCGATGATGATCTTCACCATATAAATGAGCTCATACAGGTTGGAGCCTTTGGTCTCTTTTAAATACAAATGTTCACTGTCAAATGGGTTTTCAGCAATATTAACCCTTTATCGGGCACTCATTGAAATATGCATTGGAAATCCTCTGCTGCTAGGGGTTATTACAGCTTTTATGACTTGTGTATTATGTATATTGTTGTATAAAATGTATATTATGATCAATTTCAATGAAGTTAAACATTCAAAAATCAATAGCTATGACACTAAGTAAAAAAAAATATTTATATATACAGGCAACACAAAATGAATTGCCATGTCTTCTGATGATATGCTGAGGTCTTATGCTGGGTTCACACCAAATGCAGAGAGCACTGTGTCACTCGCTTTAGTTTACTCAAGGGTAGATTTTACCTCAAACAAATTTTCATGCAAATTCTGGACGTTTATGGCAAACACGTTATGAATTTTTGGAAATTCATAGAAATTTGGCTGTATTTGCATATTTGCATTGACTTTGTATGCCATTCACTTGACATTTATGCATTACCAAGGACCAAAGTTACAGCTAAAAACCTTTAAGGAAAAAGGCACAGTCCTCCATTTTGGATGGCCTGTGCATGAATAAATATTGGATGGGAAAATTGAATCAATGATCCGTTTACCTGAATTGAAAATCTGATCTAAATCATCTGATGTTTATTGTGCTTTTGTGTGTGTGTGTGCTTGTGCAATATGCATTTGAAGGTGATGAATTCTAATTATCAATGTTTAATATTGCATTTAGATTATTTTATATCATCACAGCCAAATCTTCAGATATGAAACATAATTTAAGCATCTGTTTTAAATATGAAGTAATAAATGTTGTGATGCCAAAAATCCCTTGCTTCTCAATTCATTCATTTAGACAAAAGTATTGGACTTTTTTTTAAGGCAAGGCAAATTTATTTATAGAGCGCATTTTATACACAATGTTAATTCAAAGTGCTTTACATAAACAAGAATAAAATAAACAAGTATAAAAAAAATAAAATCAACAAAGAATAAAAATGATTCAAAACAGATTAACATGTGTATTAGATGATTATTATTGTTGTGATGCTATAAGAGATTTAAAAAATCGGTTCTTTCATCCAGGCATTAATTTTGCTTTCAAATCACAATGACACATCAAATAGATCATCACTCACATTGTGTTGTCTGAATCCATCATTATTGACCCCTTGTTTGAGTATCAATGCTGTTGATGTTCATCATAATATTTCACTGTACAGGGCAACATGCAACGCTGCAAGCTAGTGATGGACCAAATCACAGAAGCCCGAGACTCCATGTTGAAGGTGCTGGACCATAAAGAGCGCGTCTTGAAGCTGCTCAACAAGAACAGCAGCACTAAGAAGCTCAACAAGCTGAAGCGTAAGGACCGAGCGTGAGACAAACTGACCTGTGCTGGACAGAGTTCAGCAGGAACACAGAAAACCTCCTGCTCTAAGACTTCTCGCCTCTCTTTATCTCTACCAGAGATAATTCACTTCCAGTCCTGATCCAATGGCAAGACGTCTCTATCTGGCAAGCCCTTCCTTTCCCAGCACACACTGAAGATATAGGAAATGACAGTGTTAAATGAACAGCAACATCTTTAACAGTATCTTCAATAAAATACAAACGTCTAAATGTTTCATTTCAATCAAGAGGCATTAACTGGGTCACTATTTTAGGGATATTATTGGATGTTGATTCCATTTTAAAGTTATTTAAGCATCCATGGGTGAACTCTCAGTAAAAGCAATGCTGTATAATCTTCACGTTCTAGATTATATTCACCACTTCTTCATTTGGGTGCCTTGGATGGTGATCTGGTATTTTGACAGTCATCTGTACTGTTTTCAACACCAAATGACAGTATTAGGTAATGGCGGTTCTTCGTACTGGCAGATTTCCATTTTGTGTTGTAGCACTCAAAACAATAAGAACTGAGAAGCCATAACAACACCATCCTCATTGTAGTAAACAAAGACTGAAGTATTTTACCACATATGTATTGTGGGAAACGTTAAAGGTGCTTTGATGAATGGAGTATTGTGCCTTTCTGTGTGCCTCATGTAACATGGGTTTAGTTTGCTGGAAGTGGTTTCTCTCTGAAGGTTTTTCGGAGTCTGAATGTCAGAATCATTTTATGTTCTTGCGTCACTGCCTGTCGATTTGTGAGGATTGTTTTTATGTATCATCAGTCTTTGAAGCGCTGCTCCAGATGCAACTCTCTGGATCGGCTCTTTGGTCATTTAAGCATTAACTGTGGTGAGAATCATGTTCAGAATCGCATCACGTCAGATTTAGAGGAGAAATACGATTGTTGTGCATCTAAGTTAAACCTAAGTATATAAAACATGAGCCCTGCTCCATTTTGTTTACTTCCTGAATGAACATTATTATGTTTATTTTTCCAGTTAAGTTGCTTGAAGAAGTGTCATTTGTGGCAAAGACGAAGTGTTGTATGCTGTTTCAATTGGAATGACATTTCATGTTGCACTCCGCTGCTGAAGTACAGTAAAGACACTTTGTACATCTATCTGTGGGTGTTTGCTTCTAATTTCTCGTGGAAGTCCAAATGTTGATGCTGGTGTCTGTCCTCCCACCAAAGCAAGGCTCTTTTAACTGCCACAGCTCAATTAGATGTTTTAGCCTTTTTTCAAGAAGAAGAATGTAATAATTTTGTAAAAAAAAAAAAAAGAAAAGATAGTTGCAAATTGTTCATTTGTAACATTAAATACATCTTACAATGTTGTAAATAACTTCTGATTATAGTTCTTTTGATCCATCTAAGAATCACTTTCCATTTACAGGGTATCTGCATGGTCTTAATGTCTTAAATTTCAAAAACCAAATGGCCTTAAAGTCTTAAATCCACTGAAATATTAAGTTGTAGGTTTTAAATCATTGTCAAATCTATGTCTATGTAAAGCTATACCCAATTGAGCCAACACTCATCCATTCACTAACAATATATTTCAATCAAAGTTTTTAGAAACATTTGTTCATTAACTCTATTTAATCATAAATGTGATTAATTATCTTTTTTACAATAACATTTGTTTTTAATGTTTTTTTTAAGGTTTTAGCTTAGCCATTAAAACATCTTTAGCATTTAGCCTTGTGTAAGTCTGAAATTTCTTCCGTTATGGCCCTAAAAAGATCTTAAATTTGACTTGATAAAACCTGTAGAAACCCTGATTTAAACAATGTTAATTAAGAAAAACAGTTTTTTACAGAAACATTACTAAAATGTTTATCGCACACCAACTTTTTACGTTTTACGCTTGAAAATAGGTTAAAGTTCTTTTTAGATTGCAAATCAATAGACTCACTGGGGATTTTGTCATGTACATTTTAATTCAACTGGGTTGGACTTGTTTTGTACTTCTGTTTGCCTTAATCCTTCATGACAGATCCCCACAAATGTGCTGGGATCATTGATTTGAGATGATCTATTTTGACATAAGAGCATCACTCAGATTTTGCTCATCTATCGTGTAAATCTCCTGTTCCAGCACTTCCCAAAGTGATCTGTTGATTAAGATGTAGTGATTGTGGATGCCATATGAGTTTTGAAAAACCAGATTGAGATATTTGAGCTTTGTGACACTTTTTGAGTGTGTTATCCTGTTGTAAGCAGCCGTCACAAAAATGGGTAGATTGACTGTGGTCATAAATAGACAAACTTAATCAGAAGTAATGTTGAGATGTCTAAATGATTGCCAAATGGTACTCCGGGGTCTATAGTGAGAAAACTATTACATCACCATACAAACGTTTTATACAAGGCAACATGGATCCATGTCCTCAAGCCGTTATACTTTAGTTCTGTCTCCACCATCTTAATATTGCATTAGAAATCGAGACTCATCAAATCAGGAAAATTTTTTCCAATCTTCCCCAGTTTGGTGTTGATATCTGATAGTAATGTCACTGGCCTGGAGCCTGTACCATAAAGCTGGAATATCTGGCTAGCCAATTAAATTAGTTTAGTTTGCAATAATTTGGGAGTTTAGGTAAAATGAAGGCAGCTGGATTTTATTCACTCTTTGTTGTTAAAGCAGTTGAGCTGAGCCACCTTCATGGTACCTAAAATCCAGAATTAGTGCAAATTAAACTGAAACATAACTGGCTAACAGGGGCGGCATGGTGGCGCAGTGGGTTAGGCTGTTGCCTCACAGAAAGAAGGTCACTGGTTCGAGTCTAGGCTGGGTCAGTTGGCATTTTTGTGTGGAGTTTGCATGTTCTCCCCATATTCGTGTGGGTTTTCTTCCGGGTGCTCCGGTTTCCCCCACAGTCCAAAGACATGTGCTTTAGGTAAATTGGGTAAGCTAAATTGTCCATAGTGTATGTGTGTGAATAAGTGTTTATGGGTGTTTCCCAGTGATGGGTTGCAGCTGGAAGAGCATCTTCTCTGTAAAACATGCTGGATAAGTTGGTGGTTCATTCCGCTGTGTCGAGCCCTGATTAATAAAGTGACTAAGCTGAAAAGAAAACAAATCGCTTAAATGGTTAACCAGCTAATCTGGTCTTATGCTACAACCCCATGTTCTTCTTCTGCTGTTGTAGCTCATCTACTTTAAGGTTTGACATGTTTTGTGTTCAGAAATGCTTTTCTATAGATCTCGACTGTAACTAATTCTCTTTCAGTTCAAATGAGTCTAGTCATTCTCTGACATATTCGCCCAAAGGAAACTAGATATAATTTCCTTTCAGATCTGGACACGGTTGTGCGTGAAAATCTCAGTAGATCAGTAATTTCTACAATACTTTGAAGAGACCATCTGGCACCAACAGCCATGTCATGCAATTAAATCACCTTTCTTTCTCTTTCTGATGCTCACAATGTCATTTTCCACAAATTCCACTGATCCACTGAGTGTAGTTTAGACTCTTACTAACAACTTTTGGCTTATTCCCTTTATCAGGGGTCGCCAAAGCAGAATGAACTGCCAATTACTCTGCCATATGGTTTAGTGGGTGAGACTTTGCAGAGTAGGATGCAATCAACATTTATGTTAAACCTGGAACATCATTCCTGTTTGAAAATGTTATCCATACTTAATCCTTACCTTTAAATCTAACCCTAACTGCAAAATAGTTCAAAAAGGTTGGATAACAATCACATTGAAACACATAACCTTAAACCCAACATAAACTGTAAACTTATGCTTAAATTTAATTGGCTGATTGGAAGTTGTTCTAAGATTAACATACTGTAGATGTTCATTTAGCAACATGTCTGACTTTGCTTGAATACACATCTGGGAAACAAGCACATACACCCTATTTAATCTGTCCAATTCACCAATCCCATATGAGTTGAAGTGTTTAGGAAACTTTACACAAAAAGCATACTGGCTCAGCAGAGACTCGTGATGTTCATGCTGTGAGGCGTCAGTGAGCCACCTTGTGACCCTTAAGCATAGTTTACACCAACGTTCAATTAATCGATTAATCAGTAACCTTAATAATGCGTGATGCGTCTACTTAAGTGGCTTAACTTAATTTTATCTGTGGAGGATCAGGAGTGATACTTCAATAAAATGAAGAATCAATTGACCAGTTTAACAGTTCAAACATAAAAATGTGTATAAATTATTCACCTTGAAGTGGAATAATTAATAGACATTTTTACATTTGTTTATTTGATTTAATTAAAATGTCATTTAATAAAACAATGCATTTTAAATATTAAATGTATAAATATTAGACCAATTTAAAATAAGATTGTTTGATTGTTGATAAATTTAAAGTCCCCTATAGCCTATTCTATTCTATTCTATTCTATTCTATTCTATTCTATTCTATTCTATTCTATTCTATTGTTACATTATTTTATATTATATTACATTATATTTGATTATAGATTACATTACTTTACATTACATTATTTTACATTACATAACATTACATAACATTACATTATATTATATTATATATTTTATTTTATTATATTACATTGCATTACATTACAGCACATTATATTATATTATATTATATTACATTACATTACATATTTTATTTTATTATATTACATTGCATTATATTATATTATATTACATTACATTACAATACATTATGTATTTTATTATATTACATTGCATTACATTACAGTACATTAAATTATATTACATTATATGTTATTATATTATATTATATTACATTACATTATATTTTATTATATTTTATTTTAATTTATTATATTTTATTATAATTATATTACATTTTATTTTATTTTTATTTAATTTAATTTAATTTATTATATTATATTATATTATATTATATTATATTATATTATATTATA
>CAIGQZ010001336.1:28053344-28098339 GCA_903798205.1 Danio tinwini
ATATTATATTATATTATATTATATTATATTATATTATATTATATTATTTTCCTAGAACGAAGCATGTTTAGATAAGTAATATTGTTATCAGTTTGCAGGGTGTGACCACATTTAGAGTTGCCATGCATTTCAATTATTGATTCCTCCTTTGCTAAGTCATTTATTGTTCAAATCATGTTTACATTCAGGTCTTCTCTCCATGGAAACCAATAACTAGAACTTAACACGCTGCCATTCCTCAAGCATAATAATTAATTACGCTTATCTAAGTGCCGGCAGTAATACTGAAGCTTTTTTTTATACTGAAGCTTTTTTTTTATGCTGAGCCCTTTATGTTTTAAGACTCATAAAAACTCAGACCTCCAGGAAATAAAAGTGGATTCGTGTTGACCTTAACTGTGTACTTTGAGACCTCGTTTCTGCTCCTGTATGTTTCCATAATTAGTTTGAGAGATGTCATTGTCATTTATAAAAACCTTTCCTTAATTTACGCTCTATTGCGATCCAGTATCTGTCCAGAGAGACTTATGTCAATGAATGTTTCTTCTGGATTCTCCCAGTTTTACTGCTTAACAGCCGCTCTGACTCAAATAATAAAGCTGTCCTCTGGTACCATCTTCCTCTTGTGTGAAAGTCCAAAAGGCACCTGTCATGTGTAGTTAATGGATAGAGGAATCCTTTTTGATAAGATTTCAAATTTTAATTGAAAATAAAAATGAGCAAGTTTCAAGCCACTAAGAAACTTAGTTTTTAAAGTCATTGTCTAACTGATTATTTATTTGTTGCATTTCAGCCGAATGAAAACTTGACTGAAACTGGCTGAAATCGGTCAGTCTGCTGGTGACGTCCTTTCAGTGGTTGATGGTGATAATCTGCCCATGATGGAGCAAAGTCTAACGGGTCGTAAAGTGATGAACATTTGAGACACTTCCTTGTTTCTGTCATACAAGCGGATGGAAAAATAACGTTTGGACACGTATGTTTTACATTTTTTCTTCTTGGATCTAGTAAAACTGCCATTCATGAGTTTAGTTTTCAGCTGTACACGTTTTTGATAAGTGTTACATTTATAACTGGTTGTTTCTGTGCCTTTTTGGGCTTTTGATCTGAATTAGATGCCTGTGGTACAAAAGGGGTTGGCAAAATGATGATGTTAAAAAAGGTGTGTATATGTTTATTTTCTTTTTTGTTTGTTTGTTGTGAAATAGAGCTATTTTCGAGGTTTTGGTTTGGTTGTGATTTGTGTTTGGTTGTAAGTAAGCTAATGTGAATGTGAATCTAGGGCGACCATGTCTGGATTGAGTCCAGTATTGGGGTCCCTATTGGAGGTTATGTGAAGATCTCAGGCAGTGGACAGTATTGCCTCATTGACGATGAAGGAAAGGTAAAAGTGATGATTTATACTCTATGAGATGCGGAGCTTTTATTTGCCTGAGGCTTTGAGTCAAACATCAAGTTACACATGTTTGCCATTTTGAGAAGTTTTTTAAGTTCAAATTATCCTTTTAAATTAGAGCCATTTGTTAAATCTGTCCACCAAAATAAAACTACAGCATAATCATATTTTTGCTGGTTCATGTTCACAAGAACAGGCAGTTGAATTTAAGCTGTGAAAATATTACTTTTCATTTTTGTTTTCACTTTGGATAGCTAAATATATGTGACTCTGGACCACAAAAGTCTTTTTTGTTGGATGGATATATTTTAAGTAAAAACATTGTTTAAGTCCAAATTATCAGTTTTTCTTACAATGTATGCCAAAAATCATTACAATATTAAGTAAAGATCATGTCCCTTAAAGATATTTTGTACATTACCTTTTGTAAATATATCAAAAATCCAATTTTGATTAGTAATATGCCTCATTTAGACACCTTTAAGGCGATTTTCTCAGTATTTATATATTTTTTACATCCTCAGATTTTAGATTTCAATAAGTTGCATCTCAGCCATATATCGTCATATCCTAACAAAAACATAAACAGAAAGCGTATATATTCAGCTTTCAGATGTTGTATAAAAAATGTAGTTTGTGATTCATATTCGTTGGAAATATTTGTTAGTCTGTGTATGTAATCTCACTATTTTACTGTCAAGCACAATGTGAAACAGTATAAGGCTCAAAGATATTTAGGTGTTTTTGCAAATAAAATTACAGCAGAGTTTTATACTAGAAATCATCTTAAATGCAAGGAAAGCTTCTACTTCAAATAACTTGAGGAAAAAAAGGGTCCATATATTGGTGAAATTATGTTCAGCATAATACATATTTACATAATAATGAAACAAGATACTTATTCAGATACTTAGAAAAATATATAAGCATGAGTGATCATACATTTTTTTTTTGTATTTTGAATTATTAAGAATGTCTTGGTGACAAATGGGTAAAACCTGGTGATTTAAAGTAAAAAGCTTTCAAATAACTAAGATTTAAAATTACTTAATATTTTTGAGTGATAGTTCACCCAAAAAAGAACATTCACACACACTTAAGTGGTCGTAAACTTTTAAACTTTTTTTTTTTTAAAGTTTTCTTCTGCTGTTGAAGACAAAACAAGATATTCTGAAGAAAGATGGAAAAAAGCAGCCATTTACATTCATAATAGGAACAAAACCATAATTTACTATGAAAGTCAATTGCTGTTTTTCCAATTTTCTCCAGTGTATCTTCCTTTGGGTTCAACAGAAGAAAGATCAGTAAATGATGACAGAATATTCATTTTTTGGGTGAACTATCTATTTAAATTGAGTCTTTCAATATGCCATCAAATGAACCTTGTTCCAAATATGCCCGGCAAGAGATTTTTGATGTATAAATTATTGTTAAAACTCAATTATTATTTTCTCCTGTAAATCATGGCTGTAAAAAAATTGTGTAAAAGTTACTTTTTTATTGCTCAAAATGTTTTTTGTGCGTGTATGAGCCATATAAATAATAAATATGACATCATAAAAAATGTACCAATAATAATTATTGTAATACGGTTTAATAGTAATAATAATAATGTAACATTTTTTAAACAAAGCTGAAATGTGCTGCTCAGCATCTCTTTTTTTTTAGCATAACAACTTTTTGTTGTTAATATTGTCTGTTGTCTGTACAGCAAATGACATCATTTCTATATACAGTACCCATATAAATGTAGCCTTAAACATATTCACTAGAAATGTAAAGCTAACCCTGCTTTCCGACTACATGTAATATTTTATCACATTTTCATACTATTTCAGTGTCATGACTGTCTAATCAGATGAGTGTGATATATGATATTTTTTTGCTGGTTTTCCAGGAGCACTCAATCCCCGAGGGGGATCGGGCCGCTCTGAAGCCCATGCACCCCACATCAGTGGAGGGTGTGGATGACATGATCTGCTTGGGAGACCTCAGTGAAGCCGGCTTACTCAGAAACCTGCTCGTGCGTCACAAACAGGGCATTATTTATGTGAGTAAAGTTATTCTTCTCCTCAGTTTAGTGTTTGATTGTAATTGTAATGATGAAAAACGTGAATGGGTAATATTCATGTAACAATTGCTTTTTTATTTTGTGTGATCAGTTTGAAATGAAACAAATTAAAGACTCTTCTCTTCTTCCTATGTTGTCTAGAAAGTCTGTAAACTTGTTATGTCGACCTTTATTGACTCTTATTATATCTGTCAGAAAAAATCAGAAGGATGTGACATTTGTGCATGTTTATGAGAGCTCCTGCTCCATTCTGTGACACATCATGAATGAATATAATGCTCCAGATATTGCCCAAACAGCAGTAATGTTATGCAAACGAAAGGCTTTAAGTTAAACTAGAGATGTACAGTGAGAGAGCTTGAATACGCTGCAAATTAAGAAAAAAACCCCATCCAAATTGAAAAACACTAACAAACTGAGAAAACTTCTTGATCAGTTTGACAATACGTGGACATAAATTCTCGCAACACATGTAAATAAAGAAACGTAATGCAAATAATGCAGACCACAACTGGAATGTGTTGGGGGACCCCAGAAAGTATTTTTACTAAATATTATTAATAAAGGCAGCACAGTGGCGCAGTGGGTAGCACAATCGTCTCACAGCAAGAAGGTCGCTGGTTCGAGCCTTAGCTGGGTCAGTTGGCATTTCTGTGTTTGCATGTTCTCCCTGTTTTTGCGTGGGTTTCCACCGGGTGCTCCGGTTTCCCCCACAAGTCCAAAAACATGTGGTATAGGTGAATTGGGTTGGCTAAGTTGTCCATAGTGTATGTGTGTGAATGAGAGTGTATGGGTGTTTCCCAGTGATGGGTTGCGGCTGGAAGGGCATCCGCTGCATAAAACATATGCTGGATAAGCTGGTGGTTCATTTTGCTGTGGCGACCCCTGATTATTAAAGGGACTAAGCCGAAAAGAAAATGAATGAATGAATATATTAATAAAACAGATTACATTACCTCTATAAATGAAATGTTTACTTTTTGTTTGTTATTTTGTTCACTGCAAATTATAATTGAATCTGTAAAACTTAAAAAGTATCTGAACCATGTTTTTTTTATTGTTATTTTTTTAATTCCGGGGCTCTGCTGGTTGAAGCATTTTAAGCATCTTAAGCCAATTGTAATTGTTTTTGGACAAAGTTGGCTCATGGTAACCTTTCATTTGACCTGCCATCCCATCTTAGAAGAATTAGAATGAAGGTTGCAGCAAATGCCTTCAACAGAGATCGTCATTTCTAATTTAACGTAACCTTTTGTTTCTTAGTTTGTTTGTTTAATTGTCAACTGAAATGAAAACTCAACTGAAATTATCAAAGATAGAGGACAGTACACAAGACATCAACTAGCAAATCAAGGCAAAAGCAGGCTCAGCTCAACTCGTGTATTCAGCATTGAACAACATTGTGTTATAAAGGTGTTTGTTTATGTTTTTATTGTAAGAAGTTCATTATAAAATGTAAAAAAACATAATTATTAATATGATTAAAGCATGTATTTTTTCTATTTATTTTTCAATATTAATAAATTAGGAAATTACCATGGCAGCTTTAATTTAATAGTTTGGCATATTTACCTTTGGCCCACTCCTTCAATCAAGTTTGATTTTTGGCTCTTCATAAGAAAAAGTTTGGGCACCCCTGATATATAGTGTATAATAAATTTGAAACATTAATTGTTACCTTACATTATGTTTGTTTGTTGTTATATATTTCAGACTAAATTAGATCAGATGTTAAATCTCACTGTCCTAATGAGCTTTTTATTATGTTTTATTTTCTCAATTTGTGGGCTGTTTAGACTTATATCGGCTCTGTCCTAGTGGCGATGAATCCCTATGAGATGCTGCCCATCTATACAGCAGACCAGGTGCAGCAGTATCATGGGCGTAAACTGGGAGAACTTCCTCCGCATATCTTCGCTATCGCTGACAGCTGTTACTTCAACATGCGCCGCAACAAACGCAACCAGTGCTGCATCATCAGGTACTTACAGTATTTGATTTTTAAAAACAGTTCATTCATTTTCATAAATCACTTTTGCATGTTTTTTTTAAGACATTGTTTACCCAAAAGTGAAAGTCTATTAGACATTTGCTCATCTTCAAGAGGTTCCAAATCTTTAGAATTTTCTTTCTTTTCCTGAACACAACATTTTGAAGAATGTTAGAAGCCTGTAAACATTGACTTCCATAGTAAGTAATATAGTAATATTCTATAGAAGTCAATGGTTACCAGTTTTCAACATACTTCAAAATATCTTCTTTTGTGTTCAACGTAAAAAAGATACTCTGACTGGAACAAATGAAGGGTGACTAATTACATTTTTAACTATCCCTTTAAAAGAGTTTATATGCATAAAGTAAGATTTATAAACATTAAAAAAATATCAATTTGTTTCTTCCTTCTGAACAATCATCATCTGACACTTTATAAATAAATGTTTTTGGCATATGGGACAAATTTAGATTTCAGATAAATTTGAACATTACAAATCTTAGCAACTGCTAAAAATGAATGCATGTGTGTTGTGTGACAGTGGAGAATCTGGAGCAGGAAAGACAGAAAGCACAAAGCTGATTCTTCAGTTTTTGGCTGCCGTGAGCGGACAGCACTCCTGGATCGAGCAGCAGATCATACAGGCCAACCCTATCCTGGAGGGTGAGCGCTGAACTTCCTTATTTGCTGGATCATTTCAGTATTTTTCATAGAAAGCTCTCTCACTTCTGCATGTCTTACAGCCTTCGGAAATGCCAAAACTATTCGCAATGACAACTCCAGTCGCTTTGGGAAATATGTGGAGATCTTCTTTAATAAGGATGGTGTTATAGAGGGAGCTCACATGGAGCAGTACCTGCTGGAAAAGTCCCGTGTGTGTCATCAAGTAAGCCTGTGTTTTATGTTATACGCGGAAGACAAACATTAAGAGCCCTTGACTGGCAGCGCTTTATGAGCTTCATCTTAAACTGCTCATAAAAAGTTGAATGTTTGATAAATAATGTAGTCTTGGATTATAATGAATAATCTGTTCAAATGAATGAATATATTATATTTTTTATTTTAAGGCACCGCAGGAAAGGAACTACCACATATTTTACTGTATGTTAGCTGGGATGCAAAGTGATCATAAGAAGACTCTCTCCCTTGGTGATGCATCAGAGTTCAATTACCTGACTGAGGTTTGTGCTTTTGGATTATTGTTGTGGTTTGAAATGAAAAACAAGCTCTGGAGTAGTGGTAGCACTGCTTTTTGTGATATTAGAAAGGTATGGCTTGGTCTAGCTGTCAAACAATAATACTTTCATTATACTTTTTACAGTGTGAAGCAGCAGTGTACAACACGTCACTTGAAAGACAAAAATAGAGTATTTAATCCTTACCTTCATAGTCTGAAAGGTCCATTTAGGGAAAAAATTTTTTTAAATGTATAACGATGCATTCATCCTCATAGCTCAGATGCTGCATTCGTCCTATCAATTAGTCCAAATTAGTCCATATATTTAAACACCTCAGATTAAAGGGACACTATGTAATATACTATCCCAAATGTTTTGAAGAATGTTCAAATCCATAGAAATAAGCCATTTTAACTAGTGACATGGACCATGTCCTGTACCACCACTGTGATGCAGTGGCAGTTCTAGACCAGAGTAACTGGGGGGGCCGGGCAAGGCCCACATATACTTTTAGGGGGCACACTTTAACATACATCACAAACTACCTAAACAATTATTTAAAGTCATTTTTTTTCATGCATCACTCTACAGTCTTCATAAACAAGCTAATTAAAGAATTTAAACTCAAAATAATATTTTATATTAATTTATTTGACAAGTAACTTTGGATTGTTTGATAAGACATTTTTAACATTCAAGTACATCAATGCATATTTTTGCACCTGTATTTTTTAATAGATACAGTTGAAGTCCATTTTGTTGCCTTCTCGTTAAATTACAATGATGTTTCCCATGTGATCTTTAACAAACCAAGGACATTTTTACAGTATTTCCTATTCACCTTATTCTCTGCGGATGAGAGGGCGCATCGAATTTGAATAGTTTTGGCTCGAGACTTCCGGTCTTATTCACTTACATTAATTTTTAGACTTTAAAAACAGCTCGTGTGCTGCTCGATGTTGCAAACTGATATTTTCTTATTATTTTTTTCTACTTTGTCTGTATAGTCATGCAAACACTTGTTTGCAGAGCAAGTAGTTTGACTGTTTTCTGACATTTATTATTCCTAGTCATTTCTCCCATAGGCAACAGAAAAAAAAAGTTCTAAAACAAAATCGCAAAAACAAACACTTCCACATTGAAGAATAAGGTCAATAAAACAAAAATAATTCTTCGGGAGTCATAATAAGTCTTTTTTCCTTATAGTTTATTTACTAAATAAAAGCAGTTTTTAATAAAAAAAATAATAATAAATTTAAGGTCAATATTATTAGCCTCCCTAAGAAATATTTACTGTATATTTTATGATTGTCTACACAATGAACCAGTTATACAATAACTTGATGAATTATTCCAAATTTCCTAGTTAACATAAGTCTTTAAATTACACTTTAATCTGAATCAAAGACTATAGAATATTTAAAGGGACTTTGTCTGTATACAACTATCTTGCAAAATAACTAGTAAAATATTACGCACTGGCTGTCACCATGGGAAAGATAAAAAAGTATTATTAGAAAGTTATTAGAAATTAAACTATTATGTTTAAAAACGTGTTGTAAAAAAATCACGTGTTTGAAAACTCATGCTTTGTCACGATTGAAATCAAAAACGGATGAAGGCAAAACTAAACGAGCTGAATATTACTTTTATATGAGCGTGGCTGAAAACTAAATTTGATCAATGTGTTACATCTGTTCTCCAGTACTTGCTGACTGTTTGTAAATTCAAGACTGCATTTCCTAACGTAAAACTATGTACACTCAATTTCTGATTAATAATAGACTATGTAGACTTCCTATATTAAAAGTTTTAAAATCGCTATTGAATACAAAAGTCTAATATAATCAACAGTGGACATTTTGATAGTTTTTCAAAACATGAACATGACTGTATCTTTTTATGACCTGTGTCAATTTTGGGGTTAACTTTTGACGAATTTGGGGAACTGATGCGCACAGCATCATCACTGACAGAGAGAGTACGCACAAAAGCAGAGAGACAGAGACTCAGAGAGTGCGTGAGAGAGGCCTCAGTCATATCTCCGCAGTCTGCCACCGATGGCTGATCTCGCTTCCCTGTGGCGTTTTGACACAATAATATGCGTCCAAATTTAGGGGGCCAGAGGGGGAGCCAAGCTTGTTAACACAGGGACATACCCCTCCCGCCCCAACCTAGAACCGCCACTGCTGTCATGACATCATACACCCTCGGTTTCCAGTTAGTTTTTTTTTAGAAAACAGGGAAAAACCAAGATGCTGTAATATGTTGAGTGTTATATTAGACTCCACAGAGCAGCATTATAACGGAAATAAAATGCATATAGATAAAACAGTGTTACTTCTTCCTCAAGTGATCATGACTAGAAGGACTGTGGCATAATAAAAGCTCTGCTATTTTCATGCCACATTTGCTCATCTCTCATCAGCAATTTCTTCAGCACTATGGTTTCACTTTGACAGCTTTCAGCTTACTCTTCTTCATATTATCATGATAATAAGCTTTGAATACTTTAGCTTTATGTGCTTTTTTGATTACTTCTATGATTTCAAACTTAGTCTTAGCATCATCAATATACACCTTCATTTAATGAAAATACGCTCCTTTAGCAGTGAAAATACTGTGCCTTTAAGTTTCACCAAGCTAAAAACAAATAGGGTTGATAGAACATATCCAGAACCAGTTTTCTTATTGTATAAACTGAATGTTCTCTCTAGCCTGCACAACCTGTGCAAAAACAATATAACGTACTAGCAGCTCATTACATGGCTTTTACATTGTCGTTTAAATTTCCTGCCCAGACAATATATCATTTCAGACTGCTATACTGGCAATAAAAGACTCTTTGCTAAGTTTTTAGCATCAAAAGTTGTTGGAACAGAGATCAAGGTCACATAATTTAAATCGAAACCGCAAGTAAAACACCTAGCAATCTGATTTTTTTTGTGTTCATGTGTTTGGAGCAACTTGTACAAGTGTTATTACTGCTCTAAAGACTGTTTAATTCCAGGTATTTGATGCTTTTTAGCTAATGTTAGCTTTTCCTCTAGCGATATTAAACTCTGATATGAAAAATCTACTTTTTTGTTGTTGTTAACATCACATTGTTGTTCCAAACTTGTCTAGTGTAAATAGGCTCTATGTGCGGCTGTGCGTGATGTATTTCTGGTGAATTCTCAGGCCTCTGCCTTACTTTCGTCGATCGTACAGTACTGTGCTAAAACAGGTAAACTGCTGACCAAAACATCTAATGCTACGGATAGTTTTGTCAGTGCTTTATGTCATTATAGCCCACTTATATATGTTTACATCAACTACATCTGACATCTAAACTTTTGAAAGTATGATTTCAAAGATGTGAGGACTACTTCCAGCTACCACTGCTGTGTTCTGCAATGTACAGCAAAATTTAACTCTTACCTCTTAGTCAATAGTGTTTCTATTGTAGCACAGCACTGTACTTTTAGCAGAAGTAAGCCAGCGGCCTGAGATTTTCGCTAGAAATAATTACGAACTGCCATGCATAGAGTTTATTTATATGTATATCTATGGAGCCTGCCTTAGTAACCAACAGCCATTTGTGTACCTCATATTCAAGTCTTATGATCCCTCCTGCTCTTTAATTCTAACAACACAAAACAATATTTGACTCTTGTGATATTCGTCTAGGGGGATTGTTTGACTTGTGATGGTCGGGACGATGCTGATGAGTTCGCACGGATTCGTTCCGCTCTGAAGGTCCTCACTTTCTCAGACAGGGACTGCTGGGAAATCTTCAAATTACTCGCTGCCATCCTCCACATGGGCAATATTGACTTTCAGAGTCAGTGTCTCTAGCTTTCCTGTAACAGTAATATCATTGAAACTGCCTTCCCATAAACTGATGTTATTGGATACAATAACCTGACTGACTTCACCTTTTTCAGGCACTATAATGAATAACATGGACAGCTGTGACGTTCTGTCCTCCAGTCACTTCTCTGTAATTGCCAAGTTGTTGGAGGTGCAGATATTGATGATTTTGAACACTTTATCTTCAATTTATTATAGTATAAAATCTGATGTTTGTCTGCTGAATGTATCTCATTTGTGGTCTCTTGTCACTGTGCAGGTGGATGATGCTGCTCTTGATAAGAGTCTGACCCATCGCTCCTTCATGACAAACAGAGAGATGGTCACTAAACCCCTCAGCTCAGAACAGGCCACAGACATCAGAGATGCCTTCGCCAAGGTGCCCTTTTTGGAGATTTCAAAAAAAGAATTAAGCTGGCTTGCATTCAAAAGAGTTTTATATTAGGTCTCTTATGTTCACCAAGACTATATTTATTTAAAAACAGTAATATTATTACAATAAAAAATAACTTTCTATTTAAAAATATATGGGTAACACTTTAGATTCTTACAATTCATTCTGTTAACTACTGGCTTCTTTATTAACATACTGAGCTGCTTATTAGTCGTTATAAAGTATGACTTTATTCCACATCCCTAATCCTGCCCAAAACCTAAATTAATTAGTAGTTTATTAAGCCAATGTCTTAGTAAAAAGTCCTGTGAAGTGCTTTGAAATGTGCTTTTTTTGTTTTTATTCGATTGGTGGAGCATATGGGTGGGGCACCCTTATTCGAGGGTGGGACTTAAAGTAGCTCCTCCCCTTTAAATAAAAACAATAGTGTTTAGTTTTTATCACAGTTCTGCAAGTGCATCAAATGAAAAGCAAATGAGAAGTGTCATGAAGGGGGTAGGGCATGTCAGATACTAGAGAGTGTTTGATTGGTCAAGATTTGATGAGAAACTGAAGTATGAGGTGAGGTGAAAAAAATCATTGATCCATTTAGGCGTAAGTGACAAACTGCAATGTTTATATAAGTTTTTGAATTTTTGTTGCAATATTTATATTTATATTTATAACGCAATTTTTGTCACTGTTTTGGAGCACACTAGCTAATAGATATCCTTAAAACTTACATACTGATACTAAGATCTAAAGAACTTTATTTTAATTTCACAAGACTTTTAATGGTTTGTTAATAATGGGAATTAAGACTTCAAATAAAGTGCTACCAAGATATGTTTTAAAATGTAATTAATTCCAACATGATTTTTACCCCATTCTTCAGTGTCACATGATTTGCTGATTAAGAAACCTTTCTTATTGTTATACATATATAAATTAGTTTAACATTTGTGAAAATGTGATATACAGTTTAAGTACTATTTGATTGGTTGATTGAATAGAAAAGATGACAAAAACAACCCAACATCATTCATGTGAATTAAAAGTCCTTGTTATCGTTTATTTATCAATATAATATTTCTTTGCAAAACCAAAAAGAAACGAGCAAAATTAAACTAACCGTACCAACAGACATTCAGGCTTCATTGATGCTCATTATTCTCACAAATGTCAATTAATATTTGTTGTACTCACTGACAGGCTCTGTACGGAAGGTTGTTTGTTTGGATGTTCACAAAAATAAACAGCGCCATTCACAAACCCCAGACCGATGAGCCCTCTTACACGCGCAAGTCTATTGGTCTGCTTGACATTTTTGGCTTTGAGAATTTCCCTCAAAACAGGTTGGTATCTGGTGACCCAAAGAAATTATTCATAAAAAATGGTGTAGGATATGTTTTGCATTCAATTTGACAAACAATTACAAAAAACAGCAAGTAATAAATTGAGTTATAAAATTTGAAGGAAGGAATTTGTATGTTCTTGTAAACATTCTCCAATAGTCTTTCATTAAGACTTTAAAATAAAATATAAAAAGTTCACAATCAATATTGCATGTAAAACTTTATTAATATAATGTTTTAGAATGTGCTTTTCCCTCATTTTACACTTGATGATGATACGATACTGTGCAGATTCACAACACTTGACCTTTAAAATTCTACAAATTGTTTATGTGTTTTTATGCTATGTTTTTTATGGTTGGCTTTGGTTATTTTATGGTTGGCTATGGTTGGCTTTGAGCCTTTATCTTCCACTCACCAATTTTTTTTTTACTAAATATACTTTAATTAAATTGTGTTTCTGTTTTGTTGTTGTTGTTGTTGTTGTTTTAATGATAACCTATAGACAAAAAGGCTACCAGACAGTTGCCAGTGCCAGTCAGACGGTTAAGTAACATTTAGATATTCTAACCATACTTTGGGAATCATTTCTCTTTTCCACTTTTGTCATTTAGCTTTGAACAGCTGTGCATCAATTTTGCCAATGAGCATCTGCAGCAGTTTTTCGTGAGGCACGTCTTCAAGCTGGAGCAGGACGAGTACAGTAAAGAAGGCATTTCATGGAAACGCATTACTTTCAATGACAACCAGAAAACCCTGGACCTACTAGCCCTTAAACCTCTCAACATACTGGCTCTGATTGATGAGGAGAGCCATTTCCCTAGGGTGAGCTTCGTACGCTATAAGATAGAGTTACTTATATGCTCTTTATAAGCTATTTATGCCTGCGCTGTCCTGTTTTTTTAACACAGGGGACAGATGCTACGATGCTAAACAAACTAAGCCAAGAACACAAAGGCAACAAACTTTACATTTCATTCAGGGGCAACCATGGGATACATTTTGGTGTTCAACACTTTGCTGGGTTGGTTTATTATGACTGCGAAGGTACAGTTTATCGATTAATTACTTGGTCATGACATATGTACTGCATTCCCAGCAGGTATTTTATAACTGAAGCAAGTTCTGGTCTAAATGAGCAATGTTTTGGCAGGTTTTCTGGAAAAGAACAGAGACACTGTGAGCATGGACATCTTGGAGCTGATTCGGAAATCTTCCAACAAGTTGCTCAAACAGATCTTTGAGAAAGAGATCAATGTAAACTCGGTGAAGAATTCGAACAAAATGAACAAAGCTGTCATGACGCCAAAGAGTTCCTTGCGAGTAAGAGATATTTATAAAAATGATGGACTTTAACAATGAGCACGTCTTCATGTACACAGATATCCTGATAACTTACATTAAGTTAACCTGTTGTCTTGTTTTACATGCAAATCAGTAACCCCGTAATGCAAGCCCACATAAAAAATCCTATTATGTTTTTTTTTGTAAATACTGTAGTGTTTTTATATTATACTGTAGATATTAATGTAGTTTCATTTATATAGTTGTAGATAACTTGATCTATGTATGTTACTATAGTTGTATAATCAACTATAGAATTACCACAACAGATTAATTAAGTACTTTACAGTATGGTTTAAAAACACAATTTTTATTTACTATTATTTACTATAAATTACTGAAGAATTTTTTCATTTTTATTGTTTATAAGACTTCATTAATGAAAAAAAAAATCCTGGTAGTAACATGAAAATTATAATTTGCATATCTAACTTCATTACCCTTAAAAATAGTGGATCGGGGGAGCCAAGTCGGAGCACTCACTCTGATCCCCCCAGGCTCTGCGTTGGTTGTGGAAATTCCAAATTGAACCAAAACAAACCATTACAATTGGCTTAAGATTGGCAATGAAAATTCGGGACATTGCAACCTGCAGAACCTGGGAAATAAAAAAAAAACTCACAAACTTTAAAATAGTCCCTAACTAGGTAACAATGCTGGGTAATAGCATTGCACCTGCTGCAGCCAAAGTTCGCAAATGTATAGTTCCTAGCCATATTAACCTAGCAAATAACAACTTTCAATTTTCTGTCAGTCTTAGTATAAGATCTTTTTTTTGTTTTGTGTTTTATAAGTAAGATGCTAATGGTCTAATCTGATTCAATGATTTATGCTAAGCTAAGCTAAAATTCTCCCACCAGACCTGGAGATTGGCTGAACTTGAGGAGAGTTGTTAAATGAGCCTTTTCTAAAAAAAGGGGAACGTTCCTTTGAGGCATTTATGACCTAAAGGAAAACTTTTTGACACCTTTAGATCACCACATGCATTCTCGCCTTAAGCATGATCAGATTAAGAGCATGCTAATCAATGCACTAAATAAAAATTGCTTTGAGATAAATTCTCTGTTTTGTGTTACACAGCAAGTCAATGAATCAAGGAGGCAGATTTCAACTCTGAGCGGCCAGTTTCGCCAGTCTCTGGACTCTCTGATGAAGGCTCTTTCTCTCTGTCAACCCTTCTTCATACGCTGCTTCAAACCAAATGACAAAAAGATGCCCATGGTATCAATTCACTTCAACATCACCTACATCTTGTGCAGCTGTGAGGATGTTTTTAAGATGGCGTTTTCTCTTTATTTTCCTCATCAGGCTTTTAACAGAGAGCTCTGCATGCAGCAACTTCGCTACTCTGGAATGCTGGAGACCATTAGGATACGCAAGTTGGGATATCCCATCCGTCACACCTTCAAGGACTTCCTGCATCGCTATCGTGCACTCCTGAAGTCCATTGACTGCGACCCCAACACTGTATGAGATATGATTATTCTATTAATATGTGAATGCCCAGGATTGTAGTTGATGATAGTTGCTTAATGCAGTAGAATTAAGTCTCTTACACTGTAAACAAGTTATGACAACAAGTCAAGACAACAAATATTTTTATGTAGCTTTAACTTATTTTAATAAGTTACTCAGATTCCAACAATTTTTTTTAAAGTTATACAAAGTTTTACATGGGTGGATTTACACAACAATTTACAAAAAATGTAAACAGTTTTGATATATGAAAATTACTTAAAGGCTGTATTTCGCATGCCTGGTCAGTAGTTGGCAAAGTAGTTTTATAAAGAAACACAATGCCACTGTGCATATACTGTACAGTCATGTAGTCCCCGGCTGTTGATTTGGTTGTACTTGCACATGATGTCACAATTAAAAAAAAATGTAATAAAATTAAAAATTATGTTTTTGCATGTAACAGTTATATTGAAACATTTAAAAAACAATAATAAATTTGCACTTTTTTTTGTTTTTTTTTGTTTTCAGGTCTCAAAAATGCCAGTACAAATGAACATATATGTACATAACTATGTGTAAAAGTCAGCTAATTATGTTTAATCACTATTCATAGATGTTCTTAAAATATCACCAATTACTGCATTTAAATGTAGATTTATGGTGAGTACTGTGATTGGTTGCTAGGAACCAAAAGTTTTTGTTGATGCTTCTGCCTTTAATTAAAAGAGAAGTGTATAATTCCTGTGCTACTAGAGCCGCTATAGGTAAAATAATAAGAAATAAAATATAAACAAATATAAACAGACAGTCCCGCTAAGTCATGCTATTGGTTGAGCCACAGTTGATGTGTGTCGGTATCATGCTCAGACTAAGTGGTGTTTACACTTTTTATGTAGGAATTAGCCTACAAATGACATGCTATGAATGTACCAGTGTGGCTTGATTTGATAAATAAAATATCTGTTATTTTTTATCTGTTATTTATTAACAGGAGCCTGCTGCCAACTGCTGCGCTGCCATCTGCAGAACTTTAATCAAAGACGAAGAAGATTGGAAAATTGGCAAAACCAAAGTCTTCCTCAGGGTACCTCCTGCATAATCTTTATCAAGTGTATTATAACATTTTACACCAGTTTCAGCATTCACCCTTGTAATATTAAATCTCCTTTAAAATAATTTATTTTGGAATTTTATTGAACAGTATTGTTTATAAATTTGAGGTCATTTTGCTTTTTTATTATATTTTCTATTAAGAAATGGTGCATTAAATGGATAAAAAGTGACATTAAATAGTACTTTTATAATGTTTTATAAAATATATATTCATTATAAGTGGTCTCTTTAGAACTATCTATGTGTCAAAGTGTTCTGTAAACATAATAAGCATAACCTCTTCAGTTTTCTAAATTTGTTAATAATGCTTAGAAAAATATTTGCTGTGTATAAAATTTTAGATGGATTTCAAAACAAAGAAATATTCTAAAAGTGACCCTGGATAACAAAACCAGTCATAAGTGTATGTTTGTAATTGAGATTCTAAAAAGCTGAACAAAAAAGCTTTCCATTGATGTATGGTTTGTTAAGATATGAATATAAAATGTAGAATCAATATGGAATATAAAATCTGCAATCCGAGAGTTCAAAAAAATCTAAATATTGCCTTTAAAATTACCTAAATGTTGAATTTAGGAATGCAAAATTAGGTTTTGCTATATTTAATGTAGCAGATGTACATAATATCTTCATGGGACATGATCCTTATTCTGGTTTTTGGCATATAAAAAAATGTAATCATTTTGACTCTATATATTTTTGGCTATTGCTTCAATAGGACTGGCTTATAGACTGGCTTTGTCGTTCAGAGTCATAAATATTTAATAAATTTTTATTTTCATAAGTAAATAAGCAACAAAAAAAATACTTTACAAATGTTTAAAAATCACATTGTCTTCTTTCAAGCATTGATTTCTTTCTGTTTCCCTGTCACAGGGCCATCATGACACTTACCTAGAACTGGAGCGAGAGCAGGAGCTGTACAGGAAGGCTCTCATCATCCAAAGAGTGATGCTTGCTCATAAAGACAGGTTCCTCATTGTTCCTCATTGTCTCTGTTCTGTGTCCAAGTGTAACATAGTTGTAGAGACTCAAGCTGTTCTTCATCCACATACAGAAAAAACTTTGTAAACAAAAGGAAGGCAGCTCTGGTTTTGCAGAAGAACTGGCGTGGCTACAAAGAAAAGAGGGACTTTTGCACAGTAAGCTTTGCAGGAACATTTTATGTCTGCAATCAAATATTGTAAAACATGCTTCAAACTGTTTCTCTTTTCCCTCTTAGGTCAAGCAGGGATTTGCTCGGCTGCAGGCGAAAGTGCGCAGTCGAAAGCTACATGAAGAGTACATGTGCAGACGGGCTGCAGCCATCATTCTGCAAACACATACACGTGGCTTACTCGCCAGGAAAGAGCTGAAATCTAAAAAAAAGGCAGTGATTCTGCTGCAGGCACATACCAGAGGACTGCTGGCCAGGAAAAGCCTCAAGAGAATGAAATCAGAGGTAAATTTTAGATCAGGTTTAGATCAGAACAACTTGTGTTTTATATTTGAGTCTAAATTATGGAGGGATTATTTTGAAAGTTATTCCTTTCCTATTATGCTCACCAAGCATTTATTTAAAGGGATAGTTCTCTCAAAAATGGAAATTCAGATGCTATTTACTCACCATCAAGTGGTTACAAAACCTTTATGAGTTTCTTTCTTCTGTTGATAAAAAAAAGAAGATACTTTAAAAAAAAATATTTTTATTGTAGCGTTTTTACAGACATAGAATAACAAGGAACAGACAGATAAAGCCATCTTGAAACAATAATCTGTGAAAAATGTCAAATGAAGCATTAAACAAGGGAAAATGGAAACAGCAATGGATGTAAAGAGAGAGAGAGAAAAAAACTTACAAATCTTCAGAAATTAAACAACAGTATTAGTCTTTATGGTGTTTTAGGAAAAAAAAAAGACTGGATCTTATATTTTATCAAATCTTACAGAGTTCCCAGAAGTGGTATATCTAATTCTTTCCAAATTTAAAGTGGAGGTGAGTCCAAGAAGTCAGTCAGAAAAAAGAGGCCTAACATTTTTCTTCCAGAAACAAAGGATAACTTTCTTAGCTATGATCATTCAATTCAATTCATGTTTATTTGTATAGCGCTTATACAATGTAGATTGTGTCAAAGCAGCTTCACATGGAAGTTTATAGTGAATTGAAACAGTGTCAGTTCAGTTTTCAGAGTTTAAGTTCAGTTTAGTTTAGCTCAGTTCAGTGTGGTTTAATAATCACTACTGAGAGTCCAAACACTGAGGAGCAATTCCATCGATGTGCAGCTCTACAGATCCCGAACCATGCAAGCCAGTGGCGACAGCGGCGAGGAAAAAACTTCACCAATTGGCGAAAGTGAAGAATTTAAAAAACCTCGAGAGAAACCAGGCTCAGTTGGGCACGACCATTTCTCCTATGGCCAAACGTCTTGTGCAGGGCTGCAGTCTAGGCGCAGTAGCTAGACCTCAGTGAAGACACGTCTGTCCTTGGAGCATCACAGGAATCAGTCTCATGCTCTCCATCATGACTACCACAGCAGCAGCTCAGGATACGGCCTGGTCCGGAAACCTTGGGATCACCTCGTCGCTGGTCTTGGATCGCATCAGTGGCACTGCATGGTCTGAGGGTCTCGAGATGAGTACCCCCAGGTGGAAATACAGAATAAGGAGAATAATTAGCGAAGCTGCTGTTCATAGTGTATATAAACAAGAAGCAAAATCGTGTGTGGGGCACATCATGCGTCATACCGCTATGTAATGCACTAAGTGTATGCTTTGCTAAAAAGATAGGTCTTTAATCTAGTTTTGAAGAGTGAGAGTGTGTCTGAGCCTCGGACATTATCAGGAAGGCTATTCCAGAGTTTAGGGGCCATAAATGAGAAGGCTCGACCTCCTTTACTCGATTTTGCTATATCATGCCATATTGAACAGGTAACCATACATTTCCGTTAAGAGGCTCCAGAAAATCTGAATCTGGTCAGGGAGTAAAACACAGTTGTAAGCCTTAGCAAAGAACTGAAATACTGTATTTCCAATCAAAAAAATCTGAATTTGAACACAGGACCAAAAAAAGATGTGCTCAGCAGCTTTACACTTGTCGCATGTGGGGGGAACTGAGGGATAGAATTGACTAAACTTTGTTTTAGAATAGTGAAGTCTGTGTAATACTTTATACAGAATAAGGTTGTGTCTAGAATTTATAGAACATGAATAAACAGATAAAAAGGACGATATTTTGAAGAAAGCTAAAAATCTGTAACCATTGACTTCCATGGTAGGAAAAAGAATTGCTATGGACGTCATTGGTTTCAGGTTTCCAACATTCTTCAAAATATCTTCCTTGTCGTTAAACAGAAGAAAGTCAAACTGGTTTGGAACAAGTAAAGGATGAGTAAATGTTGACAGAATTTTTAGTTTTGGATGAACTATTACTTTAAACAAAAATGCAGTAAAAGCTGTGATATTATAAAATTATTATGCTGCATTCTTGTAATATCAGCTCTGTATATTGATCCTTCAAAGAAATAATTCATATGCAGATTTGCTGCTTAAGAAACATTTATTACTATTATTTATGATGAAGTATTTGCTAATCTATTTCTTTCTAATACTATTCTAAAGAAAATGAGTTCATGTATTTAGGAGGGACACATTAAATTCATACAAGTTAAAGGAAATATATTGATGATTACACATTTACTAAATAATTACACTTTTATTATATATTTTAAATAAAGAAAGAATCCTGAAGCCTATCATGGTTTTCCACAAAATGAAGCATTTATGATTAATTCTCTTGTCCTGTCTCAGGAGTTTTTGACTGCGCAAGAAAAACAAGCTCAGGAACTGGCAGCTTTGGAGCTTCAGCAACGGTTGGAGGAGCTGCTCAGAAAAAACGAGGAAACTGCCAAATCCCAAAATAAAGAGGATGAAGAATTGGTGGAGAATATTTTCAACTTCCTTCCAACTGCAATTGCAGGACAAGAGGGCCCGGCTCCTCAGGGTTTCGAGGTGAGAGTAACTCCTGACAGTAGAATAAGGAAGCAAGACATCAATTTAACGGGAACCAACATTTCCTTATCGGAATCATTTCGCAAAGTCCAATAAGACACGTAAACTCTGTTAGCATATGTAAGCTTTATTGCCGAAACACAAAGAATGAATTGACATCAGTATTGCTGATACTATGATGCATGTGTTGTATATACTGATAACACAATGCCTGGCTGAAAAAAATAGTGGTTTTAGATTTAAGTGAGCTAATATTTACAATCTATTGGATCTTTACTAATATGTTTCTGGCTTGGTTTATGTTTGGCAATTTTTTATTTATTTATTTATTTATTTAAATGTATTGTTATTTGATGGCCGTTTTCCAGGATGACAATCCCAAGATTCATACGGTAGATCCTTAGTGTACAATCATTTCGACAGTGATTAATTTGATCTGATTTTATTATATGCCTGTTCATCATGAAGCAGCTTGGACACAGTCTGCATTGCATGAAGCACTATAGAAAAAAACAGACTAATGCTTTATTTTCACACATAATTGACCCAAGTCCTTTAAAATCCCTGAGATATGCTGGAATGGTGAAATACAACACTTGATGGGCCTGAAATGATCATTGCAGTTGGTTGTCAGTTCAATACCATGATAAATCCACATAATAGTTAAAGAATAAAGATAATTGTAAAATAGTCACAATCTGACCCTGACCCCTCGTTGTATACAGTCTACTCTAATGCATCTTAAAGACTTTCAGTGGAGTTTTGGTCAGGTAATTTAATGTGTGCCCTTTTTTCCACAATCTTGGCATTGTGATCCTGAAATATAACCATGGGATACGTCTTCCAGCATGGTCGTTTAAGAAATAATAAGCTACACATTGCATTAGTCAAGTTTAAAAGAATTGTAGCCAAACATACAACAAGTCAGACACACTAATTACAAAAATAAAGATTTAATCATAGACTCTTATAGAATTAGTTCACCCAAAATTAAAATGTTATTATTAATAACTCTCCCTCATGTTGTTTCAAACCCCTGAGATCTTTATTCATCTTCTGAGCACAAATGAAGATATTTTAGATAAAGTCTCATTGCTCCCTCATCCTCCATAGACAGCAATGGTCCAGAGATATTCAAAGTTTAGAAAACCAACCAAAAACATTCCGTGTGGCTTCAGTGGTCCCCCCCCCCTGTAAACATGACTGTTACATCTGTTATATATTATACCTATATCTCCTGCGTCATGTGAGGGTGCACATTTACTATGGGCAATTATTATGCTAGGAATACAGGCAGTTGTGTGTTGCGCAATATGTACAGTATGTTGTATTGCCAATAGTAAATGCACACCGTGACCTGACACAGAAGAGAAGACATTAGCAAACAAAGGTGTTTTTGCAGTATTTTTGGCTCACAAAAGTGTTTTTTGAGTTTTTCGTGTTTTGGGATTGTTGCTGTCTATGGAGGATCAGAGAGTTCTTGGATTTATAGGTGCAGTATGTAAGTTTGACACGCAGTGGTTAAATAGGTATTGCATTCCAGGATCAAATCAAATGCAAGCGCAGGTTGCCAGATTGATGACTAACAGAAGCGAGTCTGACGATCAAGCCTAAAGACTGATTTAAATTGTGTTCTATATAAAAGTAACAGTAAGGTGATGTGGTAGGGGCAGTGGGTAGCACATTCGCCTCACAGCAAGAAGGTCGCTGGTTCGAGCCTCGGCTTGGTCAGTTGGCGTATCTGTGTGGAGTTTGCATGTTCTCACCGTGTTTGTGTGGGTTTCCTCCGGGTGCTCCGGTTTCCCCCACAGTCCAAAGCCATGTGGTACAGGTGAATTAAGTATGCTAAAATTGACCGTAGTGTACGAGTGTGTGTGTGAATGAGTGTGGATGTTTCCCAGTGATGGATTGCAAATGGAAGGGCATCTGCTGCGTAAATGGTATGCTGGAGTTTTTGTTCTAATCAACACCTCGAATTGATATATTAGAAACGGCATCTATTTCTTGCAACTGAGCAACACAAAACTGACAAAGATCACCACAGGCAGACCTCATGTGCTTTATTCAGTGGTAACTGCTAACAATGTGAGTTTGAATACCATTTTACATGACATTTATTGCCATACTACTGAAAGCAGCAGCAAATAGTTCACCTCAAATCTTGAAAATAAAAGTTTGAAATTGATCCTCAGAACTGTGACTCAAAATAAAACACATATCAGTAATTCAGCTTGTACATTTGATAATGTCAAAGTTAAATATGTATTAATTAGATTATAAGCCTTACCATTATGTAAGTGAGCCCATATTCTATGCTTCTGAAAGGGTGTATTTAAATTTCTGTTTTGTTTCGTTTGGTGCAAACAGCCAAATTGTTTATCACTGCGTATCTCGTCACGTAGCGTGTTGTTAGGACACCCGGTTACAATGTAACCTGCTCACCTAATGTTTACGTTTGTAATATTTATATCATTTGTTAATTAGTAACTTCATGTGAAACTCCATGTCTCATTTCGGAGTGTGCTACTGTCCCCTGGAGGTTTGCATTTCAGTCGCAGATACATACTTTAAGAGCCTTTCTGAATGAATAAATGAAATGCACTGTTTTCCACTAAGGCAGCCCGGGGTGCTGAAATATAATTGGCTAAACTGGCATTGAGTGGGTTAAAAGAACCAAAACAAAGACAGGGTTCTGGCACGTAACTCACATTTTCAAAGCAGAACATCTGACTGAATATCAAGCATTGTTTTTTCAGATAAACAAAAATGTTCACTTGGCATGTTTCTTACATATCTGCAAACATATTATGGCATTTTTATGCTTTAGAAGAGAAAAAAAATTACATACAGCATCTTAAAATGTCCATCTAAAATGTCTTAATTTGTGTTCAGATGATAAAACGACGGTCTCAGAATTGAAATGACATGAGGACGAGTAATTAACAACAGCATTTTCATTCGTTACTCATTTAATTATTAAAATAAACAATAATAGACTTTTAGGTATTTGCTGCATGTGCATATTAAATATTTTTCAAAGTCATTTATAGATGCAGTTGTTAACATTAAAACTTTTAGGTTAATACTAACTCTGTGTGATTTGCTTTTGATGTTCTCCTAGGAATTTGAAGCAGAACCGGCAAAATTAGAGGAGGTTGAATTAATCGAGAGCCCTGTGGTGGAGACTAAGGTGATGTCAATACCAGAAAGCAGTGAAGACCATCAAGAGGAAGAAGAAGAGGAGGAGGAAGAGGACAATGAGTTCTCTTTCTCGAAATTTGCATCTCTACACTTCCAAGGAGCTTCTACCCACTCCTATATCCAGCAGAGATTACGGCAACCCCTGCTCTACCACGAGGACGAAGGCGATACTCTTGTGAGTAACGTTAGCTTTAGCAATATGTTCTTCTGTTTTGTGTAGTCTTTTCTTATTTTCCCTCTTCCTCCAGGCCTGTTTGACAGTATGGTGGATTATACTGAGATTTATGGGAGATCTTCCAGAGCCAAAACAAGAACGCGTTTCAGCTATAGCCGACCCCATTCAGAGGAACCTCGGGCAGAGACAAGCACGGCGACTCAGTAATCTTGTTGGATTAGATCAGGTAAACAACTGAGACAACATAAAACATCTCCTTTTCCTCTGGACTTGTCAAAAGTTTACCCTTTACTATGGTTTGGGAGTCAACAAAAAAAACAATTCTTTTATCAAAACAGTGTATACAGGTAACACAATAAGCCTGATAGCGAACATAAAACTCAGAGATGTCTATTTTGTTTGTTTTCATCTTGAATAAATATTTTATTATATTTCATTTTAGATGACCTTGTTCAACTAATTAAACACATTTAGTAGTAACTTTTGTAAATGACAAAATAAATATAAATGACAGAAATCAACTTTACCATTACAGGGTGATGTTTGACTATTTTATTTCATATCAAGGCATTCATTTGTTTATATTTTTGTTTTTTTAAACACTTTTAAAATGTTTAATTAAATCATTGAATACATTAGAATAATTAGACACATTCAAACCAGTATCAGCGAATTTCATAGTCTGTTTCTGAAAAGTTAGTAAAGTGGCATTAAGTTTATTTAATAAGAATTATAGGTGACATATATATATATATATATTAAGAATTTTACCTTAGTTAACACTGAAAATATGGCTGTGTCTGAAAGGTTAGGCAGCTGACTTGTTCCGCAGTGATGCTGGGAATAGCTTTAGTGCATGAAGGCAACTCATAAAACTTGATTTCAGACAGACTTCTGAGACAGCATAGCCATTTATTCATGTACAATCAAATAGAGAGAGCTTTGGTGATAACTAAGCACTATTTGCTTACTACAATACTAACTTTTTGCTAGGAATCAAAAGTGGAACACATTGGTCAAAAACGTACATTTACACACAAAATGTCACCAAAGCAAAACTGTCAGAAATGGAATACATGGGATTGTGTGATATTGAAGGCAGCGAATGAAACATTTATACTGGCTTCAAAATTCAATGAGAAAAAGGTCCTGAATTTGGATTTGCATGTGCCTTGGTGCCAACTAACCTTGGAATGGTCTCTCTGAGGGCAGCATTTTAAAGCTTTTGAGTGCAGCCTATTTTTATAATGTTGCAGTCAGAATTACAGTATAAGCCCTCCTTTGATATATTTCCCAAGTGCTTTTACCAGAGCAAGGACATTTTCACAGTGTTTTCTATAT
The DNA here is from genome assembly GCA_903798205.1 of Danio tinwini. Classification (NCBI taxonomy): domain Eukaryota; kingdom Metazoa; phylum Chordata; class Actinopteri; order Cypriniformes; family Danionidae; genus Danio; species Danio tinwini. Next base: position 28,078,182 of record CAIGQZ010001336.1, read on the forward strand.
ATTTTTCCTCTGTATAAGTATTTTTTATTTTGGATGAAAAAAAATTAAAAGCAAAATTTAGGGTCAATGTCATTAGCGCCTTTAAGATATACAGTATATATTTTTTGAATGGCTACAGAACTGTTATCCAATACAGGGTGTTCACGGGGTCTTAAAAAGTAATAAAAGTTGATTAATCAACTTTGAGAAAATTAAGGCCCTTAAAAGGTATTAAAAAGTCCTTATTGCGTTTTTACGAGGTCTTAAACTTTGTTCAAGTGTTGTCCAAAGTGTTTGACTCCAAAAAAGCATAAATATATTTATTTTTCTTCTAATATTAACAACGGCATGCTCGATCTACGTGGAAAGGTGATGTGACGCTCTCCACATGTAGCGAAACCATAGAACAAAACAGACGTTAAAATGGGAAAATGTAAGTTTGTGTACTCCTGGTTGAAAAAAGACGGGTTTAAACAATGGCTAAAGCCTGACGTTGAAAACAACCACATTATTTATTCTTTTAAGCTTTGTTTCTTCCGAGCTTATCTTAGTTCTGTTGCATGGTTGTGCTCCATTGATTTATTTAACTACAACTGTTTATTAACAAGGTTTGATTTACTGATTAGAACTTGAAGTGGCAACAAGGTCTTAAACTATTCTCAGAAGGTCTTTAAAAGTCTTCAAAAAATATTAAAATTAAATTTAGGATTTCTGCATATACCCTGCAACAACTTGCTTAATTAACATAACTTGCCTAATTAACCTAATAATCTAGTTAAACATTTAAATTTAATTTTAAGCTGAATACTAGTATCTTGCAAATTACTAGAAAAATATTAGGTACTGTGATGATTGTGATAACAGAAGACATTAATTATTTAAAAAATGTAAACAATTGTTTTTCTCTATGGTAAATAGCACTTGGGAAATATTTTTAAAAGTATAAAATTTCACAGGAGAGCTAATAATTCCGACTTCAACTGTATAGTTTCAAATGATATAGTTTTGTTTGTTTTCAGTAACTACAATGTGTTTTTTGGCTTATGTAATTGCAGAAATTTTTGAGAAAGAAAATGAAGCAGCAGAAAGGAGGAGGGAAACGAAAACACTCTGCCATTCCTGAAGAAGAGGTAAAATGTGTTTACTTACTATTCTAAGTACAACAATGAACAACATTACTCACAGCTACTGTAAGTGTTGGGGTAGTGTATTACAATGTGAGTTACAGTACATAATCAGAGGGATTGTCAGATTGGCACAGATCTCATAGCAATAAGGTGTCCAGTTCAAGCCCCAGCAGGAACAGGAGACCTTTCTATGTGGAGTTTTCATCTTCTCCCTGTGCAAGTTTGAATTTACTCCAGCTTTCTTTCACAACCCAAAGACATGCAGCATAGACAGACTGACTCCAAACTGCCCTTCCTCCGACTTGTGTATTGATTAACCAGTTCTGGCTATTAATATACCCATAAATGCAGAATGGTGTTAAGAAGAAAACAAATCAATAAAAGTTACATAATCAGATTATTTTTGTTTTAAGTAACTAATAAAATAACACATTGTTTTTGTTTTTTTTAATTTCCAATCATCTCTGAGTCTGAGTTATTTTCATCTGAGAGAGTTTGTTTGAGCTCAGCTTAACAGACATAAATTGACATTTCCTGAGGTTTATTTATTTTACATTTGACTTTTGGTGTTAAAGGGCCTTACATTTATCCCAAAATATAAGTTTTAAAAAATATTATTTAAAACAACTTAGATGAAAACGAACCAGTTGAAAAGATTTAGGCAAAAATGATGTAATGCATTACTTTCCTTAAAAAGTAGCCAAGAAACACCTTAAGCCTCTCTTTTTAAAAAAGTAACACAAGATCGAAATGCATTATTTTTAAAAGTAACTTTCCCCAAACTGATCATAGCAGGCTACTATTAGCAGGCTGATCATAGCAGGCTACTATTAAGCATTCTGATGAAAAATTGCAGCCAGAAGAAGAACCAAAGCCTCAAATGGAGGCTGTTCAGGAGGAGCAGGTTGTGCTGTTTGGAGAGGGACCAACTTTTGATCGTCCAATGACACCCTTGGAGAAACTGCACATTATTGTGGGATACGCCATTGTTCGTCCGGACATAAGGTTAATATGTTGTCCTTTACATTCTTCAAATTGTGATTCCATAACAGAATACATGATCTTTATGACCTTATGTATGTTTTTCAGAGATGAAATCTATTGTCAGATCTGTAAGCAGCTGACAGGCAATAAAAACCGCAAAAGTGTAAACAGAGGCTGGATCCTTCTGTCCATCTGTCTTGGTATCTTTTCCCCTACAGACCGTCTGACTAAGGTATGAATTGCTGCTTTAAGTTTTTAGTTCTGTTATTTATGAGATAATCATTTGTAATAAACCTGACAAAGGGATCTGGAGCTTGGCATAAGGGGTAACGTTTTGTCCTGAAGAGGTTTTATTTTGCAATAATGTCTGCTGAATGTTTTATTGAATCACAGTTTATCGCACAGGTCAACTGTAATACATAATACCAGGCTGTGTTATATATGTTATGTTGTTATGTATTGTTGTATGATGTTTAAAGCAAGTAAGTCATTACATTAGTAGTGTATTTCCTTCATATCCAATAGATGCTTAGCATATCTAATACACTGATACACATGCAGTTTCTTTCCCAGCTGTTACATTTATAGACATAACAAACATTATTTAAATGTGTGGATTTGTGCTCTTTTTACATACACTGGTGTGTATTTGACAGTTGATGCGAAAAAACAACCCTAAATACCTAAATTACCCAAAATAGTTTAAGCTATATACTTACTTTACGTGACATGCACATTCTGATAGAAGGCTTTCTGTGCTTATGCTTTGTGCCTGTGTGCTCAGAAATGTACATTACATGTTTAAACTGACAAGGCTCTAAAGCTCATGCAGATGTTTTGTTTTTTGTTGCTTGAGTATCTGAGGAACGAGCTGTAAAAACACAGCCGTTTTCTGGAAAAGGGGTGGAGAAGAGCAGCTCATTTGCATTTAAAGAATTGCATAATAAAAGAGCATTTGAGCTGAAACTTTAAAGACACTTTCAGGGGCACCGAATTCTTACATTTTAAATAAGATTAATATAATCCATTTAAACTGATTATTTTATACTGCATTTCAGGGTAGATTGCTAACAATTTGTAGTCATTTACTACATAAATTATTTAACAAAAGCTGTACTTTTAACAATCCCCAGCAGGCATGCAACACCATAAAACGTTAATATGAGGTTAGATTTAGGTCATGATGTCAGGTGGCCAAAATTCAATGTCTAACCAGTGTCTAAGGACAACGTTGTTTTGACATCCAATAACGACTTCAAATGACGTTGATATTTGGTTGGTTTTAGGTTGTGTTGAAAAGTGACCAAAATCCAATTTCAAGTCAACATTTAAATGTCAAATACTGACATTTATTCATCAGGTATGACAACCAAAGTCCAAGTCCATAGTGGTCACGTACACACAACGTCAAGCTGTAACGTCATTAGACGTTGATATTTGGTTGATTTTAGGTTGATTTTAGGTTGAATGTTGTTGTCGGCCTGATGTTGGTTTTTAATGTCAACCCAATTTTTATTTGCAAACAAAATGCAACATCCCCCAATGCTGGGGTACACCGTCAATCTGACGTCATGTTGACGGCCTGTGCCAGCAGGGTCTAGATGACACATTTTAGGTCTATGATTTTAATTACTTTTAGATAATTTCTGATGTAACATATCTCATAGTTTTGTTTATTTTGTATTTATCTTGTGTTGTCATGCTGTTTTGTATCGTTATATGTTGTTTGTTGTTGTTGTGTTTTATTAAGTTATATATTATATGTAATGTTAAGGTTTTGTGCCATGTTTTATTGAATGTCATTTTAATTTTTGGTCACAGTATCTGCAAAGCTTTATACGCCGTGGGCCAAATGAGTACTCTGCCTACTGTGCAGAGCGGCTGCGGAGGACTCTAGCCAATGGAGAAAGAAATGAGCCACCATGTTGGGTTGAACTACAGGTAGAATCCCTATGACTTATATCAAGAAGATTAGCTGTCCTACACTAAATAAAACTGACTGTTCTTTCACATATCTGCCAGTCTGTAGAGAATAAGAATCCCATTGGAGTGGCTGTGGGTCTGATGGATGGCAGAAACATCAGCCTCACTGTGGACTCCGCCAGCAGTTCTGCAGAGGTGTGCGCTGCCATCATCCAGAAAACAAACCTGCAGGACAGTTTCGGTTTTTCCCTGTATGCTGCAATATATGAGAAGGTGTGTAACATCTGAATGGCTTCCTTTCACCTGCGAAAAGTCACATGAGAAATACATTAGAGATCAAAATGAGAGAACAATCTACAATTATCTTAATATACTGTACAAACAGCAGTAAAAGAGCAGTTTTCAATCATATTGAAGGAGTTACATATATTCTGGAGCACAGTATATTATATAAATGAGGACTTTCAGATGCCTGCCAATTACTGTTGTAGCTATCCACATTCACTCTCTGACTGGTCTACTGGACTGCCATATCACTCTGCAGCCCAAGACCGGTTACTCACTGAAGCTAAGCAATGCTGAGCCTGGTAAGTACCTGTATGGGAGACCACTTGGGAAAACTAGGTTGCTGTTGAAAGAGGTGTTAGTGAGGCCAGCAGGGGGCGCTCAACCTGTGGTCTATGTGAGTTCTAATGCCCCAGTAAAGTGAAGGGGACACTATACTGTCAGTTAGCACCGTCTTTTGGATGAAACCGAGGTCCTGACTCTCTGTGGTCATTAAAAATCCCATGGCACTTCTCGTAAAGAGTATGCCTGTAACCCCGGTGTCCTGGCCAAATTCTCTCGATCGGCCCTTACCAATCACAGTCTTTCAATCATCCCCATCCACTGAATTGGCTCTATCACTTCCTCTCCCCTCCCTGTATAGCTGGTGTGTGGTGAGTGCACTGGCCTCATTGTCATGTGGCTGCCGTCGCATTATCCAAGTGGATGCTGCACACTGGTGGTGGTGTGGAGAGTCGTCCCCTCATGATTTATAAAGTGATTTGGGTGTATGGCCATACACGATAAATGCACTATAAATAAATACACATAGCATTACATTACATTACATTGATTATTTGGGCCTCGTCTGGGTCAGTTAGCATTTCTGTGTGGAGTTTGCATGTTCTCCCCGTGTTCGTGTGGGTTTCCTCCAGGTGCTCTGGTTTTCCCCACAAGTCCAAAGACATGTGGTATAGGGGAATTGGGTAAGCTAAAAATTGACCGTAGTGTATGTGTGAATGAGTGTGTATGAATGTTTCCCAGTGATGGGTTGCGGCTGGAAGGGCATTCGCTGCATAAAACATATGCTGGATAAGTTGTCGGTTCTTTCCGCTGTGGCGACCCCTGATTAATAAAGGGACTAAGCTGAAAAGAAAATGAATGAATGAATGATTATTAGATCATTAAACAACCGGTAGACAGCAAGTACAGGCGCCTGCATAATATGTGGATTCACAGTGAGCGTGAATGATCAAATATCATGCGTTTTAGGCTGTATAGTGTACAGATGTTGGTTTTCTGAAACACAGTGAAAATGCAAATAAGGACGAGGAGCATTTTTATTTTAAAATGCCATTTAAAATGAAAATGCACTAATGTAAATGGCACCTGAGGCTAAATCAGCCTGTAATTTTCTTGCTGGGGAATGAGAGTAGTTACTTGAAGCTGAACACATTTAAATAATTAAATGGCAGCCCAGAGTCCTGATGTAAACCTGATTGAAAAGCATATGCACTTTTTTTTGGTATTTGGCTTCTGTAACCTTTAGAAATGTTTGTCTTTGTGTTACAATAATTATTGTTCTCTAATTCTGATCATTGGGATTTCAACACCAATAGAAGTTTTTTTAAGTGCCTTTGTTATTTTGGTAAAACACTGTAAACACTACAAATAAAACCTTTTTTTAAAATGCGTTAAATTAATAACTAAATTAAATAATAATTATAATTTAAAAATCATATAATATAAAAAATAATTTAATTTTAATTAATTTATTAATTTAAAATCATTATTTATAATAGATTTCTTATTAGAATAAATAAATTAGTAATTATAATTAATAAAATGTATTCAAATAAAAAAATGTATTATAAAATAACGACAAAGAAGAAATTATTTCAGAAAACAATCAAGTGTGTTCTCTAATTTTGATCATCAAGTCAAGTCACCTTTATTTCTGTAGAGCTTTGTACAACGTAGACTGTGTCAAAGCAGCTTTACATGGATAAAGGGATAAAAAGTGAGATAACAGTATTTGATTTTGTGGAACATTAGGCAGGTAGCAGAATAACTCCATCTCGACTGACTATAGAAGCAAGAGTACCATAGTATTGACATGTGCATCTTTTCTTCAGATGTGGTCTCTTGGAAGTGGCAGTCAGCACATTCTGGACGCCGTGTCCATGTGTGAGCAGGAAGAAAAGAGGCAGGGGCGAGAGGAGCAACATGCTCCCTGGCGCCTCTACTTCCGCAAAGAGATCTTCACACCATGGCATGACTGTTCATCTGACCAAACCAGCACAGAGCTCATCTACAGGCAGATCATCCATGGACTCAAACACGGAGAATATCTGTCTGATAAGGTCAGCTTAGGTTCTGTTCTTTTGCTCTGTTGGTGTAGCTTGCATTTATAATAGGAATGAGATTAGTTATGTTGTTGTTGACCTTAATCTTCATCTAGGAGGATGATTATGTGCAGCTCGCAGCCAAACATTATTATGTTCAGCACGGCTCTGAAAGCAGTTTGGAAATTGCTCAGAAGATTGTTCGCGAGAGCATGAATATGACAATAATCGAGAACAAGTCTTTGGTCAAACTAGTGCAGATGGTCAATTCTGCACACTCACAGGTATATTCACATGCTGCTACACACATATATACTTGTTCACAATAATCATGCACAAAATTACAAGCATCACTCTTGTGTAATGACAGGGTCCCTACATAAACACTAGCACACCTGTCTACAAAGTGAAATCAGAGACTGTTGAATATGCACGACAGAAGTGGCCAATCCATTTCTCCAAGTTATATGAGGCTCAAGTGATTTCAGGTAAGTTTTCCTTTTTTAAGAATACTTCATCCCAAAATGAACATTTTGTTGATGGTACTAATATGTTGTTCCAAACCTGCATGACCTTATCTCTTCTGTTAGACACAAAAGGAGAGCTTCTGAGGAAAGTTTATGCTGCTCTTTCTTTAATATTCAAATTACATCACACAGAGACAGTGAAAAAATTGGTGCAAATTATTTTCCAAACATGCAAAGCTTATGACGATGTGGTGCATGCAATCTATTACCAACAAAGGGTTAAACAACAAGGGGGTTAAGGGGGTTAAGGATTTACATTTAAAATTGTATTATTATTTATTCACACTCATGTCATTTAAATCCCCTCTTATTTTAGATGAAATCTGGGAGCTCTCTCACCCTTTATAGACAGCAATTGTCATGAGACATTCAAAATACACAAAAACATTGTCAAAAAGTTTCACGTGGCATCAGTGCTAACTGTAATCATACGAAGCTCCAAAAACACTTTTGTGTGCAAAAACCAATACTTTGACAATATTGACAATATTTTTGGTTCATTTACTAAAAATCTCTGGATTGTTGCTTTTTATATAAGAAAGGAGCTCTTGGATTTAATCCAAAATATCTTCATTTATGTTCTGAAAATCAATGAAGGTCTCAGGGGGTTGAAACAACATTAGGGTAAATAATTATTGACAGAACTTTGTCTTTTGAAGCCATATGATAGGAGGAACAGAGTGAGATTGAAAACACTACTTAAACAGAATCCCCCCACTGACATAAAAATAGCTTTTTTGTTGTAAATAACATTTTTTTGTCCACAGAACAGAAAAAAATAATATCAAAAACATGAAGATTAGTATGATACAATTAGACTTTTTTGGTAAAGTATCTCTTTCTTGCATTGAATTTGTGGACTAATTGTTTAATTTGTGTCCAGGTCCTTCAGTTCCTCAAGACCAGTTTGTAGTTGTGGTGAACTGGAAAGGAGTCTTCTTTCAGGACGAGACAGAAGGCGAATTCCTGCAGCTCTCTTATCCTGAAGTGTCGAGAATTGAAATAGTGAGGTAAAAAAAAGGCACTTTTTTTCTAATAAACTTCAGTTTTATCAGGAAATTCAGTTTAAATGGCAGTTGTATGCAAGTAAATGTGCACATCTCTTACAGAAAACTAAACAAATTGAACATCACACATCTCATGAAACTGCAAAATCAATGCTTCAACACAAGTTAGATTTTAATTAAACAGCTCGGACATTAACCTCAGGCAAGGCATTTGGTGTCAACAGATCATTAGTTTCCTACTGTAGATAATAAATTAGCCTATATATTTCTCATATTTTATTTAACTTGTTAGTGGTTTTGATTATTTAGTGTTATATAATATGTTTAGTGTTATATAAAATTATTTAGTGTTAAGTAATATGAAATATGACAGTAAAAAAAGTTGCTATGCGGAAATATAAGACAGTAATATAAATTCAGCATTCTGTGCAATTTAATTGCTGCATACTTTTTTTTTGTTATCCAAGTGTTGATTAAAATATAAATAAATAATAAAAAACAAACAATTGAATTGAATTCTTTGGGCTCTGTTGTTCATTTCAGCCTTTAACATTATAGTAATAATGCGTAATAGGAAATACCATATGATTTAACGCATTACTGTAGCTCATGTAGATTTTTTATTCTGAAGAAAACTGCAGTTGTTACAAAAAAATTACAAATATATAATATAATATAATATAATATAATATAATATAATATAAAATTATATAATATAATATAATATAATATAATATAATATAATATAATATAATATAATATAATATAATATAATATAATATAATATAATATAAAAGCACTTTTATGGCAATTTTCCTCCTTGCTGTGACTTCAAATCATTCCTAGCTGAACCACTTTCCTGTTTCTCCTACAGTAAGGACAGGTCTGGTGGGATGGTGTGTTTGACAACTCCAAAGGGGATGTATGAGCTGAAGGTTGTGAAAGGAAAAGAATTAGTGGATCTGGTCAACATGTTCATCTCAGGCCTTAAAGACAGATCCCTGTATGCTGTAGCAATACAAGAGCTCAGCAGACAAGGTGCTTCTTCTGCACTGGCTATATTTTGGCAGCATTTTCTTTGTTTTTCGACAATTTAAAACCTTGCGAAATATTGTGCGATGGATTCTGAACTGGTTAACATTTATGAAGCAATAATGTTTCATATATTTCCCCTCTTTATTCAGAGGATCCCACATTGCTGAGCTACAGACGAGGTGATGTGCTGTATATCATAAAGGATGGAGAATATTCTCTTGAAGAAGGCTGGATAAAAGCAAGAAATGAGAGGACAAGTCAAATTGGGGCAGTTTCCTTAGATGCTATTCATATTCTGCCCATGTTGACCAGGCCTACAGAAGAGACACTGGTAAACAGCATTTCTTTAGTTTTACACTAATTTCTGAAAAGGATACTCTTCCTCTTCAGCACTGTTGTTTTGATGGTTTGTCATGGAAAAAAAATACTAAATTAGAGATGATGTTTCAGTGTAACCGGTTCTGTCTTGTGTTGTTTTCTTGTATTATAATTATTTTTTAGGAGTTTTTCTCCTTTAATGTGATAGGGCAGTGAATTACAGACAGGAAAGCATTGAGAGCAGAGAGAAGGAAAGGATCGGTATAGGACCTTCAGCTGGGAATCGAACTCAGGTCGCCGTGAGCACCATGGTGCTATATGTCGGCGTACTTGACCACTGGGCTATTGGTTACGACGTATTGTTTTCTTTTTAATGTGGGAATAACCAGACGGATATCAGCAGTTGTGACGGCTCTTTAATCTTACGCCTGATTATACAAAGCACAGATTTTAAAGTGTGTCTTCACCCTTATAACTCTTCTCGCCCATGTGCAGTCATTGAAAGGGAAGAGGGCAGAGAGTAGAGCAAAGAATAAAACTCCTAATAATATCAACTTCACAATAAGTGACAAAACATTCCTGAGTGAAACAAAAGCACAGATTTTACAGTGTCTTCGCCCTTTTAGCTTTTCTCTGGTAAAGAGAAAATGCTTTGCACTTAGCATTTACATGCTTCCATGAAACATAAATAAATTAAAACCTCAATTAAAGTGGAAACAAAATAATTAAACAAATGTGAAAAAAAAATATATATATATAAATATTATTTAAACATTAAAACTAGCTTCAAAAGTGATTTTTGAAGTAAAGATGATTTAAGATTTATTAGAGCTTAGCAGACACTTAACTCTCCTATGTGCAGTCAGTGCAGAAAGGGAAGAGGCGGGTGCAAAACAAGAAATTAAAAAAACTTAAGCTTTCTTAGAAATTTAAAGGAGAAGACGCACACAATGACAAATGCCTCAGGTGTACTTAATGAACACTTTAGGTAAAACACACATTTTGTCTAATTCTATAAATAAAGTGGACAATAATTTCCATACCTGTTACATCAGTTCTGACAGCCTTGACATAAAGTAGAGCACCATTATGTTAAGGATGTACCTTTTTTTATTTTGAGTACCAGGTTGTGGAGCTTTTCCTATCCCATCAACCACTCTCTCCAACTTCGCCGCTGTACTGTCCTATCACAATAAAGGCAAAAAAGTGAATCTTAAAAAACAATCAAACAGTCAGCGCAATAGCCCAGTGGTTAGTGTGCCGACATATAGCACTCTGGGTGTCCTGAGTTCGAATCCCGGCTCGTGGACCTTTCCCAATCCTATCCCCTTCTCTCTCCCACTTAATTTTCTGTCATTCTACTGTCCTGTCAGATAAAGGCAAAAATAAATCTTTAAAAACAAACAAACAAAAAACACTAGAGCTGATGTAAAATGCATGAATAACCAGCATGTGTATTGTTTCAACATCTAGATGACCCTTATAAACATAACTTCTACAACTTTACATAATATCTATAAACAATATTACAAGTTAATTGAGGAAAACTTTTGAACTGATCCTAATGAATGTGTTACCAAAAATTTTAATTTTTCAAACATTTAAAAAATACACTTTCAACATTCTAAATAGCTTTTAAAGAATTTAAACTCTTAAAAACTGCCTTTTGATATTTTAAACTTACTTAAAAGGATTTAAACTACCATTATAATTTGAAACTCTTAAAAGACTTAAAATTGCCGTTAAATAATTAAAGATTGCAGCACGGTGGCTCAGCGGTTAGCACTGTCGCCTCACAGCAAGAAGGTCGCTAGTTGGAGCCCTGGCTTTGTCAGTTGGAATTTCCATGTTGACGTGGGTTTCCTCTGGGTTTTATAAATAAAATTTATATTGTATTCTAATAATATTTATATTGTATACAATACAATTGTAAAGAATTGTAGATAATTAAAATAAATTGTAAAGAATTGTAAAGAATTAAAATAAATTGGCTGTAGTGTATGTGTGTGAATGAGTGTGTATGGGTGTTTCCCAGTACTGGGTTGTGGCTGGAAGGACATCCGCTGCGTAAAACATATGCTTGAATAGTTGGTGGTTCATTCCATTGTGTTAATGAATAATTAAAGATTTTAATCTACCTTAAAAAAATTTGAACTTTTTACTATTTTAAACTAAAATTTCCTAATAAATAATGTCTTTATTAGGAAAGTTTTCCAAGCTATCAGCAAGGTTTTACCCATAGGCTGACAAAATATGCTGAGTCTTGTAAGTCAAGTCAGACTGTACAGGAACAGAAATAAAAAGAGTCATTCTGTCCACTAGAATTTGCTGAATTTGAGCCCAGCACGGAGGAAGTCAGTGATGCCAGTGTTGCCGCAGAAGGAGGAGCTCAGCACAGAGAGAGTGGCCCACATGACGCTCAAGGAGTTCTCCTTTGATTATTTCAGGTAACACACATTTGGTTTGCAATCATCTTAAGTGATATAAAGAATAACTACCACAAAAAATATTCAACTTGAAGGTTACCAGTTATGATAACCTGCCAGAGTTACTTAAAAGATCATGTAATTTTTCTGTGTTACAGGGATCCAGTTAATGAAGGCCGTCGTGGCAAAGGAGGCAAAGAGAAACTGTGGGCCAACAGTAAAGAGCCTCTCAAACAACCACTGATCAGGAATCTGCAGGGCAACTCAGAGCTCTGCCACCTCGCTTCTGACTCCTTCACAGATATCCTTTTCACCGATTCACTGAATTAACAGAAAACTCAATTTGTTTCGTATTTAATAAAGCTGTAAATACTGCATGATGCTAAAGACTGCTCAATGAAAGCACAATGCTCACTTTTTTTCTTTAACATGGTCTCCACCTATCCTTAAATATATGGGAGATTATCCAGTCAAGCATGTACGGACGCCCATAGATCTAACAAACCAGATCTTTGGTCCGGCAACAGCACATGTCGAACTTAGAGACGAAATCTACTGTCAAATAATGAAGCAGATGACCAACAACAGAAATGGGTTTGTTGACTTAGTTATAACTTATTTTTGATCCAGATGTGAAATTGTTATGAATGCTTGTTAATTGCAGTCTTGTGCGTCTGTTAGGTTGAGTATGGAGCGAGGCTGGCAGCTGTTGTGGCTATGCTGTGGTCTCTTCCCTCCAAGTCAGTTGTTATTGAGGCACGCTCAACGTTTTCTGGAGTCCAGACCAAGAGAGCCGCTGGCTTCTGCCTGCCTGCAGAGGATGCAAGCTATGCTCAGGTACACCTTTATATAGTCAAATAGTTCACCCCTTAAAGCCTTTAAAAAGAACTAGCGGCAATTAAAAACGACTGTGCTGTTCCGTTGTGTCTACTATGTCTGGTTTCGTCTGGCCCAAAAAACTGCATGTGAACAAAACAAACAAACTACAGACACTTAATTAAGAATGTGGGTTCTGCGCTTACATGAGACAATTTATCTTTCCATACCAGCAGTACCTGTATTGTCATTTAGCAACAGGAAACCAGAATTAGTTCTGCACACATACAAACCGTAAACAAAGCAGTGTTTAAGTACCATATATCTGATCATCTGATAATCTATATAATTTGCTTGTTTAATAAATGTGACGAAATGACAGTTGGCTCATTTGTGTTCCCTCTTAATTTGAATAATTTGCTTAGTTTCATCATATCAGTGTGTGTTCTTACGGTCTGATTCATAGTTGATCAGCAAATCAGAGAGCTTTCTTTCACCAAAAGCCAATTCTGATTCTGACATGCTGAATCAGGTAAAAAAAAAATGACGATGTGATGTGGAACAAACCAAACAAACTAGGCTGACAGACTTTCACTGATGGTCCGATGCTGCCCAGTGAAGGACTGTCAGCTTGGTGTGTCTCAGATTTAACCGAGCCAACATCAATGAAGGAGTGACAATGAAATCCAATTGTGTTTTTAACTGCTACAAAGTTTGAGGACTGATACCAGAAACTTCTAGGAGCCCAAAATTCCAGGAGCCAGCACTGACCAAAAAAGGGGGCACATATGTTATTCTCTAGATGGCAAAGTATTAATTGAATTATTTACACTTTGAAATGCTCAGATTTTGAACTTTCATGAGTGGAAATAATACCGCATATGGGAAAGAGCAGTGACAGCAAAGGAAGGGAAATTTGAGACAAATGGGGTATTGGTGCTTTGCATAAATGCACCTCAATCATGAGTTATAAAGGTGGAGGAGAGCGTTGTTCATTGACTCCCCCTTGATTTCATTCAAATCGTCTGCCAGTACATGTATTTCATCACTTTTACTCTCACTGTCCAAGCAGGCAACTGGATCTGACCAGAGCCAGTGGTATGCAAAAATGAAGCAAATGTTGCACAATTTTGGCCTGTTTTGTCACAGACTTTAGGCCCCAACATGCACTAAACACAAAGGTGAAAGTTGACCTATAATTGCAATGTTTTTGCCTCTGTACAGTATTGAGGGAAGGAAGTTGCCTCCTCACCAGGTGGAAGTGGATGCCATTCAGAATAACAGCACTCAGATCTTCCATAAAGTCCATTTCCCCAATGATACATCTGAAGTAAGGAGTGACATGCTCAGTTTAACCATTGGTTCTTATTATTTTCTTCACTCAAATTAAAAGCTGTCTTTTATTTCAGATATTTGAGGTGACCACAACCACAAGGATCAAAGACTTGTGTCGCAACATTGCCAAAGACCTCCGTCTGTCCTCACCAGAGGGATACAGCCTGTTTGTGAAAACCTCCACAAAGGTTTTAGATATGATTTCTCCATTCTCTTTTTTTATTCCTGGAGGTGGTGTTTTAGGTCAGAGCTAAACTTTATCACATCTGATACTTTCAGGTAGAGAGTATGAATTCTGAGGAGTACTTTTTTGACAACCTCAGGCAGCTCACAGATGTTACCAAAAAAGGAAAGAAAGTCAGGGAAGGTGAGCTGTTTAGCTTATTAAATAATAAACTTGTTTATTAAGTTGGACTGTCCCTACAGTATAATTAACATCCTTCATCCTGAACACAGCTACTCCAACTATTGTCCCGTACCTGGTACTCTTCATGAGAAAGCTTTGGTTTAATGTGATCCCAGGGAAAGATATAACTGCTGACTTAATGTTCCACTTTCCTCAGGTATGTTGTCCATCTGATCAGTCCATACTGTACATTAAGCCAAACACTTAATACTCAACAGTATTCTAACATCAATTTAACCTCTTGTACCGTGTAGGAACTATTTATATGACTGAATAGAGTGCTGTAGTAAAGATTTTTTTGTTGCCCAACCTGGACATTAGTCTTACCATAATCTTGCATAGACCCCATTCTAGCAACATTTATCAACTTTAAAAGCAAACATCAGTTTGATTTGTTTAGCGTCATGTTTAGAGGCAAGAATATGTCTCCCAATAAATCATTCATTGCCTATTTCTTGAACTTTACCTGTTTTTGAGAATCCAATGTATTTGGGCCCCGCTCACTCAAGCACAGAGTGTTTCCTATTTTGTGTGCATTATGCATCAGACATGTAGTCAACAGTCTGACACGCCACATAAGGCAGATGTATGTCTCCTCATCCACTACCAGTGTGCAGCATCCATCTAGACGACGCAACGGCAACTATTCTGCACCAGAAACACACAAGCTTATTGGTGGAGAGAAGACAAAGTGATGAAGCCAATTATGATAAGGGGATGGTTAGGAGGAGGCCATGACGCACAGAGGTTATACCGTTACTCTTTTTGAAAGATATCCTGTGGTTTTGTAATGACCACAGAGTCAGGATCTCGGTTTAACATTCCATCCGAATTACAGTGCACACTGAAAGTATAGCTGTTATGGATGACTATAAACTAACCCTGTGCAGCCCTGCTTAGCTTCAGTGGGCGACCATGTGAGGACTGCAGAGAGCTAGCTGTCGACAATAATAAATAAGCTCGGTGGCCAACAAACAAACTGTAATACAATCCACAAGTGCTGTCACTTACTGCCACTTTCAGTAATATTAAATGTCTTTTAGTCAAGTGTTTCAAATCTACAAGTTTGAAAAATCAATTAGAAACTTTAAAACCAAATCAGTAGGATGACTTTTTTCGATTTGACCTGATGATGTTTAAAGTCCCAAAAACTTCTGGGGTCTATCTAGCTGCTTGTTAATAACTTTAAGACATGTAAGGGCTCCAAAATCACAAGTGGGTATTTAACTGATATATTTTACATTTGAGAATAGAATGTGAACATATTTTAAGATGGTTTCAATCACAGACCTTACTTTAGGGATTTAATTGTAAGTGGTTTGACTGTGAAACAGAACAAGTCCAACTTAGTTAAAAGTCATTCATGACCAAAATGTCTTCTTTTTATTTTTGCAGGAATTGCCTAAGTATCTGCGGGGCTTCCATAGTGTGTCTAAAGAGGACATGATTGCTCTAGGCGGACTGTTGTTTCGTACTCGGGTTGATGCAGATAAGTCTCAGTTTGTCATGATTCCCAGAATGCTGAAAGACCTGGTGCCAGCTGATCAGCAGAAGATCATGACTGCTGAGGACTGGAAAAAGGTGATCCACAAACCCTCCATTTGCTTAATATATTTCAAATATTTGGTTCTGTATGTTTTGATTTTGTTCCAAACCAAAGCGAAGTACCTTCTTAAGCACTGTCCATTACCTTACAAAAAATAAACTACCATTAAAAACAGTTTCTTCCAAAATTATAAGTAGCACAAACAGCAGCCAAAATGACGGCAAACAATGTGAGCTTTTATTAGAATGAGGTCATTGTGAGTTTTACATTATTTTGTGTTTGTGTGAGTGTGTTCAAACCTTCTAAACTTTCATCAACGTTAAAACCCCATCTGGCTAGGGCACTTCAACAGCACATACAGTACTGTATTATTTAAGAATGATGCCAGTAGGCAGAAAGTAGCTGGTCTTAAGTGCATTTTTAATTGCAATACGTGAAAAAAAATGGAGAAGCTTCAAACATTTCAGACTACATTTACACAATCTGAATCAACAAAAATGCATCCTAAAACCAGATGTTAACAGGGCTTACATTAGGAGAGCGTAGCGTGTGATTGGGTGTTTTCATCTGCCTCTGAAAGTAGATCAAAACTTGTCAGGCCATGTGTACACCTGCATTTAGTGTCATCCACTTGGAAATGAACTGAAAATTGTTAACAGTTGTTAACCTGGAAATTTCTCGAAGAGATGTCACTTCAAAATGCATTAGCAATAAAATACTTTTAGCAAGACCGGACCCTTCAACGAAAACAGTGAATCTATTGTGTCTTTCATATAAAGTGCATTTTTATTTTGGGTTAAGTGAAAAATTATGGTTTGTGATTATAACTTTTTTTATTAAAATTTCCTTAAAGCAAAAAATGAACCCCCTAGGCATACTTAAAAGCATTACTTTTTCCCATGTCATGTGACCACATAAAAAAAAACTGTTTACGTCCTTTCGGTTTTTGTGTTTCTAATATGATTTCGATTACCATCTTGCGTGGCATTTATAGCTGAAAGCATCAGCAGATATTTTACCTCATTATTGAAAGTAAAATAACTAGCAATAGCATAGCCTAACATTATATGTATTTTATATAGTTTAGTGAAAAGTAAAAAAGTAATTCAGTTAATTCATCATTTTTCCCCTGGGCAGAATAAATATTTTAATTGATATTACAATACTTTTTTTTTCAACCAAGTCAGAACTATAATCTGAGGGTAATTTACAAATGTAGCTGATACAAATTACAGTCATTTTATTTTAGATTGGTCCAAAGCAAGGTTATACTGTACATTGATTTAAGGTTAAAAAAAGGATACTTTGTACTAAAGTAAAAAATATATGTCGTTTCTTTATATCAAGCAATATTTTCACTTTGTATGAATGTCATTTCTGTTTTTGACCACAATGAATATGTTTGATGTAGACTTAATTGTTTCATAGTTTGAACCAAAGTTCAAATTATACAAAAAAGCTAATTACAATCATTTTTTAAAGTTGGTTCAAAGTGTAATTGTTTTCAGTGTAATATCCTCATGATCAATTGTTTGTGTCTTTGGTTCACAGCACATCATCAATTCATACAACAAGCAGGCAGGCATGAGTGTAGACGAAGCTAAACTGCAGTTCCTGAAAACAGTCTCACCATGGCCAACCTTTGGATGTGCTTTCTTTGAAGTAAAGGTAAACTAACACTAAAACACTAAAAATCAACCTAACTGCTAATAAAGTAGTCTGTTTTCTCAAAAATGACTGTCTTTTTTTCTCACAGCAAACCTCTGAGAAGAATTACCCCAGTGTTATTATGATATCAATCAGCAAACAAGGAATCAGTCTTATCAACACAAAGACAAAGGTGCAAATCCAGACATACAGTAGCCCAGCCATGTATGGCTTAGCATTGTGAGTTAACAAGTGTTTTGTTTGGATTGCCTGCAGGAGGTGCTCGCGGCGCATCTGTTCAGTAAGATCACATCCTGGTCCAGTGGAAGCACCTATTTTCACATGACCATCGGCAACCTGGTGCAGGGCAACACTCTGCTCTGTGAGACCTCGCAGGTAAACACTGTAAAAAAGTTGTCCCAATACAAACTGATCAAGTTAACTTAATTCTTTTCACAAATTTAAGTTGATTGAACATAAAACAATTAAGTTGTCACCCCAAAAAACTGAAGAATTATGTTGATTCAGATTATTTTAAATAAGTAGTTGGAACGAGCAGCAATCTGTACAGCTATCTTTATAGGCAACTGTATATTCTCTTTCCCACCCCTAAACACAACTCCCATTTATAAGTTATTTTCTTTATAGGAACCAAAAAAGTCACCACAAGGTCAAAATTGACTGTTATTTCTATATTTGATGGGATAATATTCTTTTGAATCCACCATCTCTTTATAATACCTGGTCATACCTATACCATTTTACAAGTGAACATACACACATATTTGCATTTTGTTTTGGACTTAATATAGAGACCACCAGCTGGGTTCTAGAAGTAATCAAAATCAAGTAAACAAAAACCTTCATTATATACATAAGAAAATGTATTTTTACTAAAAATAAAACTTTTTAAACAGCTGCTGTGAGCTCTGAGGTTGTTCATTAATTGTATTTGCTTTTGTTGAACAATAAGTTCATTCAACTTCTTTTTTAATCAATCATGTTCAGTATCTGTATTCATATATAAATACTTAAGCATACATGATGCTGTATAGATAATTCCATCAGTCAGAAAGTCGCAGTGAGCAAAGCACACAGAGATATTTATGTTCACAAAAAAGAAATATAACAGTGGGTCAAATAGTTCAGATTTAGTTTTCTCAGAAAATATATTTCTAAAGGTGCTGTTGAATTTATTTATTTTTTTTACCAGATCTGGTACAATTTGATGTCAGCAGCTCCTCGATATATTACCCAGCAAAAAATCATCACATTCTAAATAAGCGGTTACTTATTTTACCCACACTGCAATAAACCTTTGAAATAACTAGTTTCTACAGATACAATTAACAATGTTAATTAGTTGTTATATTTGTCTATTGTTTTGTTGCATAAGCAGTGGTTCATGGGATTATAGATATTTCCCTAATTAAAGCCATCAAGTACATTTAAATAGTTTGTCATTTCTGATTCTCCTCATGGCTGATTGGTTTGGTTCATGGCTTATAAGTGCTTTGACAACAGATTTTTTTAAATCTCTGTGAGAAAAACAAACAGAAGAAACATTTCTGGAACCAACATTGTTGAAAAAGCAATAAAACCCTTTTAATATACTTAATATTTTTTTGTACTTTTATAATGTACAAAATGTGTTTTATCCCTAAACATAACCCTCACAGAAATCATTCTTTATTTTACATTTTATTTATAAGCTGTTATGCGTATTTGTAAGCTATAAAAAAGCTTACAAACATTTCTATGGTATGAAACATACTTATGATAATCTCCTCTCTGACTGTTTGTTTCTTGCAGGGTTATAAAATAAGTGACCTCCTGTCATCCTACAAGAATCTGTATGTATCTGTGTCTGGATCATACGCCAGTGGTGCGGCTAGAAATCAGCGATTCGCCTGAATCATCATCTAGTACAGTTTTAATACATGATTATAGCAATTTTATTTAAAAATAGTCCCCATAGAAATTGTGGAACATAAGATACAATGTGAAAAACTGCAGGAAAGTAGTTTTCCCTTTTTAATATGTAACAATTACTAGTTTATACGCCTGTCAGTGAATCAGCTGTTGCTTTCTGCTTCTTCTTTATGCATAAATGTTTTACTTTATTATTTTATAGGCTTGGCTATTTATTATTATTTCAATAGTCCACCTTTTCATTGACTTTGCATGGCAACGTTACACCAGGTGGCAGTGTTTTTGCAGTTTAATTCTAATCTGTCTAATATTGCTTTGAACAACCAAATTTAAAAATAAAAATGTAAACATTTAAATGGCTTCTAGTTGTATTTATGGATGAGTGATGACTGTTTATCATTGTAATAATCAATATAATAATATTCCACATTTAATGGGAATGTTGGGAATTTAATGAGGGATAAATTTACTTCTGTATCACTAATAGTTTGGTTACACACACACACACACACACACACACACACACACACACACACACACA
>CAIGQZ010001336.1:28098349-28117973 GCA_903798205.1 Danio tinwini
CACACACACACACACACACACACACACACACACACACACACACACACTACAGTGTGTACAGTGTTAACAGACCAGACAATGGGAAGTGTGTGATTATTGAAATATAAATATCTGACTCTTGATAGTCTTTATTTGGCCTCTCATTCTCTCCATTGCCGCATTTATTTGATAAAACTACAATAATGTGAAATAGAATCACAATTTAACTTTTTAAAAAAAATTTTTTGTTTAAATGTATTTAAATATATAATTCATTATTATTTTAGCATCATTTTAGTCAATATATATTCTTTATATATATATATATATATATATAGTTTTTTAATTAGAAACATTTCTTATTACATTTGATAATTTTAATGTATCCTTAAAAAACTTAATATCACAGCTCTGTTAAATTAGTAAAAGTTCTTATAAATTCCACTTCTTTAAAACCTCCTTGTTTCTTCTGTTGAGTACAAACGATATTTCGAAGAATACCTGTAACCTGCTGTGCATCGATGGATTTGTTCTTCAGTGTTTAAGCAGTGAAATTTAAACCACACTAAACTGAACTAAACTGAACTTCAACTCTAAAAAGTGGACTGACACGACTTCAATTTACTTTAATATTCAATGTTAAGCTGCTTTGACGCAATCTAGATTATAAAAGTGCTATAGAAATAAACATGAATTGAATTGAATTGAATTGTAACCACTGGCTTTTATAGAATAGTTTTTCTACCACACTCTCAGAAATAAAAGTGCACAAGCTGTCTCTGGGTTGGTACCTTTTCAAAAGGTACACATTTGTACTTAAAGGGTCCATATTGGTACATCAAAAGTATATATTAGTACCTACAAATTTGAAAAGGAACACTGTTCTAATATGTACCCTTGAGGTATTAATATGGACCTTTAAGGTACAAATTTGTACCTTTATTTCTGAGAGTGTATGGAAGTCAATGGTTACGAGTTTCCCATATTCTTTAAAATATCTTCTTTTGTGTACAACAGAAATAAGAACCTTTTGCAAGGTTTGGAACAATTGGAGGGCTAGTTAATGATGTGATCTGTCTCTTTAAGACAGATGATAATGTTACACTTTATGTTTACTTTCTTTATAGTCAAATGTGGTTCCAAAAATAATCTTTAACATTCCTTGAATTTTAATAATAATGATAATAATAATAATAATAATAATAATAATACACTTTATTTTAGCATCTTTAAAAGCAGTTTCTCAAAGCACTGAACATTGCAAACAATACAAAACAATACAAAACCAACAAGTGAACTTTAAAAGTGTCATAATTCAGAAGTTCAGGAGGCAGAGAATTCATGAGGACAGGAGCATAGTGTGTGTCTTCACACTCATTCATACAAAAGGTGCAAATATCAGTAAGATCAAAATATTTGGACAAGTGTGCATTACATGGGTTGTGCAAAATTTTAATGTGCACCTTTTTTATTCTATTAGAAATACAAAATTTATATGGTAATAACTTTCCTTAATTGAATGTTAACAATTATAACAATACTATGGTGGCAAATCAATGCCAATAATAATCGAGCGCAGCGGTGATGTTTACGCTCGAGGAGAAGTGAACCGCGAGCAGATTACAGGCCTACACCAAGCGGCAACCTCCCGCTCTCCCTCGGGAAGCCCATACGGAAGTAACTGAAACTGCAATTTATCGAAATACCGCTAGTCTTGCTCCAGGCTCCATATAAGAGCAAATTTCTATTGAGCCCACTGTTAAAATGGCCAACTTTACAGCAGAAACAAGGTGTTTACAGCCTGGTACAAAGAACGATTTTGGTGCATATAGCTACTATTACCCTTCTTGACAACTGTGAGGGGGGTGAATTTTTTTATAACTCATCCATTTCCTTTATATTAGGTTATATTATTTTTGCATAATTAAGGGCGTGGCCATTTGAGTGACAACTTGCTCTCGCTGGTCGCCGTCACGTCACCTTAGCTGATTAGCCGCTGATCTCAGCATATTCATCGTATTTTTGTGTTGTTTTATGTGGCTTTACACAGTCAGTTGCCTTTTGGAATTATTTCTTACATTTATCAGATGATATGGCATGCTGTGTGCACTTAATTGTGCTCACAAACATTCACATGGCCTCCGTTTCCCAGGTGAGTAAAATTATATACTTATATACCATCTCTATAAGTTTATTTGTTTTATTTAAGATCATTTATCATTTTTAATGTTCTTTAGACCTGTAATGAACTCCAGAATCTGACAGATTTATTAGCTGTAGGCTCTAGAACAGTCGTCTGAAGTGTTTTCATACAATTCTGCCTGGATTTCATCAATAGCCCTGCATTTATTAACACAGACTATATCCGAGGTGTTTGGAAGTAATTCGCACTTTCCTCCTGTTGAAAAACGTCATAAGAACGATGCTTATAGTGGCTCAATGTGTAATACATTGAGCCACTAAGCATTGTGTCTATGACGTTGCTTATGAAACAGTGTTTTTAAAAGTCTAAACACTTTATTGATATAGTATACAACCAAGTACATGTGGTCAGAACACAAACGAGTCTCAGGTAATGAAGTATTAAGTGTTTCTCATGCATCTGTAGCTTCGCTCACGCTCCGCCTCTTTGCCCTTGTATGGTATGCCCCGGTTGGTGCGATGACACGGTAACAAAATGGTGACGGTTGGCCACGCCTACTGGTAGCTTCTTTTGGGTTCTTCATAAACTTATGGGTGACGTCATGGATACTCCGACCATATCTTTTACAGTCTTTGGCCTACACGCGAGGAAACTACTGCTCGCGCGCAGGGGCTGTTCACGCGCACGCTGAACTGATCCACCCCGAGGAAACGGGCGCTCGTGAGCTCGTCATAAACCCTCGCACGCGCACATCATCATCTGTGCGCACGATGTACGCTCGCTCGCTGGCTCTTCTCTGCTCGCGTGAAACTTCTTGGGGCGGGACTTGGTTTACTTGTTATCTCTAACGCTATAGAGTGGAGGAACTATGACGTCAATTTGTATGCAAAAACCCGGAAGCGAGTTAGCATTTTAGCAGTTCCGGTTCCCTCGTCCCAAAGTCAATGGGTTTTTTGAATGGGATTTCAGTGAAATCTCTTAAATAAGGTTCGTGGCTAACACAAACTCAAAATACTTTCTCGTTTTATTTTACAACATAAAACACATCTTTAAAAAGACGGTTGCTATCAAGTTGCTAAACGGGACTACAGCAGGTGTCAGAGATATTATACGTCATCGAGCTGATCTGGTCTGGAGCGCAGCTCGCTTGTGTTGGACATTTGGATTTGTCTGTTATTTAAGTATTTTCATGAATAGTATTTTATTATTTGTAATATTTTTCTAAGTAGGAATTGATATTGTGTAGATAATGCCTTCACTTGTAAAGACTGCCAAGACAGATTCATTTGTTGATCATTTATTTTAATTTAACGATATTATGAGGATACTGCTTACTAGTGCAGCCTGTCTCTTTCCTGCTCTCAGTAATGCAAACGTGTGAATAAATGTGTAAAAAAATACATACATATTAACTGTCATTTCATTTGATCAAAATATTTTTTGTCTGCTTTTTTCTTCATCTGAACACATTTAACTCTGTCATAACGGCAATTTTTACACTCCTTAAAATGTATAGCATATGTGACAGTATGGGCTGCTTTTCATTGTACTTCGTGACAAAAAAAAGAATATTGAATGTTGTTCTGTGTCCATGATGGCAGGCATTTGATAGACTTGTCCCTCACGCCTCATTTATGTCATCTGTTACTAAGCGGGCTGTATGCACACGAGCGATACACTTATTTAAACATGTCTTATGATAATACCATGTAGGCACATTTATACATACAGTTTTAAAACTTTTACAACAACCGTAAAGCAAAACAAAAAGCATTTCCCACGTAAAAAACTATCCGAAAGGCACGTAAGTCTATGCGTTTCTGTGTATTCATGTGTTTTTATTTTTTAGCGTGGATTATAGCATGATAAACCGAGAGATTAAATCTTTGTCATGGATCAAATTTCAAAAAGAAAAAAAAGCTTGAAAAGTTGTCCTTAGCAGGGTGGTGCTGACGTCACAGGCGAGCGCCCCCAGGCGCTGTAGTCTGTTTATAGCCTAATGTTAGCTTTTCCATTCTTGTGTTTGCATTTAAGATCCAAAAGTGCTAAAAGTTATGTTTTCGTGTGAGGATTATCCGGTTGGACAAAACGTGTAAGTGTAATGAACAATGTTTGAACACAGAGCTTATTATTTGCAATATTTGAAAAGCCTATGGGAAAAATACTATGAGGATTTTATAGAGGGACCAGTTTTATGCTAGCAGCCGATTGGCTTACAAGGTGACGGCATAGTTCCTCCACTCTGTGGGCTATATGCACGGCGCCGCGTGACGCATTTCCGGTGAAATGCAAGGCCGCTGGACAACTTCCGCCGATCGTACAGTACTGTGCTACAACAGGAGCGCTTCTGATCAAAACAACTAACGTTTTGGAGAGTTGTTTTAATGTTTTATGCCATTATAGCCCGCTTATATACGCTTATGTCAGCTACATAAATCTTACATCTAAACGTTTGAAAGTGTCATTTTAAAGACGTGAAAACAGTACTTCTAGCTACCACTGCTGTGTTCAGCAACGTACAGCGTTAGAAATTGAACTCTCACCTCAGCTTCCACACGTTTCCAAAATCAGAATCAGAATCTGTTTTATTGCCAAGTGTGCTTCACACACACAAGGAATTTGTTTTGGCAACAGAAGCTTTCAGTGTACATAAAGTGACGAGTGACAACACAAAATTAAATACAAGAAAATAAAAGGCAATAAACATTAAACATTAAACAGAGATGCAGTTAGTCAAAAAGATCTGGATGTTGAATGTATGTACAGATATGTTGTAAATATACAGGTTATAAGGTGCTGTGTACAAGTGCGTATGAGAAAGTATTGCACGTTTATTGCACAGTAGGGGAATATTTAACTGTTCATGAGGTAGATGGCCTGAGGAAAGAAACTTTTCCTGTGTCTATCTGTTTTTGTGCTTGGTGCTCTGTAGCGCCGACCAGACGGTAACAGTTCGAACAGGTAGTGTGCTGGGTGTGAGGCATCCAGAGTGATTTTACGAGCCCTTTTACTCACTCTGGAAGAGTACAGTTCTTGAAGTGTGGGAAGGGTAGTGCCAGTGATTCGTTCAGCAGTCCGGACTATTCGCTGTAGTCTACGGAGGTCGGTTTTGGCAGCTGAGCTGAACCAGACGGTGATTGAAGTGCAGAGGATGGATTGGATGACAGCTGAGTAGAACTGTACGAGCAGCTCCTGTGGCAGGTTGAACTTTCTCAGCTGACGAAGGAAGTACAGTCTCTGTTGGGCTTTCTTTACAATGGAGTCTATGTGAATGTCCCACTTCAGATCCTGAGAGATGGTGGTGCCCAGGAACCTGAATGACTCTACTGCAGCCACAGTGCTGTTCATGATGGTGAGTGGGGGGAGTGCAGGGGGGTTTCTCCTAAAGTCCACTATCATCTCCACTGTTTTGAGCGTGTTCAGCTCCAGGTTGTTGTATCTGCACCATAAAGCCAGCCGCTCCACCTCCTGTCTGTATGCAGACTCGTCACCGTTCCGGATGAGGCCGATAACAGTACAGTAATGTCATCCGCAAACTTCAAGAGCTTAATGGAGGGGTCTTTTGCAGTGCAGTCGTTTGTGTACAGGGAGAAGAGCAGTGGGGAGAGAACACATCCCTGGGGGGCACCAGTGCTGATGGTGCGGCTGTCGGATGTGATTTTGCCCATTCTGACTAGCTGTTGTCTATCTGTCAGAAAGCTGGTGATCCATTGACAGACAGAGCTAGGGACAGACAGCTGGGTCAGTTTGTTCTCGAGCAGTGATGGGACGATGGTGTTAAAGGCAGAACTAAAGTCCACAAACAGTATCCTTGCGTAGTTCCCTGGTTTGTCCAGATGTTCTAGGATATAATGCAGTCCCATGTTGACTGCATCATCCACAGACCGGTTTGCTCTATAGGCAAACTGCAGGGGGTCCAGCAAAGGTCCAGTGATGTCCTTCAGATAAGCTAGCACCAGTTTTTCGAATGACTTCATGGCCACAGATGTTAAGGCAACAGGTCTGTAGTCATTGAGTCCTGTGATCTTTGGTTTCTTTGGTATTGGGATGATGGTGGAGCATTTGAAGCAGGATGGAACTTTGTGCTGTTCCAGTGATCTGTTGAAGATCTGTGTGAAAATGGGAGCCAGTTGGTCCGCACAAGTTTTCAGACAGGCTGGTGAAACACCATCTGGACCTGGTGCTTTTCGTCTCCTCTGTTTACTGAAGATCTGACGCACATTATCCTCACTGATCTGAAGTGCCGGGGTGGAGAAGGAGATGGCTGGAGGTGTTGATGGCTGTTTACTGAGGATCTGATGCCCATTATCCTCACTGATCTGAAGTGCAGGGGGTGAGAGGGAGATGGCTGGAGGTGTTGATGGCTGTGTAGGGAGATGATCCGGGTGGGTGTGAGGTGTCTGGTCAGAGGTGTCAAATCTACAATAGAAGATATTCAGCTCGTTTGCAAGATGGTTGTTGCAGTCGATACTGGGGGATGGCGTTTTATAATTTGTGATGTCTTTCAGGCCTTTCCATACTGATGCAGGGTCGTTGGCAGAAAACTGGTTTTGCAGCTTTTTGGCATAGCTTTTCTTGGCCACACCAATCTCCTTTGTCAGTGTGTTCCTGGCCTGATTGTATAAAATCCTGTCCCCGCTCCTGTAGGCATCCTCTTTTCATGACGAAGCTGTCTAAGTTTTGGTGTAAACCATGGTTTATCATTGTTAAATGATAAGTAGGTCCTGGTAGGGATGCATAACTCCTCACAGAAACTGATGTATGATGTTACAGTCTCTGTGAGCTCGTCTAGGTTGGTGGCTGCAGCTTCAAAAAACACTCCAATCAGTGCATTCAAAACAGGCTTGTAAGACCTGCTCTGTGTCGTTGGTCCATCTCTTAACAGTCCTTAATACTGGCTTAGTAGTTTTAAGTTTTTGCCTGTAAGTTGGTATAAGATGAACCAGGCAGTGGTCGGAGAGTCCTAAAGCTGCTCTGGCGACAGAGCGATATGCATCCTTTATTGTGGTGTAGCAATGATCCAAAATGTTATTGTCTCTGGTGGGGCATGTGATGTGCTGTTTGAATTTAGGCAGCTCGTGTGTGAGTTTTGCCTGATTAAAGTCACCGAGAATGATAAAAGCAGAGTCCGGGTGTCGTTGTTCAGTCTCTGTGATCAGATCAGACAGCTGTTGTAACGCAGTCCTTACGTGTGCTTGTGGTGGAATGTAAACACAGACAAGAATGAACGAGCAGAACTTCCGCGGTGCATAAAACGGCTTACAGTTAATGAAAAGCGCTTCCACATCAGGACAGCACATCTTCTTTAACACAGTTACATCCGTACACCATCTCCTGTTGGTGTAAAAGCATGTCCCACCACCGCGTGTTTTGCGCGTTGACTCCGTATCGCGATCTGCTCTGTACAGCTGAAAGTCCGGTAAGTATAATGTGCTGTCCGGAATGGCTTCGTTCAGCCAGGTTTCTGTGAAACACAGCGTAGCAGAGTTGTTAAAGTTCTTGTTTTCGCATGAGAGCAGAAGTAGTTCGTCCATTTTGTTAGGAAGCGAGCGGAGATTCGCTAGATGGATGCTAGGCAGCGCTGTTCTGAAGCCGCGCTGTCTCAGCCTGACGAGCGCGCCAGCTCTTTTTCCACGCCGCCGGGTCTTGTATTTCTTCCACAAAGCAGCTGCTCCGCCGATGACAATGTTCCGCAAAACGCCAGAGAAATCAAAATCCAGTTGGTGATTAGTTGGTGTGCACTGCCGAATGTTCAGCAGCTCGTCCCTGGTATAACTGATCGTGTTTGATAAACATAAAACAGGACAGACTAACAGAAATAGTGCAAACACTGAAGAGCTCCACACTGAGGCAGCCATCCGCGGCGCCATCCTTCTTGCTGATTTCTAAGTGAGAAGAAGCCTGGACATAGTTTAATATATTCAGAAACAATTTGTGGTCTCAAATACAAAGTCGTGCAGAAGAGGTGGGTTGTTAATACTCGACGTGACAATTTTACAGTAACAGAAAAAGACTAGAGTGTAGCTGCTAACCGGATGCAGACATTTAAAGAAGGGAGCTTTAATGGCAAATAATAGTTTATTTTCATTGTCTTTAAAGTGAAAAAAAAAAACGGAACATTAATATACATAAACATTTCTTAAGCTACTTTATAATTGCAATTTTTTATTCAGAATAAAGACCTTTATTCACTGCACATATTAAATATTATTCACTGTACTGTATATAATTTAAAATTAAATTGTCAAAATATGTAACATTTTGGAAAAATATTTTATTCAGATAAACAGAAACAATAACATTGAATCAGTTGTTTTCTCAGCATGGTGCCTCTTCTGTAACTTGTGCATAGAGAGGTATTTGGGCAGATATGCATTTAAAAATAAATAAATCACCCCTCTGTTTCATGGAACTTAACATGTAATTGATCCATTCCAAACCATTGTTCATGATTTATGCAACTTCTTTTCCGTTTGGGTGCAGACATTACACATTTTAGAGCAATGAGCTGTGCGAAAAAAAAGCAAGGCAACCAAAAGTTTGCATATCCCACTCTCAGCCCACAAGAGCAGGAGCTAATAACTAACAGATGATGGCATGGATTTTCTGATGGATGTCCGCTCCAGGATGGAGTAACACGTATACTTGTCTAGCTCTGAATCTCATAATGTTACCTAGATAACAGAAACAAGAATATTAATGGGTTTTAAAGAGAGTCATTAAAGACAGTTCACCCAAAACTAAAAATTATATTTACTCATCCTTCACTTGTTCCAAACCTGTTTGAGCTTATTTCTGCTGTTTAACACAAATAAACAAATTTAGAAGAATGCTGGAAACTTGCAACCACTGATATTCATAGTAGTTATTTTTCCTACTATGGAAGTCAATGGTTACAGGTTTTCAGCATTCTTCAAAATATCTTCTTTTGTGTTCAACATGAGACGAACACTCATAAATGTTTAAAACCACTTGAGGGAGAGTAAATATTAATACTGGATGAACTATCCCCTTAAGCAACACATTTAGAACCTTATCCGTCTATATTTGGAACAGGTAAAGACTTGAGCAGTTTGAGGTTGAGGTTGAACAAAAGCAGTTTGAAGGGTAGCCAGCTAAGTGAAATGTGTTCTGCATCTGCACCAATATCATAAGGTTAAACTACACTGTAAATCATTATTTTAAATAATTGAAAAGTAACTCCCATTAGTCACACTTTAAAATAAGGTTTCATTAGTTAATTTTTCGTTAATGTATTGGCTCACATGAACTAATAATAAACAATCTTTGTACAGCACTTAATCATAGGTAAACTAATTTACTAATGAATTAAAATCCAAACTCATGCTTGTTAACATTAGCTATTTCATTTTGAGTTAACAAGCACAAGGAATAAGCATTTGTTCAGTAACGTAAAAAACAAATAAATACTGCAATAGACATATTGTTGATGTTAAATTGCCTAATACCACTTTATTGTTTTGAGTCACCCTCCCATTTAACTACAATGTTATAGACTAAATAGAAAGCATGTCATCTACACTGTTGCACTGCATCTGTATTGCCACTGTTTCAGCAATAACACAGTGCTATTTGTCTGTCGTGGTTGGAACTGCATTGTATTATTTTATTCCTAATATATTTTGCTCAATAATCATGCTTACAAGCTAAGATATCGTCTGTGTTTCTGTGATTATCCATGAAAGGGACAGAACTTCACATTTATGCTATCCTACTCTCAGCTGCTGAGGAGACTCTGATTTCTTCATAGATTGGTAGTAATAAGCTCTCACTGAGATCCCATTCCTGCTGTGTTTTACCTGACACCTTGAGACAGAATTACGTAATCATATGATATTTTTTACTAACGTGATAAAGCTGCAGCTTACAGGCTGAACTTACCTTCATAATTGCACAGGTACGAAGACGCATAAAACTTAAAACCTGTCTCAAGTTTGCTCTGCGGTGTTGTAGTGCACATCCGAACAATCATTTGCACATTGTTGACCGTAATTCCAGCAAACAGCGAGTAAATTTTGACGACTGCCATAATAGTGTTTACCTCCGCTTAAAATCACCCGGACCGGAAGTTGGACCGTGGCCTTAGACAAACGCGGAAGTAATGCATGCATATAGCCTCCCTTTCCGGAAGTTAGCTGGGATTGGACAGGATGGAGTTTACCCATTAAATAAAAAACATAGATATATATAATATATATCTTATCATAATGTCATAATGTGAAACTATAATAGACTTGCTTACTCAGTAATAATAGGTGATGACTTTTAGTAATGAGATATTTATTGTAATAATTAATCTCATAATGACTATTGTAGTAGTTTCCTCGCTTGTAGGCCTGTAATCTGCTCGCGGTTCTCTTCTCCTCGCGCATAAACATCACCGCTGCGCTCGATTATTATTGGCATTGATTTGCCTCCATACAATACGGCTAGGAGTGTGTATGGATGTGACAGTTCAGTGATGTAATGTGATGCCAGGTCATGTAGAGCTAAAAAAACTAGAACCTTTCACAATAGTTTCTTTAAAATGGAAAAAGACTCTTTAGACTCTCTCAAATATGCTTGTTTTAACAACCCTTCACTGAATGGTCCTTTTGAGGAATCACTACAGAAAGGCATTTTAATTAATAGTGTATCGTTAATTAATTCTTAAGGCATTTTTTTTAACTGCATAAACTTCTAAATCCCTAGAAACATGTGCTGGCATCTGGGATTTTCTCTTGCTGCTTAATTCTTCCACTAAACCAAAAATATCTCTCTCAAGCCCTGGCCTCTTGACCAGCAATTCAGCCTTTCCATAAAACTGAAAGAAAGCCTTGTGCTAAAACTGGAAAATCCAGCATGAAAACTCCACAGCAATCATTATAATGGAGTGTAGAGCGCGACTTTTGGCCCTGACGCACACTTCACCATGTGCTCACTATTACCAAATAATACCACAGCAGCCTGGAGAAGTCAGAAACACAACACTGCACTGTGGGAGAGGAAAAAAAAACAAAACGTTTTGTTCATGTCATGCCTAAAACTGAAATGTATCCATTCTTTTGCCCTCAGCCTCATGTTCTTGATATTATAATGTCATTGAGTATCATTGACCCAAACAAAAAATAGCTGAAACCTGCGCTCTGAAGCTCTTTTATTCTTTAAACCTTGATAAATTAAAGCTGTTTGTGTTATTGTAAAACATTACATTTTACAGTAGTACTGGCAATTTTGGTTGCCAGCAATACTGTAAAATGTACAAGTGCACTGTAAATTAATTATTAATTTACAGTGAGCCTGTGACTTTTACAGTATTATTGAACATTTTTCAGTATTACTGGTCATTTTTACAGTATTATTAGGAACATTTACAACTGTGCTGTAGTTTTACAAACCAAAAACCTAAAAGTTTTACAGCAGTTTTTACAGTGTGCTCAATGATGTACATTACTTCATCTATACACTCACCGGCCACTTTATTAGGTACATCCTACGAGTAAAACTCAGACCAGCGCGTCTGGCACCAACAACCATGCTACATTCAAAGTCACTTAAATCTCCTTTCTTCCCCATTCTGATGCTCGGTTTGAACCTCAGCAGATCGTCTTGACCATGTCTACATGCATGAATGCATTGAGTTGCTGCCATGTGATTGGCTGATAAGAAATTTGCATTAATGAGCAGTTAGACCCCGTTTACACAGCCAGTTAAATGTGACCCAATTCCGAATTTTTGCTCATATGTGACACAGATCGGATTTGTTCCATGACCTCTGTAAACACGAAAAAAAAAATGCATGCATTTGGATATTTAGAGATCGGTTTCAGGCCTTCATATGTGGAAATAAATCAGATATAAAAGGGATATGTGAAAATGCAACTATCATGTAAACAGGCAGACCGGATTTATTGAGGCATTTCATTTTGTACGTCATTAAACTTTCAAAAATGTGGTACTTCTCTGCAGTTTTATGATGTAGAAGCAAGAGCGTGTGTGTGCTCGTCCTAAAATTTCAGACCCACTGCTCTTTATTAAAGCCCGCCACAATTTGCTTCCACCTGATCTGAGATCTCTCTCGTACCCACAAATTCCTCTGAATGATGAAGGACACCATATATAAACCATAGGCACAAGCTGCAATGACGCCCTTTCCCTCCTCTTCCGCCTTAAAATCATTTTAAAGTTGAGCAAACTTCACATATTTTGCAGAGCTAAAAACAAGACAATGGGCTCTATTTTAATGATCTAGGCACAAAGTGTAATGCGCAGGGCGCAAAAGCATTAAGGATGTGGCGGAATCCACTTTTGCTTTTTTAAGGACGGAAAAATACGCTCTGTGCTGTGGTTCATGGTCTAACAGGGTTAAGCTTGTATAAATAAACCAATTATGGTCTCATCTCACATTCCGTTTAAGAGTCAGTTGTGTCGCTCCATGGTGCATTTGCTATTTACTTGGCGGACTTTGTAAGTGGTAATAGTGAGAAGTGCTTTATGGCATTGTTTAAACAGTTAAACAAACCATCTGCAGCGCGAGGATAAAGAACTAGCTTCCTCCATTCGGCCTTTACTTTCACTTTCTCTTTCGTGGATGAGGAAATGGTGATGTACGCACTCCACTGAAGACATCCGTTAGCCTACATAATTAATTTTGTTTGTTAAGCGCAAAGATTTGTTTTAAAACTATTTCTAAATTCAGTTCTAGTTTCCAGCAAACGAATAAATGAACAATAATAATGAAGTGTGAGTGTAATAAGGATTGGCGCTTCAACGTAGTGAGGATCCGTATGCAGGTCTTTATTAGAATGGTCAGGCAGGCAGTGGTCAAAACAGGAACAAATAGATGTATTAGGGCAATCCAGAGTCGTAGTCGTAATATCAGGCAGATGGTCACAAGGCAGGCGGCACACAGGGATAATCAAAACAAAACAAACAAAGCAAAGTTCTAAACACAGGAATCAGGACAAGGAAAAACGCGTCATAAAGTTCACTTATTCAGATCGCAAAACTCAGCAACATTGTGTGTTTGTGAGGTGTACTTAAAGTCCATGTAATCAGTGCATGAGTGGCTTCAGCTGTCAGAGTGTAATCAAAGGGTGACTTGGATCAGGTGTGTGTGTGTGGCATGACTGAATATGTAGTCCATATGAACCAGCAGCTTTGTAGTCCTTGTGTAGTCCTTGTGACTGTGTGTGTGTGTGTTTACCAGCGATCTCTGGCTGTAGATCGCTGGTGATCGTGACAGTGAGTTATATCCAAACATGCGTCCTATGCCCCATATGGTCCAAAATCCGACAGGTGGACAAACCTAAGCTTGTTTTTAATAAAACAAATATAATTATGCATATAATAAATAATACTATAATAATAATAATAATAATAATATACAAAAGCAAGTTGTCATGAATAAACTGAAAAAAAGCCCCCTGAGATGAAAAAGGCATGGAGGCAGTGGTTTTTATATTTATGTAGAAAGTAATCATTTTTGTAATATTGGATTCCTTTAATTCTTTTTCATTTGTAAAGATATTTACGTTTTGCTGTACATCCTGTGTGTTTTAAGCATTGTGTAAAAGTTTAAGGTGCACAACTAACACGCTCTGCGCTGGACTTTAGACCTGCTTTCACCTGGTCTAGTGCACAGTCTTTTTTAGTACCTTAAAATAGCAACACACCAACAATGCATCTTAATACACCTCTTTTTTAGACCGGAACACTCATAAATCCACAAATTGGCGCAAATGGATTAGCTATTTAAACAATGTCGCAGAAAATGGGAAAATTAAGGTTGCTCTGGTCTGAAAATAAAAAATAAAAATTGCGGCAAACCAGGGGAAAAACGTCTTGCTCCTTATTGCGCCAGGTGTGATAGGGCCCAATTTTGTCCATCGTGACTAGTGTGGTGCAGATACAAGAACTCGCTTTTAAGCATGCTCAATGTCATAAATTGTATGGCAAGTGTAAACACATGATATGGGTCACAATTACAAGAACGTGTAAACGGACAGGCAAAAAAAAAAATCAGATACAGGCAACAAATCGGAATTGGGCATCAAGACCTGACAGTGTAAATGAGGCCTAGGTGTACCTAATAAAGTGGCAGATGATTGTACTTACTGCATGGATAGTTTTATCTCCAACAATAATATAGGCTCTTTACATGCTCTCTATGTATATAAAAGGGAATTTGTACATTTTATTTGATGCAAACGTCAAAATGATATATTACTTGATATGATATATTTACTTTGGATTTATTTAATATCAATAATAAAAAAAACATTAAATTTTTTTTTATTTAAACCATATGTCATTATGTTTATAGGATAAGACCAAAATGACATTTCACGTTAGCAATTTCGTAAAACAAACAAATAAAAATGTACATGCACTAAAATATTATTTATTCATGTGAAGACAGTCGACAATAATATCAAACATTAATAATGTTATAATGATAATTGATAATAACAATAATCAGCTATTATATATATGATGTATGTGTATTTTATTGATATTATATTTACAATAAAGTTCAATCAGTTAATATTAGTTTTGTATTTACTAATATAAATGAAGACTGTACAATATATTATTTTTTTTTACATTGTTAATGAAAATATAGCTCATAGTTAGTTTTTAACTCGCAGTGCATGTAAACAAAACTTTACATTTAAATAATGCATTAGTAAATGTTTATCAGTAAATTATAATAATATTAAATTATTATTAAGTTTATTAGTATTAGTAAATTAATTAATGCTGTACCAGTATTGTTCATTTTTAAATTCATGTTAGTTAATAAATTAATTATTATTAACTAATGGATCGTTGTTGTAAAGTGTGATGTTCCCCCTGTATGTTTAATAATAGTTTAAAACCTTTGTATTAATTATGTAAACCTTTCTTATGTGTATTAATTTATTACTTAGTATTATTAAAATGAGTGTACTCATTTTTATGTATGATTTGTTGTGGGACAGGCAGTTTGTGTGATGCTACTCACGCCAGAATTAATCGATCAGCAATGCTTTGATGCATTCCTCCTAAACAAAGGGCCCAGCAAAGGCAATGGTGGCCAAGTGCTGAGACTTGAAAAACGCAGCCATGACCGTGACCAGCATTTGAAATGTTGTCATTCTTACAACCATGAAAAAAAAAAAACGTCACAGTAAAGTCTTGGTGTGGCTTCTTGTGGTTTTACTGCTCTCGGTTTGTCATAAGGTTTGTGGTGTAGAACAAATATGAAGGGAAGGCTGCTTTAATTTATTCCCCTTGCAGCATGTTTCTGATCCATCAGTCAGAGAGAGTCCAAACTGAAGGTTATTCCATCCAGTCATCAATCAATGCTGAAACGCATGCGGCTGAAGTAATCAATCTACTCTCTGAGCACACAGCTCCCAACAACATGTGCCAGACACTGAACAGGACAGCCTTTTATTTAATAAAACTGAGCAATTTCATCAAAATAAAAGCCTTAGTTCATTCCACAGTAAAAATTCTGTCATTTACTCACCCTCGTGTCTTTGCTGACCTAATAATCATCTTCAGAGGATCATTTTAATGAAATTGGAGAGATTTTGTCCCTCCACTCAAAGTCTCTTCACTCTAAACTCTCACACTTCAAAAAAAGTGTAAAATTAATCCACATGAATTGAGCATTTTGAAGAGAAACAATATTTTTCTTTTGATAAACAGAAGTTTTATGCTCATATAAACATAAACAGCTTGACATGCAAGAATGAACCTCACTGCTTTTAGCTCTTCAAGTTTGCATGACAAAATTTGAATACTGCACTACCTGACCGAAGTCTTGTCACCTATCCAAGTTTTAGGAACTACAAATAATAACTTGACTTCTAGTTGATCATTTGGTATCAGAAGTGGCTTATATTAAAGGCAAAGGCCTCCAGATTACACTTATTTTACCTAAATAAAATATGATCGTGCCTTGATTTCTAATCATTTAATTAGGACAGTAAGGTCTGACTTTGCTTAGAGAAACGTCTTGTCACTTAACAGAAATAATGTACAGTATAGAATATAAAGTCATGGTGCAGTGGGAAGAGAATTAATATTGTGTATGACTCCATGAGCTTGGACTACTGCATCCAAACATCTCTGCAGTGACACAAATAAATGTATCAATAAAGTCATCTGGGATAGCAAAGAGTTCATCAAGATTCTTCGGATTTATCTTCAATGCCTCCTCCATCTTACCCCAGACATGCTCAATAATGTTCATGTCTGGTGACTGGGCTGGCCAATCCAGGAGCACCTTGACCTTCTTTGCTTTCAGGAACTTTGATGTGGAGGCTGAAGTATGACAAGGAGCACTATCTTGCTGAAGAATTTGCCCTCTCCTGTGGTTTGTAATGTTATGGGCAGCACAAATGTCTTGATACTTCAAGCTGTTGATGTTGCCATTCAGATCCCTTGCATGCCCCCGTACTGAATGTAACCTCAAACCATGTTTTTTTCTTCCCCAAACTTGACAGATTTCTGTGAGAATCATGGGTCCATGTTGGTTCTAATAGGTCTTCTGCAGCATTTGTGATGATTAGGATGCAGTTCAACAGATGATTGATTGGAAAAATCTACCTTCTAACACTTTTCCTAATGATCAACTAGAAGTCAAGTTATTATTTGTTGCTTTTTGACAACAAGACTTTTGTCAGGTAAAGACACTTTTCACCCAAAAATGAAACATTACTGTTAGTTTACTCACCTATTTTAGCTGCAAACTCAGGTGAGCTAACGCAGTTTTTTTTTACTAGAGAGGGAGTATGTCTGTGTTGTATTGGTTAAATTAGATTAGATTAGATTAGATTCAACTTTATTGTCATCACACATGTACAAGTACAAGGAAACAAAATGCAGTTTAGGTCTAACCAGGAGTGCAATAGCAGCAAGTGCAGGATACAGGTATTAGTTATAAAGTGCAGTTAAAGAAAAACTATGGTGATATTTATAAATGGATGTACTACATTCTATACAGGTTGTGTTAGCTATGAACAGAGATTTACAATAGATGGATAAATGTACAGGTTGCTATTAATAATCAGAAGTGTGCAGATAGATAAACATAATTACAAATGTATATGTACAGTGGATGTGTACATAATTTACAAATGTACATGTGCAGTAGGTATGTACAGTTCAAATAAATGAATCAGTGCAATGAATATGTGCAATTTTTAAATGTGCAAATGTTAAGTAGTGCAGTGATTATGAGAAATGTGGTTCTCCTGGATGCTGGAACTTTTTTAAAAGACTATTAAAGTTTTAGTTCACCCCAAAATGATAATTCTGCTATTAATTACTCACCCTGATGTTTTTCCAACTCACCAAAACCTTTATTTATTTTTGGAACACAAATTAAGTTATTTGAGGGGAAATCAGAGAGCTCCCTCATCCTCCATAAACAGCAACACTCTAACTTCAGAAAAAAAGACCCAAACAAATCCTCAAAACCGACTAAATGCCTTCAGTGGTTGATTGGAATATTATCAAACTATACGAGAATCCTTTTGTGTGGACATAAAACAAACATAACAAATCTATTTAATTGTTTCTTCTTCTCAGTGGAGAACCTTGGATATGCTGTGTTTTGTTTCAAACTGTCGTGCTAGGTCGCCAAGGAGAAGAATCTGCTGAATAAAGTCATTTCTAATGTTTCATGTGTGCATCTCCAAAAAATGTTTCGAAACGGCAATAAATGTTCTGTAAATACAGTTGACGACAATTAGCTCCCCAGATAATTATTATTGGATATTTCCTGAATATGAAATTAAAAAAATGTAACAAATGACAATATTTAAAAAATATATAATTATGGGTTTTAAAGCCCAAAATTTATTTCAATAAAATGTTTAAGTGCATGAAGTATTTCTAGGGGCGTCACTGTGTCGCAGTGGGTAGCTTTGTTGCCTCACAGCAAGAAAGTTACTGGTTCGAGCCTCGGCTTTGTCAGTTGGCATTTCTGCCCTGTAAAAAAAATAAAATATGAACAATTAGTCATGAAAGGATATGCTTTTAGTTCATTGTAACTTATTAAACTAAGTTAATCATGTTCTAACTTAATTTTATAAGTTATGCAAGCAGTTTTAAGTCAGTTTAACATAATATGATTAAAAAAATTTAAGGCAACCAGGATTTTTTTTACAATATGTGTGAGGTTTGCATGTTCTCCCCGTGTTGGTGTGGGTTTCTTTCAGTGCTCCGGTTTCCTCCACAAGTCCAAAGACATGCGGTATAGGTGAATTGGGTAGGCTAAATTGTCCGTAGTGTATGAGTGTGAATGAGAGTGTATGGATGTTTCCCAGTGATGGGTTGCGGCTGGAAGGGCATCCGCTGCGTAAAACATGTGCTGGATAAGTTGGCGGTTCATTCCGCTGTGGCAACCCTAGATTATTAAAGAGACTAAGCTGACAAGAAAATGAATGAAATATTTCTTTCTACTGTATATAAAGTATACTTTTTGTAATGTTCTTTTGGGGGGATTTAACACAATAATTTTTAGGGGGGGTATTTCTCAGCCAAATGTCATATGCAATGCCTCTCATGATTAATTAAATTAATTACTTACCATTTTGTGTAATAAATTAGATTAAAACCTTTTAATAGATTGTTTCTGTTCCAAAGATGAACAAATTTCCTCTAAATTCAGAACAACATGAAGGTGAGTAAAGGACGACATAATTTTGTAACACTTTAGTAGGGTTTTCAATATTATTTCTTTCAGCTGACCCAAAATCCACATAACTACTAAACTTTTTCAACTACAACAGTGTTCCCAACCACTATAATTCAGATTTGTAAAGCAGATTTAATACGCACTCTCTCAAACAAATATAAAAAAAGATCACATTTGATGGCGTTCCACATTTCAGGCTTTAGGAATGTGACCTTGAAATGCTCCATGGCCCTCCATTTTGTTCCTTGAGGAGAAAAAAAAACAAGGTTAAAAAATGTCAAGCGCTTCTCAAAAGTCGAAGGAATGTTGGCAGCATTTTTGTCTGTGAGGAGGAAAAGGCCTCCACTGCACTTATAAACAAGATGGATTGCAGTGTATCGCATGTTTCCTGGTTCCCATACAGACTCTAACAACCATAAAAATGCTAAACCTTTTCATTCCAAACAAGAGGATTTGCTCTGCTTACATAAGCTCACCTGGAGCCAAGTTTGTTCTTGTGCTGGTATGAAGGTCCAGTGCCACAGTGTCGTCATTGCATTTGACTGTTAAAATGTGATTTGGTGGAAGACGGTTTATTGCAAATATTGGAAGCATATGTGAATAATGTCAATGTAGATAAGGGCCATGAACTCTTCCACATGATGCAGTGCTGTTGCTGCTCTTTTTCTGTTATCAGGATGAATGGCAATGCTGTTATGATTTATAAACTGTGCTTAAAATGTTCCGGTACTGAGTCTAAGACATAAACATTCATCACTGTACGTAATATTTGTAATGATATATTATCATTTATATATATATATATA
>CAIGQZ010001336.1:28118073-28138634 GCA_903798205.1 Danio tinwini
TATATATATATATATATACACAACAGTTCTGTCTGGTTTTCGAATCTGATTGGCTGGTAGCCATGAGATATTAAAGTAATAACAGCACTCGTACAGCCTCTTCACACTTGTGTATTACTCCACCCACACGAGTGGCAGCAAGCAGAGGACACTCTACAGCTTGACAAATATTGCTGCTGTTGGACAACATAATGTACGTTTGAGGCTTTTTTAGGTGAGAATGTAGTTGTTTAGATTGCAACTATGCAGTTGATTTATAAGGATAGTGTCTATTTTAAATATTCATAATTTTAGAGATTCAGTGTGTTGGCGGCCATCAGCCTGTCATACTGAGCAAAGCAAAGATGGTTGACATTCTGCCACAAGATGGTGACAGAGACCACATATTAAGTCCTTAGGAGAGAACAACAGCATTTTTTCACATTTTAAACTACAACTGAACAAATCTTTACAGAATAGGTGTGACATTCTAAGTCGATCTCTCTTTTTTATGTAGTATTGCTGTATTTATATAATAGTAATCTGCTAGTGTTTGCATTGCTTTGGCTTTTTCGGGGTTAATTATTGTGATGTCCCAATTACAACAGAGAAATACTGGGAAATCTCTGTAGATTAAAGGCTTTTTATGCCATTCAGCCTTATAATCTTATAAGCCAAAATCACTTGTTTTGTCATCACTTTAGACATTACGCTAGAGAATCATTCAAATACTAGCTCTAAAGTGATGTTGGTGAATGAGCAATGGTTTCTGATGTTCTGACGTCAGCTGCAGATGTGTATGAACGGTGGAAGAAAGTAGTTCCTCTAAAAAAAGGGTTTTTGAGACTCTTCGTGTTTGATTTTCTTTATTCTATACACGATTATGCCGTCAAACTATTGTATAAACGCAATATCAGACTTGTAACAGTTCAAGATAGCTGTATATCGTCACTGGTGGGACACTAAGGCACTCAAGCCTGTGACTTTGAGTCATCGCACACATCCCACCAGAGCTAATATAGCTACAACCATATCACACTGCTACTCTTGTGATATATATATATATATATATATATATATATATATATAGGAAAAGTTAACACTTAAGATATGTTAAACATTACATTTTAAAACTAAACCTGTCCTATCTATATGATACCACATCCGGGAATTTGTTTATAAAGCCTTTAAGATTGATCATCGAACACTATCATCTCTACAAACACAGACCTTTTTGCAATACAAAAAAACCCAAAACATTACATACTACTATCAATAAATCCATTATAACGTAAATATCCTAATTAAACTATGGTCTTATCCTGGCTTAGTCGTAGTTTTGTCTGTGAAACCAAAATTTAGAAAACTTAATCTATTCTTCTGGAAAACAACAATTACAACAACAACAACAAAAACAACAACAACAACAACACCAACAAAGCCAGATTAATCTAACTAAAGGCTAACCTTTAAATATATTCAAAATTAATTATATTGGTATAGATACATAAAATTATATTTCTAGACATACAGCAGAGCCATAGGAAGATTTCAGAATGAGTGTCCATGGTAAGGCTGTGAGTGATATACAGGCTCTCACATCTCCGATATTGAAACACATTTTCAAACAGAACAGAATAATATAAATTAACTACTTTGGAGTCTAAACAACCACATTCTAGCCTAAAACCAAACATTCTTCAGACACAATTTTTTTTACTTTTGAATTGCAGACACTCTAGTTCATTTATATACAGTGAGAAGATAGCACAATTTCTTAAACTGAATTACATTTTAGAGTAAAAGGCTTACTTGTAAGATAGGTAAAAATTTTATAGTGTTGAAAACATGTTTACTATGGTAATAATGTCTTTGATTATGATCTTTATTGTTTACCGTTGTTAAAACTAAGACCTGAATTCCTGAGATACTTTCAATAATCTATCTTTTGTGTGTGAAATACCAGATAGTGAAGTTCCACCAATGCTTTAGCGCACTTTCCATTGATGATATCAAAATGTTTTACATTTTTTGGCCTCATTACAACCTAATTACTGATAAATATTGTGAACCTCTCACTGACTTAATCAGTTCAGCTAAATATAAAGGATAATTAAAATAATAAACAAAACCTTCATTACTGAATTCCCTCAGACACTTTATTTTAATTGCCATTTGTGATTGTCATTAATTTGTTCATTTATGAGGCATAAATTGTGCTTCAAAAAGTGTGAAAATGCAAGTAAAAAAATCCATTTGGTGTTTTCCCATTTGATAATCCTTCTTTATTTTTTAAACATTTTGATAATAATAATAATAATAATAAAAAGTTAATAATAACTATGAACAATACATTTCACTGTATTTATTAACATTTAAATATTTATTTACATACAATTGTTTATCGTCTGATTGTATTAGCTCACTGTGTATTAAATTTAACCAAAAATTTAAATTCTGTCATCATTTACTCTTTTCTTGTTTCAAACCTATAAGAGGTATCTGGATTTCCATAGTTTTTTTTTTTTTTTTTTTTACTGTGGATGTCAATGGTTTTCAACAATCTACAAAAAAAATAAATCTTCTTTTGTATTTAACAGAAAAAAACTCACAAAGATTTGAAACCACTTGAGGGAGAGTAATAGTCAGTAGATTTTCATTTTTGGGTGAACTATCCATTTATTTAGCAATAATAAACTGAACTTTTGATTGTAATACTGTATTATTAAATATAGAATTTAATTAAGACTACAAAAGTATTGTTTATTTCAGTTTATTTCAACAAATGTAGTTATACCCTTAGCAAATGAAACCTTATACAGTTTTACCTTTTACAAGTTTTGCATTTGGAATGAAAACTACAATCAAAAAGAACTTTATAATAATGTCCTTGTATTTGTTATGCCTTATTGACATAATCACACATTTGTCAAATGTTTGTCCTATACATTGCTAATTTATTTATTTACATTCATTTGTTTATTTATTTATTTGTTTGTTTTATTTTGAAATGTCATATAAAGTTTAAATTTTACTAATAAGAGTTTTTAAAGTGATTTTATGCCTTTGGACCGACTGGACATTCTCAGAAAATTGTTTCTTATTTTATATAATTTGTAAACTGGCAAGTTTTCACACCGCTGATAACCAGCATGCTTTGGACCATGTGTAAACAACTGATTTACAGTAAGATCATGCCCAAAAAAACTTCCTCTTAAGTATTGCGAGACTGAAATGCCTCTCACTCCTGTGCAAAAGATCAGTTGGCTACAGTTAAAAACTCGTACAGTTGCATCTTTGCTGGGAACAAAAAGTGATGTCGTCAGCATCATGTGACTACACCAAGGAAGTGACATTAGTATTGAGTAAAACAGGAGGCCAGATAGGTTAGTCAGTTTTGGGATAGTCAGCTTTAAGCACGTTATCCATTGTTATCTATGAAAGGCATAATGTTTGTCTAAATGCTTCAGAAGTCGGAGTGTAGAACGTGGATAAAGGTGAGCCTGAGGGAAATCGTTTTCTGTGGTGAAATATGAGCGCTGGAATGTCCCTCACAGGCATTCATGTGTAGTTACTCATCTTTCTCAGAATGTATGTGCAAGAAAAAAAAAACAGAAATAACTCAACAAGGAATGTGTCAAACTGGAGGGAAAACCAGAAGATGGGACTTGCTATAACCAACAAAAATTTCTCAAGAGCTTCACAAAGGCCACGTTTACACAGCAGCAGAATACGGTTGTCAGCCCTTGAGGGATAGTTTACCCAAAATGAAATGTTCCTCCTCGTTTACTTGCATTCAAGTTGTTCTAATGCTTTTAGAAAAAAAATATCATTTGGGGGGTATGGGGTGGGGGGTGGGTAAGCCATTGACATCAATAGGAACAAAAAAATATGGAATTTAATGGCTGTTTTTTTTTTCAACATTCTTCAGTATAACTTCTTTTGTGTTCAACAGAAGAAAGAAAGTCAAACAGGTTTAGAACAAGTAGAGGAGTAAACGATGACACAATGTGCATTTTAGGTGAACATTCCCTTTGTAAAATTTGACCTTACTATTACTAATAATACTCTGTAAAAAATGCAGAATTCCACACAATCTATTTTTGTTGGGACAACATGAAGGAAATAAGTTAACTTATTAGTTTTTACAAACTTAAGTGGATTAAACACAGTGAAGTTTCACAAACTCGAGAGGAGCACATGATATGATTGA
The DNA here is from genome assembly GCA_903798205.1 of Danio tinwini. NCBI lineage: Eukaryota > Metazoa > Chordata > Actinopteri > Cypriniformes > Danionidae > Danio > Danio tinwini. The sequence continues at coordinate 28,122,266 of CAIGQZ010001336.1, forward strand.
TCGCGTCTTGTCTCCCATCCGTAATCATTAGTTAGCCAATCGGATTAACTCAAACTCACTATAAATAGCCCATCTAGTATTACTCTACACTAGATTATATCTTGTTTTTTGAAGAATACCCCATCTCTCCCTTTTCTGCTTTATTAGGGGGAGCTCCTGAGAACAACCTGATCTTGTACCACCTTACATGCTCATTAATTATCTCTGAACTCAGGGTTCTCTCCCAGGACAGCATGCCAAACCTGTTAATATTATCGAGCAATATCTAAGTTTGAACTCTTAAAAAACTGTTAGTTTCATCATTGGGCTAATAGATGGACTTATACATAATGATCATTTAAAATAGTTTAACCACAGTATTTGCAGTAAAATGTTGTTATTCAAGTGGTAATCTGTCAAAAAAAAACATGGTTGTTACACTTTTAATGGTAATATATTTTATAAAAGAGTCCTGCATTTGACTGTAATTTGGAATTAGAGAATTATTCCAAAAATGTTCTGTTTGTTAGAAATTTTTCTAGTGTGGTAATTTTGGGAAGTAACCATTAGATTCTAAGATAAACAAAGCTGACACACATAATTAATAAATTATATATTGAGTAAAATACATTCAGTTTTCACAGCAACATTTATTATTGTTCGCATTAGACCAAAAGCAAACCAAGGTGTCAGCTAACTGTTTTAAAAGCAGTGGTGGAAAGAGTACTGAAAAAATCATACTTAAGTAAAAGTACCATTACTTGCCCAATAATGTAGTATGAGTAATAAGTAGCCCTTTTAAAAGAACTCAAGAGTTCAGAGGTATAACTTATTTACCTCAGGAGCTTCCCTAAATGAAATGGTGAAAGTAAATATTACCATGAAAATCTTTTCAGAGACATGAACACATTAAGGGAGTTTATTTGTTGAAATTCGTATTAAAATCTGTTTTATTTGTTGTGTGCAACGTATATTTGTAAAGTCTTTATGCATAGTATATATTGTGAAAAGGGGAAAAACAATAAATCATTGTATGAATGCTGTAATGTTTAAATATTTTTGGTTAAGGATGCGTGAGGGTCATGTGACCATCAGGAAGAACGTAGCATCTCATTTCTAACAAGACGCGTTGTTTTCTCGCGGTCTCCCGAGTTCGTTCTTCCGAGTTGACCTGGCAAGACCAGTCTTCAGAAGAACGCAAGTCCGTTCTCTTCGTTCTTGGAATTGAGAAACAGTACTAGTGACTATTAAACAGGTGTGAGTTGGAGGTGGTTAAAGCTAAACTGTGCAGAGCTGCGGCCCTCCAGGAATTGATTTTGGGACCTATGATGTAAATAGTTTAATAGTTGTAAACGTGTGCCTCCACGTGTTCCACAATATCAAATATGAGGCTTATGTATACATGTTTATGTATTCAAGATTTTATCGTTCACTGCTGTGTAAAAGATTAAATATTTGCAGACAAATCAACAGTCCCACATGTGTATATATTAATAGCTTTATTGTAACGGCAGCCTATGAAATGCTTCAGAACATTCACATCTTTCTTGGATTAAATAAAAGAGGTCAACCCTTGGCTGTGTGTTTTGAACACACAACTTTACTGAAATGCTCTTTGGCATCAGTTCCTCAGCTTTACATTCCAATGCGACTCAAAATAATCATACAAAAAATATATATTACTATTTTCTTTGAAATGACACCTTGACCAGCAAATGTGCCATTAAGAGCATACACATAAAAAAAACATTATGCAGAAGTATAATACAGTTGTTTTTCTTTTAGACAGAGTTCTGTTAGACTTTCAGGTCTACGTCATATTTTTGTCCCGCACAACGTGACAATGTTAAGCATGCCTGATCATAGAAATGAAATGCACTGTAAAAGAATAACTTTGCTGAAGGGTGTAGCAGCCATAAATAGAAAAACATGAGAAAAATGTAACCATTTATGACAATCAATAAAGGTGGAGTGGAAAAGATACATGTGAGCGCCTTGGCCTGTAAGTCAATGGCTATGGAATGTGGTGAAGCTACCACAGGTCCTTTCAGAGGAGAGACAATGCTACAATGAGGACATTTTAGTAGTTTGTTCCCGCCTTCCAGTGCGGGACAGCTGTAAATACCAAATATTGCAGCACTCTCACCAGCAGCTAAAGTCTCAGTCATTCGGTTTGCCAAAACATATCAGACTGGAGATGTAGTTTTAAGAGAGAAGCTCAGCTCCTCTATCACATGAGATATTTGAGCAGCTCTGTTATTTAGCTGGACTCTTTCTTCACAACAGCATCTTGATGTAGTGTCATTTAATCTCCCTCATTGAGTCGCTCAATGGTTATCTTGCAAGTCCAAGTGTTCAGATAAAGATCTCAACTGCTTCTGCTGACACATCATCCAGGCCCTTGAAAAGATCCACAGCAGATGGTGCTTTCTGGGTGTTATCTATGGAAAATGACACAAATAAACCAGTGCAACTTTCAGATTTCAGAAAATGTTCTCTTGTAACATGGCTTGTTTAAATTGTAGTTCGCCCAAGAAATAAATACTTTAATAATTACTCATAACTCAATAGCCTCATGTGGTTCCAATCTTCTAAGACCTTTGTTTATCTTCAGAAGACAAATTAAGATATTTTAGATGGAATTCGGGAGAAAAGGAACCAAAAATATTGTCAAAACATTGCTTTTGACTTCAGTTGTTCAACTGTAATCATAGAAAGCTCCAAGAACACTTTTGTGCACCAAAAACCTGTAAAAGCGACGCCTATCTCTCCCGCATCAAAACAGCATGTTTACATGTAAACGCACACCCTGACGAGGAAGAGAAAATATACGCAAACAAAATCATACCATTTTTTGCTGCACAAAAGTGTTCTTTGAGCTTTGTATGATTTCAGTTGAACCACTGAAGTCACACAGAATGTTTTGACAATGTTTTTGGTTCATTTTCTGGGCATTGAGCGTCTTTAGATTTGTCTGTGGAGGTTAAGAGAGCTCCAGGATTGCATTTAAAATATCATCTTTGTGCTCTCAAGATGAATGAAGGTGAGTAATTGACAACAGGATTTTCATTTTTGGGTGAAGCAATCTTTAATATCTTTCTCATATCTTATCTCATGCAAAAAAAAGTCTACTCACTGGGCTTGAGCTCTGTGTGAGGGCTTTGATCTGTTGTGTGTGCCAAGGCCTTTACCGGGGCATGTGATGAACGTAACGTACCAGCCGCCTGGTCATTAAAATGGCTCCTTTCTGGAAATAAATTGATAACAGTTACCATTTTAACAAATTCTACTAGCTAAATTTATGTCATTCATTAGAGCTTCAGCGGTGAACAGTACTGATCATTTCAGCCAGACACTAACTTAACTAGTAAATTAATGCATTAATGCTAACTTTAATTACACAGTAAATTATGCTAACTAGCTGTCAGCGATAACGCCAATGTTACTCTGAGACAAATTTATCAAGTAAAAGCTTAATAGCTATCAACAGAATAAGAAACAATGTTAGTCAAACACTAATGTTAGCAAGCAATTAGCTCTTGCGCTAACATGGTAGATCTTAGTAACTTCGTAAAAAGGCTAATAGTACTAGCAGACATAGCACACTAATGCTAAAGTTAGTCAGGCACTAATTTAACTAGTAAATGTTAAAAAGCAAAGAAAATTGTTAGTCAGACCCTAACTTGGCTAGTAAAAGTTTGGCTAAAAAACACTAGAAGTGAATGCTGATGCTACTCAGACACTAACTTGGCTAGTAAACACATACAAACACTAATGCTAATGCTAAGGCATTCAGACACTGACCTTTGCCCTGGGCAGTGTGTGCAGGTGTTAAATGAGAGCCAGTGATGGAGGAGTCAGCAGTAGCTAGCTTGAGGTCACCTGACTGTCCCTTCTGCTCCTGCTGAAGCTTCTGCTTCAGGATGCTGATCACTGTGTCCTTTTCTAGGATTTGGGCGTACAGGGCACGTATCCTAAAAACAAATGAACCATGAGTACGATGAACAATCTTTAAATTCAAAATGCTTCAATAAACACAATCAAAAAGTAATTTCACAGCTAACAATTTTACATTTTAAAACATTCACTTAACATTCCCAATAAGTTATACAACATTAATTCTTGAATGTTCTTAGAACATTACTCAAAACATTTTCATAACGTTTTAGTCTCATGTTATATTAATCTTCTCTGAACGTTTTAAAAACTATGTCCTAAATTATTAGGACATTCCATCTACATTATATGAACGAGTCAAAAACATTCCCAGTACGTTCTACAATCGCTATTGTGCAAGGTTCCTAGAATGTTCAAAACTTCCAGTATTAACTTATTTTTTGGTTATAATAATGTTATTCAAAACCTTTTCATAACGTTTCAGTCTCGTGTTATCTCAAAACATTGTTTAAAACATTATTAGAACATTCCATTTACATTATATTAATGTTCTAACTGTTTTTCCATCAACGTTACAAGAATGTTCCTAAACCATCATTTTACAAACGTGCAAACATTTACAGAAACTAAGGAATGTTCTGAGAATGTTCTCTGTTAGCTGGATTCACTGAGGGCAGTTCTCTGACCTGTTTTCTACCTCCTGGTTCCTGTACTCAGTTGATGGAAGCTCCTCAATGAAGGAATGGCAGGGTGAATGGTTAATGATGGTTGTGTCTCTATGAAGTTTAGGACAGAAAATCAATTAGAAAGCGATTCAAAAAACCTCTAAAAAATGTGACAATGTGGTCTGAAAATTTACCTCTGAGCTGCAGCAGTGGCAGCAGCATCCATGGCAAACTCCCTCATGGTCTTCTCCTCCAGGTATTTCTGCTCCCAGCGTGTCTTATCTGCCTCCAGGGACAGAATGTGCTCCTCTTTCTCCCGCAGATTCTCCTGCAGTGTGGACACACTCATGTGGGATGTTCCTTCGACTGGCTGAGGCTGCCGCTTTTGGACAAAGAAGATCAAAGTGTGAGCTTGTTTTGATGTAAGTCTTGAGCTATTCTTAGCATTGCCGGCAGGAAGAGTTTAAAAACAAAGCAGTGTTTTGTCTCAGTACCTGCTGATTTCGGAGGATCCGCAGTTCCTGCTCTAGCCGTGTCCTCAGGCGCATTTCCAGCCCTTCTCTCTTCTCGCAGGTGGCTTGGAGCTGAGTCAGAGCCCCCTGCAGACGTTCCACCTTCTCCACATACGCTCTCTTCCTTTGCAGCTCCATCCACAGCTGCTGACTGCGGTTCTGTGTGGATCTCAGTGTGCTCTCCAGGGCCTCGCTCCTGCGCTGATGCTTCTCTGCTTCATTTCGCAGATGCTGGACCTCCTGTTCCAGACACGCACACCGCAGCTTCTGCTCTTCATCTGTCAGACAATAAGATAAACAAGAGATTTGAAAATTCAATTCACAAATGAGCGCAACAGATTTTTCGGGAGCTAAAGGAATGCACTTTGTGGTTTATATAAGGATGTTTGTAGATGTTTGTATTTGGGGACATTTCAATGTTATCTTCTTTTGCATGTTTATAATAAAATGTGATTGGTACTGTATTGATTATTAATAAAAGCCTTTGGTCAGTTGAAATATTGTAATATATTCTAGTTAATAACTTCTGAAATTGCCTTAAACAATTAAAAAAAGTTTTAAATGTTAAAATATTCAGAAAAAAATATAACTTATTTTAGAACAATATTATATTGACAAATAATAAAGCATTTGAGCTATTTTAATATTGAATATTGTTTTAATAGAAAATATAAAGTAATAATAAATAATAAGTAATAGTTTAATAGAAAGTAAATCATTTTGCCTAAAAAAATATTTAAAAAGTTATAGAATTACAAAAGTATAATACAAAATTACAAACTTATGAAAACTGGAAATATAAAAATAAAAGCTACTTGTAAATAATAAACAATAAATAGAATATAGCTGCTGGTGTGTATATATTATATTATATTATATTATATTATATTTTATGGCTTCACGATGGTGCAGTGGGTAGCACAATCCCCTTACAAGGTCGCTGGTTCATGCCTCAGCTAGGTCAGTTGGCATTTCTGTGTGGCATGTTCTCCCCGTGTTCAATTGGGTTTCCTCCGGGTGTTTTGGTTTCCTCCACAAGTCCAAAGGCATGCGCTAGGTGAATTGTGTAGGCTAAATTGTCCGTAGTGTATGTGTGTGAATGAGTGAATGTATGGATGTTGCCCAGTGATGGGTTGCAACTGAAAGGGCATCTGCTGCGTAAAACATATGCTGGATAAGTTGGCGGTTCATTCGACTGTGGCGACCCGCAGATTAATAACGGGACTAAGCCGAAAAGAAAATGAATGAATGAATATTACATTTTTTTTAAATGCAACACTTTAATAACTTGAATGCAATCTCTGCTGCATTTTCATCAGATAGAAGAATTTTCCAAATGCGTAGGTGTTTTCAGTGCGTAAGAAATTGCATCCAGTCATAACAGACTTAGTCATTTTGGTGAGGACGTGAGAAAGAGTCTGAAGGAATGTTTCTGCAGTCCCTCTCCAACACTACTCCCTATTGACTTCCTGCTCATAACAAGAGGAATTCAATCACAAAAAAGTCCGGAGCGCTCATTTACGCAAGCGATTGAGGAATGCAGAGGCAGCGACCCACTCTCCCTTTGACCCACATCTCAGAGTATTTCCTAATACCTTGTCTCTTCCCAAAATCAGCAAACAGGAAGAGCAAGGCAGCAAGAAGTTTTATTAATTGTCAATGTTCAGCAGACGAGGGTGCTGACAGTGTTTGGCAGAAGTTAACTGACCCCAGGCATAAAGCAGAGGTCAAATCTGACATTTAATCCTCTTTTCAGATCGTTACGTGACTGGAATTCTTGAACTGGAATGCTCTAATTGGAAACACACTCCCTCTTTAAGCAAAATGACTCGACAGATCTCACATTTAGAGAGCGACTCTGGATAAAAAAGCACACATAGGTTGTCAAACTCACTCTGCAGAAGGAGCTTCTCTATAGCGTGTTGGTTCTGGTCGGCAACTTCAGCTTGTTTGGCCGCTTGAACGCTTGAATGCTGTAGCCGCTTGATCTCTGCCATCAGCTTATTTCTTAACGCTTGCTCCAGAGCTTCTCTTTTAGCACAGCCCTTCATCAAAGTGTCATAGGCCTCAGAGATCCTTTGGATTTCTTGTTCCAGCTGTGGAAAAATAAAAAATAGCATGTCAAGGTGAGTCGACCTGACAATGATGGTCTCAGAAATACTCAAATGTGGTTCTGGGTTGTGGTTAAAAACAAAGAAGGTGTTCAGGAGTGCCAGATGGAAAGACCAGGATGGCGTTAAGCATGACTCCATCATCCCAGGCATGTTTACACAAGGCAGTGGCCTGGTGGGTAAATGCTCAAACCTGTATAATTATCATTCTTTCAGTATGAAGCAGCTTAACTGCACTGATGTAATCTTCTGGAAACACTTCACTGCCTTCTGGAGTTTGGCCAAAGCAAATAAAAAGCTATGAAATGCTTTTAATTGGATTCCTATATCCCTGGTCATTTAATAGTTGTCAACACTCACTTATACTGCATACAGTTAGAAAATGTACAGTTCTGAATCTTGATGCTGATTGGTCAGTAGCTGTGTTTTATTTAGGATAATTACAAACAATACATTGCTCAGCATAACAGTACACCCCATTTTGAAAATGAGCATTTTCAGCAATTCCTCAGTGAATATAGGTAAAATATATTGGTGCATTTAAACACAACAGATTTATTAAACAGATATATTCATTAAAATAACAATTTTGGATAAGTCATTAAGCCTAAATACATTGTATTGCTGTTTACTCTCACTGTCAGGAACAATTTTTCTGGTAAACAGATGTTTTTAACCAATTTTACTCTAAAAAGAAACCTATAAATACAAAAAATTTGGTTTTAGTATTTGTATTGTGTGGTAACCATTTTATATTTTCAAAAAAGTAAACTTTCTCAGTCATATCTCGCCAAACAATGCACTTCAGTCATGACTTTGTTCACAATATATCCATAACTACTTCACTGCTGTTTTAAAAAAAAAAAACTCAATTGTTTATAAACAATTATTATTACTCATTTTATGTTTGTAAGTAAAGTATGTGATGCAAAACTTTCAGGGAAACATTTCAGATTAAACCAGAAATGTCCAAAGTATACTTTGGGTTTAATCTGAAATGTTTCCCTAAAAGTTTATTTACGATCAGATAGGATGGTGGGCCAAATCAAGGGTTACAATGGGCCAACTTTGGCCCCTGGGCCCTATGCCAAATCAAAGGTTACAATGGGCCAACTTTGGCCCCTGGGCACTGGGGCCAAAGTTGGTCCATTGTAACCTTTGCTTTGGCCTACCATCCTATCTGAGAAGAGAGTGAGAATGATGGGGGCAAATGCCTTTAACACAATCGTCATTTCCTATTTAACATAACATTCTTTTGTTTGCTTGTTTATTGTTGAGCTACAAAAAAAGCAAACTGAAGTAAAATATTTCAATTAAATTTTGCAAATGAATCTGATTTGTAAAAATGTAAATACTGTTACTCCATGGAGAGAGAACTGTGCAGAAGGCATTGGCGAGCAAGTCAGGGCAAAAACAAGAGTAATTCTGTTATAAATGAGAATGTTTTTGTTTTCACAGTAGTAAGTTTATTATAAAATGTAAAAAAATACTGTATTAGTTAGTATAAAGAAATGTTTTTTAGTAATATTTAAATATTATTAAATAAATTAGGAAATCATCCATGGCAACTATATTTACCTTCGGCTCACTAGCCTCAATCAAGTTTGGTTTTTGGCTCTTTGTAAGAAAGACAAAGTTTGGGCCTGGATGAAACTCTTAATATATTATGACTTTTGTTTACAGCTGAGTTAATGTACCTTCTGAATTTTGAGGGCCTTCTCAGTCTGTCCCTCCAGCTCCTGTTTGAGTCTCTTGTTCTCGTTCATGAGCATTTCCAGTTGACTGCGACTGCAAGCGTTGACCTCCCTGCCAGCAGGGGGAGACGTGGAGAGTCGGTGGCAAACCTCTGGAGTTGGAAGTCTGAAGTGATAAAAAATCAGGGTAGATGAAAAAACAAAACAATGGTGTTCAGTTTATCTAAGTATGCTACTATAGACGTATGACAAACTACATCAGCATGTCTCGTATTGCATACTCAGCCATAACATCGACTGTTAGTCATGATGACACATGCGACAAAGTTCGTCAGAGTTGCAGGAAATGCATAAACTGTGTTACCAAATCCAATGAGTGAACTGTACCTGTTGTGTTGGGAATGAAATGGCGGTGGCGCTTTGTAGCCATTTTCGTACTCCACTGAAAAGGGGAATTCGGTATAAGGAACCAGTTTGTTGTACTCCATTCCTTGCTGGTTATATTGTAAGTGCTGGTTTGCATGGTATGCATTGATTTGAGGGTAACTGGCAGAATATGGCATTTTACCACTCTCCATTGAAAAATGCTGAAGCCGGTCACTGATTGACCGTACATGGCCTTGCTTCAGGTCCCAGGTGTCTTGCTCCTCACAAGGCTTCTGGATAGTCACACTGTCCTGTAGTGAGCAGACCCGGTGTGGGAGGCACCACTGGGAGGCCAGATACTGAGAATGAGCTTTGGCCTGTTCATACGTGGGCAGCTCCTCTTGGTGGTGTGAGTATGTGGTGTAGTTCTCCGAATGCTGGTAGTCCACCTGGTGCTCCTGACCCTGCGGTTCTTGGCGGGTAGATAGCTGAGGAGACTGGGGTTCGTCCTGGCTGAGGCTCTCAGATGAAGACTGTGAGGAAGACGCCACTCCTCCTCCTCGCCGCAGGGCCTGCTGCTGGATGGCCAGGAGTGTGTGGGCATCTGTGGGGTTTCCATAGCGAAGCTGCTCTTGGATCAGTCTGTGCAGGACAGTGCCAGATGCTTCTTCACCTCTCATTTTATTCGATAAAGATGAGTATTTATGATCTGAGCTGGACCTGCTGTGTGAAAAGAATTGTTAAACAAAAAATCTGATTATTACACTTAATATTTATAATAATTACTAATAATCTAGTTGTAAACAAACAAACAAACATGCAAATAAAACAGTGATGTAATATTTATTTTCATATTTTAAGATGAAGCAGAATAAGATTTTTATGCAACAGTATACAAATGTTATGTTAAATTAAATACTATATTTATTTATTCAACAATAAAACATTAAGTAAATACTTTATATGACAAAATTAACTGAATAAACTTCCATTAGAAAAGCTTGTTAGCCTTTTTTATGGTTGGGAAAAGTAGATCCACTTTGCATAGTATAGAAAATAATAACAATAACACGTTTTTGTTATTAATAATAACATTATTGTTTATTAATCATACTAAAAAAGTAAAATCAATGACATTATTAATAAGAACATTAATTGTTTGCATTATATATAATTTATTATTATTAAACGTACTAATAATACATAATTTATTCATTAATTTTCCTTTGGCTTAGTCCCTTATTTAATAATACATCATCGATATTAATAATAATATTCATTGTACACACACACTAACACGCATAATTTACACAAATGTATTATACGTTTAACATAACTTTTAAATAAATTACTATATAATAGCATATCCAAAATAAGGACAAAAACAGTGCAAATTAAATGTATTTACCATTAACATTAGTCAAATTCATATCATAGTTTTCATCCCAACAGAAAGTCGCGCGCTCACAGAAGTTCCGAGTGTGAAATGTCCATTACTGTAACACGCCGTCAGCGCATTAAACGCCTCAAACATGACACAAAATTTCGTTTTAAAGTCTTTAACTAAACAACAATTTGTTTTAATAGCTATTCGATGAATCGGTGTTTCAATTGAAGCTTTATATATTAAAGTTTACTGTCGATTGAGGCACTGGGTTCGTTGCGTTTGACGATTAAACTGAATGTCTATAAAAACGATTATCTTACCAACCAACACTTTCATTCCACGCGGATTCTGTTAATGGCATGTGTAATAATCCAAGTAATCCAACTAAAGTCTACTTCTGTGTGTGTTTTATCTCCTCGTCGTGTTGTTAGTGCGCGCTCTGCTTTGGTTGTGAGCTGTAGGCGCGCGCTCGGCTCTCATAAATAACTGAGCGCGCCTGGAATGATCGGAATGTGTGAGCTCAGGGATCAAAAGTGAAAAGAGAGAGAAAAAAAGAGGCATTTAACAGAGCTGCTGCAGTTCCCTGTCGGTCCACAGGGGCTTTCACAGCAGCAACGAGCTCTCAGGTTGTCGCTACAGTCAGTGCTGTAATTTAAGAAGACAGTCCATGGCAGCATAATGCTTTGTATTATTATTACTACACAGAAGGAGTGATGATGTCACCCTAATAGAGAAAAGATGTCAAAAGGTCTGAGCCAATCTCAAAGGTATGCAGACGTGTTGACACAAGATATGAATGCAAATAACATGAGCTAGATCAACCTTTGTGTATTTAGGAGCATATGGTATGTACAGGTTTTACCTTTCCTTTCTCTTTGAATGTTACAGACTGACTGCAATTTATTTTATTTTATCTTTAACGTGTTTTGATTCAGTGGATTCATAATGACAGAGAGCATTTGAAAATCTTTAAGTTCTTGCTTTTACTCGACAGCTCTGCACTTAATCTGTTCTGTTAGTTTTGTTGGCCATATGCAAGCATTGCATAACTTTCTTCCTGGTTATAAGTTATTCAGTTAATTTTGTTCAGCAAAGAGAAAATACAATGTGACACACTTGATAAAAATACTATAGTAATTGTAGTAAATACTCCAGTGTTTTTGAACCATACTATAGTAAAGAATGTCAAACAATCTGCTGTGTTCATTTTATAGTTGCTGTGTTAATTAGGCATGGGCTGGTAAAAGATTCTGATGGTATGATAATAATAATCTTGGATAAAAATATCATGGTGGGGTGACACGGTGGCTCGGTGGTTAGCACTGTCACCTCACAGCAAGAAGGTCGCTGGTTCGAGTCCTGGCTGGACCAGTTGGCATTTCTGTGTGGAGTTTGCATGTTCTCCCCGTGTTGACGTGGGTTTCCTCTGGGTGCTCCGGTTTCTCCCACAGTCCAAAGACATGTGTTACAGGTGAATTTAATAAACTAAATTGCTTGTAGTGTATGTGTGTGAATGTGGGAGTGTATGGATGTTTCCCAGTGATGGGTTGCAGCTGGAAGGGCATCCACTGTGTAAAACATATGCGGGATAAGTTCGCGATTCATACTACTGATCGTTAAATGGACTAAGCCGAAGGAAAATGAATGAATGAATGAAAAATATCATGGTATTAATGATCTAAAATATATTCTTTTCAAATGATTGGGTAAAAAACTACATCATTTCCCCCCTTTTGAACACAATATATTTTATTTTAATAAACATTTTAAATAGTTTAGAGCAGTAAACATGTCAGGCTAAATAATTAAAATAAATCATTGACTTCTGCTGTCTTCATTAGTTTCAATAACACAGATTTCTTTACAACCTGAAAAGGCATCTTTGGATATCTTTCGTTCCTTTGGATATAAAGTGAGCCACTGCACTGTTCAGGTCCAGAGCATGCTTAGATGTTGGTGTATAAGCTATTTGTTTTTTAAATGTTTCCTGAATTATGGGCTGACGCACATGTGTGACACTTTCCTGCTGGAGATACTGTTAAACCTTAACTATTCCAAACCACGGTAAATCTTGAAACTGGTTATCGTCCCATGCATAGTAGTTATATAAACAAATTACTCAATACAATAGTTTTCTCATATTGTCGGTTATATTACTAAAATACAACTCAGTTTACCATAGTAAAAACTAAAGTATAAATGCAGTACTTATTAAAGTTTATCAGTTTACTAGAGTTAGTTCTACAGCTATAGCATACCTTAACAAAGTGTTGTAAATACTATAGTACTGTATATACAGTATATGCTAATACAGTATAATGCACTCTGTAGTATGGTTCAATACATATACTGATGTAGACATTCTCAAACTATTGTAGATTTTTTTAATGTCCTGTGAAAATTAGGATACTTTTTTAGATGTTAGTTTTAGTCTGTTAGTTTGAAGTACATCTATTAGCTAGTGTGCTCCAAAACAGTGACGTTTAAAAGATATAAAACTAATATAAACATGAAAAACTTGCAGCTAGTCACTTCCTAAATTAGTCAACCATTTCTTTTTGCATCACCATATACTAAACTTTCTCTTTAAATCTTGACCAATCAAGTACTCTCTAGCATCTGACATGTCCTGCCCCCTTTAAGACACTTTTCATTTGATGCGCTTGAGCTCAACCACTCTCACTGGTAGATCTGTGATAAAATTAAATGCTATTTCTGCTTATTAAATGGGGAGGGGCTACTTTATGTCCCACCCTCTCTTCATTTTTCAGTCGAGATTACGCCAAACATAGAATAAAAATGACATATTTTAAAGCACTTCACAGGACCATTATATTTTAAAACATTTAATGAATCATTTAGTGATTTGTGTAATTTGCTGAATGTGACGAGACAAGAAACAATACTTTTTAAAATGTAATTAAGAGTTTTACGCAACAATGTTCAAACTATGTTTTCCTTTGCATTTTATACAATTTTAGTGTATAGATGACAACATTGTCAGAATTTTTCACATTCACAAGCACATTCATTTCCTTCCCTTATTTATCAGGGGTCGCCACAGCGGAATTAACTGCCAACTGTTCCAGCATATGTTTTATGCAGCGGATGCTCTTCCAGCTGCAACCCATCACTGGGAAACACCCACACTCTCTCGCACTCATACACTACCAAGTTAGTTCATCCAATTAATCTAGAGCGCATGTCTTTGGACTGTGGGGGAAACCGAAGTACCCAGAGGAAATCAACACGAACACAGGGAGAACATGCAAACTCCACACAGAAATGCCAACTGGCCAAGCCGGTACTTGAACCAGCGACCTACTTGCTGTGAGGCGACAGTGCTAACCACTGAGCCACTGTGCCACCCCCAAAAGGATACATCCCACATAACAAAGTATCTCTGGCTCAGATCTGGCCCACACAATCAGCTTTTGCTTGGCCCACATGCCGTAGTGAATTACGGTACATGATTGGACCAAGTCTGGCTTCCAGACAAAGGGCCAAACATGGACCATATCTAGGCCAAGTCTCAGCCAAGTTAATAACTCATAACTGTGCCAGATATGTTGGTGTGTCACGACTGCAATGAATTTGACCCATGAAGGATTTCGCTTTGTGGGCATGCTTTTTCTCAAAGCGACCCTATTGGCAGAATTTTAGTTTTTACCCAAAAAAAAATGTAAATGTTCTTTAAAAGTGGGTTAAAATAGGCCAAACGTATGTGGCCCACTTCTAAATTTTTAACATCTGAGCCAAATACTACATTTGATATCTGTCTTATGTGCCGCCTTAAAGACACGTCACCTCTGCCAAAGCCGGGCCATGTTTGGCCCACATGCTGTATGTCAGTGCTGGACGAATGCCTGTTGTGCCAGCTTTATGTCTTCGGTGTTACATGATCATTGTAGTGTGTGTATATATTGACCAATTGTATTTATATAAGAATTATCATTATCTCAGCAGAATTTTTGCTAGAATACACTCAATGGGACATGCTATACCTTTGCCCAACGCTACGCCAATATTATCTCTCCTATAGTCCAAAGCGGTGGCCAGCAAGAAAACAGAGTGGGAACACCCTGTTACAGCAGACAGGGTGGTAACGTTTCTTCCTCGCCCTGTGGTTGCGTATGAATGCTCAGGTTCCTCCTGACCAAAGCCATAATAAATGATGAAGGGTGTAATTCCACAGAGTGAGCCAGCAGGAATGTGTGATCAGTCGGGCCGAACTGTACATTGAGATTTCCAATGAATAATTGTTAAATTAACCAGGAATACTGTATTTACTCCAATGTTTTGATATTAAGCAATCTGCCATGCGCATTCCTCTCATGATCAGACTGATACTTGGTTATTTCCAGGTAAGTCTCAGACAGTGACTCAATGTGAAACGGGCATGTGACAGATTGACTGCAGGTGTGAATAAAAGAAGTACTCAACGACAAGTCTGTGCAAATCAGTGAAAACTCTTCCTTAAAGTCATTCCTGGAAACCAATAGCAAGACTTCAAAGCACGTTTATATTTGACATTCAGTCATGTATTCGCTTTGTTTTCCCCCAACAGCCCCATCGTGGAGCCAAACTGGAATATCTCCATTCCTTCAGCCTCTGTCCTGATATCTCACAGTTATAAAGTGCCATGTGGGATTTTTTAGAGAAATCACAAGACTTGGAATAGAAGACGAGTGAAAGAAGAAAGTTAAACTCAGCACCACAGGGATCAGACGTGGTTGTCTGGGTCGTGCAAAGCAGGCTGTTGGTATGTAGCACTAGAGAGGATGCTCTATACTCATCACAATCCAGCCTTTATTGGCTGCTACTGGCCTGGAATATTTTCATGGCACATTTGTGATTTAAGATCCGATTGAAGCATGAGACGGCCTTCAATAGACTGGGTTGTTTACGGGCTGGTTCTGCTCCAGGCCACTTTATCTAGATAAAAAGAAGAAAACTCTATTAAGACAAGCCTTGTGTATCAGCATAAATATAAACCCAGCAGAATGTTCCCTTTTTAATAATATGAACATGCTTTGTTTAAATACATTTTAATTTGATTAAAGATCTAACTCAAGTTCACATTTACATCTTACAGTGTGTGTATGGATAACTCTGTGAAAGTTAAGTATATGGGTCAAGTTAGGTCAGTTAGAAAGATTCATCAGCCTAAATGAAAAAAAAATTTTTTGTTTTGTAAAAGCTTATCTGCTTAATCTTACATCGCTGGGGTTCTCTGGAATTGCCGATAATAGGTCTGTGTTTTCAGTAAATTCAGTAAACCTCCCAAAATAGATGATCTCTTTTAACAAATAAAGCAAGTGAGAGGATTGACTGGTATGCGAAATGGAAAGGAAATTAAATCTTTATAGATTACACAAATATTACCATTTTACACAAACATGTATTATTACCACCTAATAAATGAGTTCATCAACATACATGCCTAATCTAAAATTTTCTTGTAAGATGATAATTTTTCTCAGCCTCCTATGTTTATGTTAAATTATTTCACTTTTAAAGGCAATGAAAATAATCTATTCTATGCCAGGCTAGGCTGAGAAAAAATGCTGATTTTAGAAAAACATTTCTGACAGCACTTAGATTCTTTTGTATGTACTCTTCAGATGTACTTATTAAAAAAACATTTATAAACATTTGTGATAATTCTAAAGTTTATTATGCTTTAAGTGAATTAAAACTTGTTGACTAATTGGTAATACAGTGATTTGACAGATTCTGGAACAGCACATGCAGGTAC
>CAIGQZ010001336.1:28143634-28203361 GCA_903798205.1 Danio tinwini
CCACAACGGAATGAACCACCAACTTATCCAGCATATGTTTTACGTAGAGGATGTCCTTCCAGCTGCAACCCAACACTGGGAAACACCCATAGAATTGTCTTTGGACTGTGGGGGAAACCCGAGCACCTGGAGGAAACTCACGCAAACACTGGAGAACATGTGAATTGTGATATATTCTCCCAGAATTTCAAGAAAAAAGGTCTGAGGTAATATTGTGAAATAAAAGGCCAAATTATTTATTATTTAGGTAGAAACAGGCTTTATTATATACATTTTCTGAAACAACATATTTCAGGGACAATTACCTCAAAATTGAAAACTCATTCACCTTCATATTATAATAACAACTTAATTTATAAGTTAATTTTGTGTTTGATCTCCTACAGAATTCTATATTGACTTCATAGGCTCAATAATATCATGCAGGAGTTATATTAACTACTTTTACTGTACATTTATACCACTTTGTTCCCAGCGGGCACATTAATGTCAAAACGACATTGAAAAACACACGTCATTTGATGTCAATTGAATACCTTGATGTCAAAACAACATCAAATTGAACACTGGTGTCAAAAAATACTTCAGAAATTGATTACATGACAGTCCTTTAATTGTCTTGTGCCCAGTTTTTTACACCAATGTAAGATGTCAATTTGATGTTCTTTTGAAATCAACATACTGTAGCTTATGTTCATAGTGATACAAAATCCAGCATAAATTCAGTCGATTTGAGTGTTATGGTTATCAGACAGATATGGGCCAGTAGGGGCCTTCTGCGCCTACTGGTAGGCTGTTATCATCCATACACATGGTTAATCAGCTATAGATTACATGGCTGCAGCCGGAAGTTAATGAGAATTATTTATATTATTTATAAAATTTCCCATTAATTGTATTTTATTAATGTTCACCCCTACCCCAACCCTAAACCCAACCGTCACAGTAAAAACAGATCTGGATCTGAAGTCTTCTCTATTAGTATAGCTGATTAACCATGTGGATGGATGATAACAGCCTTCAGAGCTTACTAGTAGGCACAGAAGGCTCCTACTGGCCCATATCTATCAGCTGATAATCACTGATAACGCTCATTCAATCGAGTGATAACATTTAAAGCGGGTGGTAAATTTGTGATTTGTAATTGAAGATTTCAGATGAATCAAACTTTTCTCATATTATAATGCTTCTTGTGTCATTTTTTTTGGTGGTCAAAAGGGCATCAATGTGTGGATGTCAAGGTTTTCCTTTTATGATGTTTTTGATGTCATGCTTGACGTCATTTTGATGTCGTTTTGAATCAAGGTGCCCGCTGGATTGTTTATCCATAATATTGGAAAGACTCAAAATAAGATTCCCCAATATTTTCAGTTTTGCTTCACTCAAAAGTAGTGAAACAAGTTTAGAATGACATGAAGGAGAGTAAGTTTGACTTTAATTTTAGCATGAGATATTCCTTCAGTCTTCATCATATGTTTTAGGATGATCCTCTTGATTTTCTTTACAATAATAGGAGCTGTTCGAAACATCAGCACACTCAAATTACAATGCAAATGTTTAGTAAAAGCTGGCACTATATGTGTTTTGAGTAATGGTGTGTTTGGTGAGCAAAAAGCGTGGGAATTATGGGAGGAATGTGAAGGGCATGACCAACAGCATATTGCAGGAAACTCACAGAGAGAGAGAGAGAAAGAGAGAGAGAGAGAGAGAGAGAGAGAGAGAGAGAGAGAGAGAGAGAAGGCTAACAAAACATCCACTTTAAAAAAAGACCATAATAACATCTGCACCTTTTAGAGATTATCACAAATCACCAGTGTCAAATCACTCACTTGAACTGTAATGAACACACGCCAAGACAATGACTTATAAAAACAGCTCAAAAGCAAATAAGAAAATAATTCATCGCTCTATTAGAACTGAGCCAAATTGTTGGTCTCAAAAAGCAACTAACAGACAGTTAGTATCCCAACTCATGCCTTATCTCAAACAAACACATTACAAGTATGTGGAGAAATGGCAAGCATGCGGTTCCTGATAATACGCTGTTTGTTTTTGCATTATTGTGGTACCATTCCCTTGGAGGTATGCTGAATACGTGCCTCTTAACCTTTTATGGGTCAATTGACATTCCACCGTGATGGCTTGCACAAGATTTGTTCGAAGATAAGATAGAAGCCAGTTCAAACTGGGTTTGTTGTGCGTTGAAACTAATCTTCACTTTCACAATCCAACAGACGGCTTTCGAGCAAATTTAAAAAACAGGTGAATGACTTGACATTATTTAAGGGGTTGCTCTAGCAAATGAAGGTCCAGAAGCAGAAGCTCTTGCTTTTATTTGGAGCAGTTTGGGTTTTCCATGCTGCCGTGTCTTGAATCTGCCAATAATTATCTTTCCAGCTGAAAGACATGTGCAAAACTGTGCTGTACTGCAGTATTAATTATGAATGAGAAGAGGCCATACTGGGTGAATCTGGGTGAGAGGCTTGAGCAATCTGTGAGAAAACTCTTTTTGAAGTTTGAGGTCATGCCTTGTTTTCAAGTGGATGGTCCTGGAATGTACACATGCATCAGGGAAGCTGTTTCAGGGTGACAAAGCTGAATCATGATGAGTTTAAGTTGGAACTCAAACAGTACTGTTGTGAATCTGCAAAGGATTGCCGATAAGACTGACAACAGATTGGCTTCCATTCTAGATTTATGGATTTATTCATTCATTAATTTCCTCTTCGGCTTAGTCCCTTTATTTATCAGGGGTCGCCACAGCAGAATGAACCGCCAACTTATCCAGCATATGTTTTGCGCCCTTCCAGCCGCAATCCATTACTGGGAAACATCTATACACTCCCAAGCACACACTGTAAACGATTTCAGTTTTCACAGTATTATACTGCATTTCTCAACAGTTTCTTACTGTATAAGCTGTGCACAGTGTGTTACCGTATATATTGTTGTTTTCACAGTATAATAATGTATTCTCAACATTGCAATACTGTGTAGGAGGTTAAAAGTATGCTACTGTAGATTTTTCAATGAATTCTGGGAAAAATCTGTTACTGTGCATCTAAATTCAGTACTGCAAATGATCTTGAAAAACTCCACACACACTATATTTCATTTTCTTTTTAGCTAGTCTCTTTATTAATCAGGGGTCGCCACAGTGGAATGAGCCGCCAACTTATTCAGAATATGTTTTACGCAGCAGATGCCCATCCAGCTGCAACCCATCACTGGGAAACACCCACACACTCTTACATTCACACACATATACTACGGCCAATTTAGCTTACCCATTTCACCTACAGTGCATGTCATTGGACTGTCGGAGAAACCAGAGCACTCGGAGGAAACCCACGTGAACATGGGGAGAACATGCAAAGTCCACATTGAAATGCCAACTGACCTAGCTGAGGCTCGAACTAGCGAACTTCTTGCTGTGAGGCGATAGCGATGCTTGTGGAGTCTTTTTAAAGTCAATGGGCACAACATGACAAATGTATGTCTGCATTTTCTCAGAACATATTTAACATATTTTTTTGTTATGCCATTTTTAAAACTGGGCATTTGGGTAAAAAAATAAACAGATAATTCAATATTTGATTAATACAAAATTACATTTCAGCCACATAACTTTAAGGGTACGTGTCCACCTTAATGTTTTTGCACTTGAGAAATTCGAGCAATGTTATAAAAACACTCTAAACATACAAAAAGCTGTGAGCGCTTCTCTAAATGTCTCTGGAAGAAAATGCTATGGTGGGCAGGTACAATTACAAAATGCTCTAGAAATGATATACTAATAAAATACTATAAATGTGTGTAGTTTGATGTCACAGCCAGGCCAGGTTCTCCCCCCTCTCAGTCACCACAATCACTGTCACCTGAATACTAACCAGCCCCGCACCTGCACGTCATTCCCTTTCACCTCGCCAACACCATATGAACCCTCATCAACCCTCACTCAGTGTCCAGCATTGTTGCTACTTTAAAGGACTCCACTCTCCTCATGGTCAGTGTCTATATTTATTCTCCAAGTTAACTTACCTCTCGTGTCATTTGATATCCAGTGTCTGTGTCTCTCCTTCCCAGTGTGGTTTCTCCTGGTCTCTACTCTGGTTGTCGTCAATCCCTGAATCCTTGTACCTGTGTGACTGGCTTCTCTGCATCTCCTTCAGTCACTCTGATCCACCAAGTCATCATTACCATCCTGCAAAGCATCTAGATTGAGTTCTGTTTACTGTGCCATCCATTATTATAAACTGTTGTTAATACTTACATCTCTGGTTCCCGTCTCCTTTTGTGACATTTATCATGTTTTGCCCGCTGACTTTAAAAAGACTCTACAAGAAGCCACACCTAAATTAGTCATCTCTTATTTGGTTTTACTTTTTATTCTTTAATGAGACGTTTTAACGATGAACAATTTTAGTAACATTGATCTGTAAACTTGTGTTATCAAAAAAACTTGAAGTTATCTTATATACTGTAAAACATTGGTGAATTCACACAAATATTAAACATTCAAACATTCAGAAGAAGACAAAAAATAAAGAAAA
The DNA here is from genome assembly GCA_903798205.1 of Danio tinwini. NCBI lineage: Eukaryota > Metazoa > Chordata > Actinopteri > Cypriniformes > Danionidae > Danio > Danio tinwini. Next base: position 28,148,188 of record CAIGQZ010001336.1, read on the forward strand.
CAAGAAAAAGGAAAAAAGTAATTTTATACTAAGCATCCTTAAGTATTTAATTAAATCTTTTTTTAGCTATGAATTCTGCAATTCTGAATAATTAAAAAAATATAAAGTAGATAAAACAATAAAATAAAGTAGCAATAACATTCGCCTAGTGTATAAAATACCATTTAGATACTAAACAAACTTCAATGATTCCACATTGGGTCATACATTCATTTAATACAGTTTACAAGATGGACGCTACACCTCAACTACAGTAGTTGCTCACTGCAGAAAAGGGAACCCAAATATTTCAAACATGGCCACTTGCACTGATTTTTAGTTGTACTTTTTTGTATTAATCTGACTATAAGAGAAAAAATAACGAATGATGAACATTTTAGTAAAAGTACTGTGCAAATTTGTATCATCAAGAAACCTTAAATTATATTACACATTCGCACAAATATTAACTACATGACACCATTTAGAAGAAGACAAAAAATAAAGAAGACAGATGGAAAGGGGAGGGAGGAAAAAAATACACTTTATTAAAGTCATTTTGTTACTAGCATACTCAAATACTTATTGAAATAATTATTCTGGATAATAAAAAAACTAGCCAATAGCATTTGCTAATTGGTGTATAAAACACAATTTAGATATTAAACAAACTTCAGTGATAAGGTCACATTCAATACAGTTTACTGCAACTCATTTTGTCGATAAGAAAAAATATATTTACAGAAAATTTTAAATTACAGTTCAAGAAATGGGGCTGCACTGTGGCGCAGTAGGTAGCACGATTGCCTCACAGAAAAAAATGTTGCTGGTTCGAGCCTCAGTTGGGTCAGTTGGCGTTTCTGTGTGGAGTTTGTATGTTCTCTCCGTGTTCGAGTGGGTTTTCTCTGGGTGCTCCGGTTTCCCCCACAAGTCCAAAGACATGCGGTATAGGTGAATTGGGTATGCTAAAATTGACGTAGTGTATCAGTGTGAATTAGTGTGTATGGATGTTTCCCAGTGATGGGTTGCAGCTGGAAGGGCATCTCCTGTGTAAAACATATGCTGGATAAGTTGGCGGTTCATTCCGCTGTGGTGACCCCAGATTAATATAGGGACTTAGCTAAAAAGAAAATAAATGAATGAAATTGACCGTAGTGTATGTGTGTGTATGAATGTTTCCCAGTCATAAGCTGCGGCTGGAAGGGCATCTGCTGCGTAAAACATATGCTGGATAAGTTCGCAGTTTATTCCTCTGTGGCGACCCCTTTTTAATAAAGGAACTAAGCCGAAAAGAAAATGAATGACTGAGTTCAAAAAATGATCTCCTTCTGAATGAAGACAATGATGACTATTTCACTTATATCACATCCCATAGTTATTGCATCAAATAACCAACTTAAACCAGACAAGAAAAACTAATGCTTTATCATACATCAGCATTTTATCTTTAATAACATAAATCATCCAAAGACTTATGCAAGATATATGCAATGCATTTCATAGGTGACTTATTATGCTTTCAAAAAGGTGAATTGTCTTTAAAAGGTGTGGTGATTGCATCTGTATGTTGTTGAAACCATTAGCATTGCTATAACTAAGCACTTGGTGCACTATGGGCAGTACACTAGAGCGCTTACAGGTTAAAGTATAATTGGATTTTTTAAAATTTAGCTCACATCCCATTGTGTGCATTGAGAATGCAGAGTTAATGACCTATACTGCAGGCAACATCCAGAGGGCGATAAATAAGTTTTGGCTTCACATTTCAGGAAACCAAATTCAAATTGTGACCTTCGATGTTGGTTACAAATCTTTTGACGACTATCCCGTGGCCTTATTATGTAATAGTAAAGAGGCTATTGGTCACACACTGAGCAATTCCATGCAAATGTCAACCTTGCCATGAAAAAGTTTTAGTTTAAATAGCAAACCCCTTTCTAAGTTGTTTGTGTGCGCTTGCATGTTGAAGTACACTCTAAGAAATAAAGATGCAAAATCGGTCACTTTTATTTTTTTAAATGTACTTTCTTGTTCCTAACAGGTCCTTAAAGGTGCATATTAATATCTAAAAATACTAATTTGTACCTCATAGCACCTTAAAAGTAGAAAAGTGTACCTTAATTGTACTAATGTGCAGCTGTCAAGTACAAAAACATACATTTTGATAAGGTACTGCCCCAGTGACAGCTTTTGTACAGAGTGATACTGTAAAAATACTCAAAAATGTCTCTGAGAATGATTTCAAACCATTTTATTTGATTTACCAAAGTCACACAAGTGCCAATTTGACATCTTTCATATCTGTAATGTGATGATGTCACATGCTTAAAGCTTTTTCCTCTTAAATGCAGATATGTACCATTAAATTAAATAAATGATTTTGTTCTATATAGAGCCGACCCTGATTATTATTACTTCTGTTGGTTCATTGTGCAGTTTAATTCAGAATGAAATAAAATTTAATTCAATTCACAAGTATATTTCCCTCATTTTACATAAAAAACTAATTTAGAGATCCCTTAACTCTGGTTAGTGTTTTGGAAAATATAAACATATGTTTCGATATACTGTTAACATATACATAGTGAACAATTTTACTGCAGGTGTCAAATCCATAACATTACAATTGAATCTGCCATTTTTTGTCACACTTTACTTTAAGGTTTTGTTAGTTAATAGTAGTTAATGTATTTACTTACATGAACTAAGTTTGAACAATACTTGACCAGCATTTATTTAAAATAGTTCAACATTTACTAATGCATTACTAAAATACAAATTCATGCTTGTTAACATTAGTTAATGCAACCTGAGTGAACTTCATCCCAATCATCACAAACACTGCAGAAGACCTATTGGAACCCACATGGATCCAGATTCACACAGAAATTAGTCAAGTTTAATGAAGGAAAAATCATGGTTTGGGGTTACATTCAGTATGTGGTGTGCGAGAGATCTTCAGAGTGAATGGCAACATCAACAGCCTGAGGTATCAAGACATTTGTGCTGCCCATTACATTACAAACCACAGGAGAGGGCAAATTCTTCAGCAGGATAGCTCTCCTTATGCTTCAGCCTCCACATCAAAGTTCCTAAAAGCAAATAAGGTCAAGGTGCTCCAAGATTGGCCAGCCCAATCACCAAACATGAACATTATTGAGCATGTCTCATGAGCATGAGTATGAACAATACTTGACCAGCATTTATTATTCATAGTTTACTAACATTTACTAATGCATTATTAAAATTCAAAGTCATTTGGTAACATAACTTAATGCACCTTAGTTCACATGAAAGAACAATAAACAACTGTATTTCCATTAAGTAACAATAACAAACATAAACAAATACTGTAATAGATATTATTCATTGTTTGTTCATGCTAGTAAGTGCACTGTAAAACTTTACAGTAAGTACATGAATAATGATGTGTTGATATGTAAACTAAACTAAACATACTTTATTATGAACTAATGATGAGTTAATGCATGCGCTAATCATGAACTAATTATAACATGAGTCACGAGTTCATGTGTGAATAATGGTCAGTGTTATGATCACCAGCGATCTAGCAGCTGCAGCTCACTAATGTACTACAAATCTGCCATGACATGGACTACAAGTTCCAGTCATGCACTGCTCACAATCACCTGCTCATATTTTATAACCACTAATAACCAGTTAATATTTTATTAATAGGCAGATTATAAGCCAGTAGTTGATAGCATGAATTAAACCTAAACTAAAGCGTTACTGAAAAGTGTTCTATCAACATCAACATGAACACTTTAAACAGAGGAGTTCATGAGTAGTTAAGGATGAGTTAATGGTGATGTGGTCTTTCAAGTAAAGTCATGACAGAATTATACATTAGCACTCATGAGTTCATGTTGGTTATGTTTATCTTAAACTTAAATGTTAATTAATACATGAATTAATAATATGTACTAACAAGTAATTATGGTGGCGTCACAGACAGCACGATCGCTTCACAGCAAGAAGGTTGCTGGTTCGAGCCTCAGCTGGGTCAGTTGGCATTTCTGTGTGGAGTTTGCATGTTCTCCTCATGTTTGTCTGGGTTTTCTCTGGGTGCTCTAGTTTCCCCCACAAGTCCAAAACATGCGCTAGGTGAATTGGGTAGGCTAAATTGTCCGTAGTGTATGTGTGTGAATAAAAGTGTGAGTGTTTCCCAGTGATGGGTTGCAGCTGGAAGTGCATCCGCTGCGTAAAACATATACTGGAAAAGTTGGCGGTTAATTCTGCTGTGGCAACCCCTGATGAATAAAGGGACTAAGACGAAAAGAAAATGAATGAAGTAATTATGGTAGCTGTTATTCACACAAGAACTATTGTGACTTATGTTGTAGTTAGTTCATGATTAACTCATCATCAATTCATAATAAAGTAATGTTTAGTTGACATATTAACACATCATTATTCATGTACTGTTAATGTAAAGTGTTACCAAATGCATTAACTATCATTAACTAATGCAAACTTAAATCGTTACACTTTTTTTTATTCCGGATCATTCTGACTAGATCAGATCAGAGGCAGCTAGCTCTCTGCAACTCTCATGTGGCAGCCCACTGAAGCTATGCAGGGCTGTGCCTGGTCAGTACCTGGATGGGAGACCACATTGGAATGCAAGGGTGATGCTGGAAGTGGTGTTAGTGAGGCCAGCAGGGGGCTCTCAACCTGCAGTCTGTGTGGGTCTTAATGCCCCAGTATAGTGAAGGGGACTCTTAAAAAAATCCCCAAAATTTGCCCTCTGTCCAACTCTTCCTTACCATCCCTATATCATAATTCAAATCAACTGGTGTGTGGTGTGCAATATGGCTGCCATTGCTTCATCCAGGTGGATGCTGCACACTGGTGGTGGATGAGAAGATTGCCCAATGTGTAAAGTGATTTGAGTGTCCAGAAAAGCGATATATAAATGTAAGGAATTATTATTATCATCAGATATTACCTATTCCCAAAACTACTCTTTATAAAAAAAGAAAAGAAAATACCTGTTATTATTTTTAGTTTAAACAATCGGAAATTGTCTTTTGGCTGGCAGCTAAGAGATATCATAGTCCTGGTTCAGTTGCAAACTGAATGTGAATTTTTTTTTGTCTCCATCTGGCACCAGATTCAGACTTTACAAATCAAGGATATAGCATGACAGATATGGAACGTCTCTGAGATATAAAATCCCTCCTGAACACCAAGACTCACACATCATAAACCTGAAACATCTTGGCACTGCAGGAGATAAACCAGAACCAGCCTTCGGTGTATCCTGCAGTCTGTCTCCTTGATGCATGCTGTCTGTACTGCCAAATGTCTTCTCATATAAAAACATTTTCCTTCACGCTCTACTGAGATTTAGGGTCCATCGTAATGCATTCCCCGCTCCTTATTTGTTGGGCCCTAAAGAACAGGCATCCATAGCAACCCTGCTACATTCCAGCAGCAGTGTCTGGCCCTCGGCCTGTCACAACACCATCTGCACCCACACACACTTTAAAGGTGGAAGTGCAAGAAGACCTCCATAAAGAGACTTTGCATAAATTCCCACTACACGGATCACTTCGTTGTTTTCATATGAATACTTAAGAAAGCAAACAAGAAGGTTTGTTTTGAGCTGACATACATAATGCCTTGACATTAACAACTGCACATTTCCAGGAGTCCCACATGCTTCTCATTAACATTCCAAGTGCTCTTTCGCTCTTCCTCTCTCTCTCTCTCTCTCTCTCTCTCTCTCTCTCTCTATTTCCCACTCTCTTTTGTCTCCCGAGGAGGCCAAAAAGGAAAACTGACAGTGCTGCTGGCTCTGGACCATGCATTCCACAGGATATGTCAAAAGAGTGCAGAAGGCCCGCTCAGGGGGGCCACTTATATTCACACACACATACACACACACACACACACACACACACACACACACACACACACACAGGTTTCCATGTTTTATGGGACTTCACATATACAAATGGTATATTTTTTTATCTGTATTATTTATAAGATGTTTTCTTCATAGGGACTAAACTAAATCTCACAAGTTAATATTGGTATACTTGTGAAATACTTGGTCCTCATAATGTTAGCAATACCTGGGTCCCACACATATATAAAAGAGAGTGATGAAATAATGCATCCTTAATAAAAACATGCTCTCCATGTTTATTTACTAGGTAGAAAAAGAAATCACTTCATCAATGTTTGCACTGACAAAAATACTTTGAGTTTTTGTTTTGTTTCTAGTTCAAATATCTAAAAATGAATAAATCAAGATACATTTTCTTCACAAGTAACAAAAATAGTTTTTTTTTAAATAAATAATACATCCAAAAATAGTTTTAGTTCAAATAGCGCTTTCTGAGTTGTTTGTCTAGGCTTGCATTAAACAGTACACTCTCAGAAATAAATCTGTTGCTGGTACAGTGCCTTTTTAAAGCTACAGTACTTTCTTGTTCCTAACGGGTCCTTAAAGATGCATATTAATACCTAAAAAGTACAAATCTGTACCTCATAGCACCTTAAAAGGTACTAATGTGCAACTGTAAAGTACCTTTGGTGCCACCCAAGTGATAGCTTGTGTACCTTTATTTCTGATAGTGTGCTGTAAAAATACTCAAAAATGTATCTGTAAACATTTTAATTTAATATTTTTTCTTTTGTTTTGATTGTGCGGTTTAATTCACAGAATTTGTTTAGTGTAAACTTTCAAAATATTGCAAGTAACAGCGATTGTTTTGTTTTCAGAAATAATACATTCAAATTTAACTACTTTAAAATTTGTTGAAACAAAACAACTGTCAAGGTTTTTTGTTTTATGTCTTTTTCATTGTTTTATGTTTAGTCCACTTACATTTGTAAAACCTATTAAGGTTACTTAATCAATTTGTGTTGGGACAACATGAAAGAAAAAATTTTTTTTTCAGTGTACAATAAAAAATGAGTAAACCTATTGCCTTAAAAATGACAAATTGGTTTTACTTTAAAAAGTCAGTAAACCCATGGCTTGACTTATCTTTTATAATTATGCACATACACTGTAAAACAGCAATTACTTAAAACAGTGAATAAACTCATTGCCTTAAACATGACTGAAATAATGTACTGTAAGTATTTCTTTTGTAACTTAGAAGTGTTAGGTTGACTAGAATTGAGCACATAGTTCATTTACTTAATATGAAGGCAATCAGTTTACTCGCTTTTTTTCAACGAATTACTTTTTACGTCTACAAACGTTTTACGTCTTGTTTTAATTTAATTTACCATTAACATTGCAGAACAATAGGTCCACATTACAGATTTTAGCAAAATACGGTTTCCATTATTATCTAAAACATAGGAATTCACAGTTTTTTAGGCCAAGGACCCCACTAGATGTTAGTCTGGGTTTTTAATGACAGGAATGAAAACACAGTCATGAGGGACAGAAGTACAATGTTTGTTCAAAGAATTGCACTGCTGAGGCCAATTGTTCCACTTTTGAAAACGAAAGACAGAAGGCAGAAACTAAATTTAACGCATTTGAAGGTTGTATGTTTTAAAAACAGATCCTTTATACTAAGCAAGCCATTGTCACTATTTTAGGTTTATAACCTCATATAGAAATCTGATCTATGGAAATAGATGTAAATACATATGTAACCTACATTTGGTTTATACAGTATTTGCATTTCATATACTTTATCATATACTTTATGATAAAATAAAGCAAAAATGTTTATGTTACACACACACACACACACACACACACACACACACACACACACACACATTGGGATTGGAATTACAAATACATACATAAATGTAAATATATTATCTATGATTGTATACATCTGTTACTATATGGCTGTCTATGAACATACTGTACTATACTTACTTACTCCCAGGGCCATTTATATCGAAGTTGATATTTAGCCACACCATACTGGTGTTTCATAGCATCAAATTTTTACGAGGTGGTTTGTTAGCCCAACGCTCAACCCCCAACCTGGAGGACCAGGACATACACTACGAACAATTAAGCTAACTCAGTTCACCTATAGCACATGTTTTTGGACTGTGGGGAAAACTGGAGCACCTGGAGAAAACCCATGCGAACATGGGCTGAACAAACACACAAAAATGCCAATTGACCCAGCTGGGACTCAAATCAGTGACCATCTTGCTGTGAGGCAACAGTGCTACCCACTGCACCACTGTGCTGGCAAAGAACATACTATATGAAAAACAATATATGTGTAAAGGTCATTTTCTCTTAATGTTTTGAGTATGTGTTGCATATATAAATATATATGAAATCCAAATATGAACATTTATGTCATATAAGTAATTAACATATATTTTCATATATCATATTTATATATAAATCTCACATCTGGATTTGTGTACAGAATAAAGTCTGTATTATACAGCTGAAGACAAAATTATTAGCCCTCCTGAGAAATTATAATTTTCCCAAGTGCTGTTTAACAGAGAGAGAACACTAATTAAACATAATACTTTTAATAACTTATTTCTAATAACTCTTTTCTTTTGTCTTTCCATGATGAATAAAATAATTTTCCAGAAGAAAAACATAAAAGGAAATATTGTACAAAAAAATGTCCTCACTCTGTGAAACATCACTTGGGAAATATTTGGAAAATATTAAAATTCCACAAGAGGGCTAATCATTTTGTCTTTAAAGACATGTTATCGATGCAGCTGCATTTGATAGAATTTTTAAATATGTAATCATATATTTGGTTCTAAAAATGTTAGACTTTTTTGTATAAAATCTAATATAACACTGAATGACATTTAATAGGTATCTTCATAAATCATGGTAAAAATGTATGTTATTAAATGTTTTTTTGGCTAAGACAAAAAATAAAACACATTGTACAGAGAAAAAAAGCGTTTGTTTACCTACATATCCCTAAATTCAAATTTTCTTACATTATATTGTTGGACACAAAAGGAATCATAAAACTGAACATTATTTGTTTAATTTTAGCTTTAGAGAAAAAATAATAATTAGCAAACACATAAACACACATACAGTAGTAGCAACAATCTTTTGAGAACTAGACTGTACAAAAATATAACAAATGTAACCAGGGCTTAACATATACTTTTTTGATCACCAGCCACTGTGGCTAGTAGATTTCCAACATTACTAGCCACTCGCCATTTTCACTAGCCACACTTTTCTTGTTGGGAAATTATATTTTATATGCATAAAGTTGACTTTGACATGCTAAAATGACTTGATTTAGATGTTGTGTTATGTCCACATGCCTTCTCATTCATTTAACTTCTTGTGTGTATTGTGTATTAGCTTGCTCAGTGTGCATGAGCAAATGGGTTGTGTCGCAAATCAGCTTTTATTTCACATGACTTTTCAGGGCTCAAAATTAAGGATTTACCAAAATTTATCTCTGACCACACCAAATAACTATTTCTTAGCCACAATTTTTTATGTGTCAAAACAAGGAAAATAAAGCTGTATAGGTGCACTTTTTAATTCAACAAAACTTTTCTTTAAAAAAAAATTACATTTAAAAAAAGAAGTTTTGTCATGTATCTAAAAATGCACAGTAACCTGTCCTGGCTAATAGTCCTAGATCACCAGTTAACTACACATAAACGGGGAGTAATCTTCCATTAAAGCAATGTTATTGTAAAAAAATATATAATTAAACCATATAAGCAAAAATAACTGTAAGCAAAAGAAAGCAGGTGAAACATACCATATTTGATAATGAAAGAATGATCAAGCGCACACAGTTAATATAGGCCTGTTAATTATCTGTTCAAAGAATTATTAAAAAGCAGTGACCGCTGCTGCTTACAATTTTTTTTGTATTTTTTTTTTGTATTTTTTACACAGTTATAACACAGTTATTTTTGTCAGTCGTGCTGCTTCTCGATTTTAAGATCACATTTGCACGAATATTGGGCCTTGCTACCATGCTTTAAAAACCATGCTTTTAAGAAAACTACCCGCATTTGTCGGGTTGGCGGGTGTTAATGTAAAGCCCTGAATGTAACTCTAAATAAAGAAATAGATAAACCATTACATTCATTTTCTTCAAATGATAAAGGTTTTCTATTTTTTAAGACAGTCCATCTAAAACTGAAAAGGAACCTGATACTGACATCTGAGGCGCAGCAGAGATGAATCCGTGAACTTCAATCACTGGAAATAGCCTTGAGTCTCAGAAAGTGGACGTGAAATATTGTGGAAAGCCCACTGCAGGATCCCATCTATAGAGCTCTGCATTCATCAACACAAATAAACGGTCAGGTCAGTCATCCAGGAGTGCATTTCCCAAACAAATACATAACTACCATAGTACAATACATAAATTGGGAAATGACAACATTTGGTATGTTATGACAAGTGTTTCCCAAAACCATTGATGTTTTTTTGCAGATCTATCATTTGAATCACATTGGTTAAAATGTACAGTAAAACACCCATAATTACACTGTAAATGGCATGGAGAAACCTTATAGAGAAAATCCACAACAAATGTTTGTTTGTTTGTTTTTGTGAAACATAATATTATTTTATACCCACAAACAGATAATTTTTTTAATTACTTTTAATTCCACTATTTGTTTTGGTAAAAACAAGCATTCGTTCCATACTTTATTGAAACACTAAGGTAAACGGCACATATATGGCCTATATTTATTTGCAACCCAGGCTCATTCTGAAAATATACCGCTAGATACATTTCTGGAGAGTGCCAAATACGTCTCGGGAGCTACGTTTTTTTATTTTTGTTTTCGCGAATTCACCAGAGGCCTCTGTGTATGCTTTTTCAGATCTTAAATTTCTCTCGTGAATGCCATTCATGCCTGCTGTTCTTGAGTAAATTCACCAGAGGCCGATGTCGACTGACTGAATGACTGACTGACCAACCACCTCATTCACTAAACCCAATCAATAGTGTTTTCAAAAGCATCGATTGACCCATCCACCCACTTCCCTAAACCAAACCTACAGTTTTAAAAAGCAATCCAGAAAAACAAAAGCCCTCACCTGATTTTTACCATGTTTTCAGATTTTACCACATTCTTACCCTGTTATTTACTTGTTTATTGAATTTTTTGGCTTTAGATTTTCTTACATGCTTTCTGGAACTGTTCTTCGCCATCGTCTTGCTCAACTTGGCCGACGTACATGGCAAGCTAACTGGACATACTGGTAACAACAGGAAAGCCATCCATATGGATGTAAGCCGTCAGCTGGTGAGCGCGAAAAGGAACGGCATCATACTGCTGCGTAGCATTCGTTTTAAAGATGAAATGTAGCTATACGTAGCTCTGGCTACATAATTTGCGATCTCCAGAAATGTTTATAGGGCTATGTTTTCAAAATGAGCCTGTAATAAAGATAATTTTTTTGTAATAATGTAAATTAAAAACTTTAATGTATATGTTTATTTTCACCAATTTAGGAGAGGCAACGAAGATTTCAAATCATATCAAAACACCTATTCAGCAGCTTTCGTCATGAACCACGGCTGTGTTCAAAATGGCATGAATAACTTCGAATTGCACTACGAAAGGAGTTCAATTGAAGATCATTAAAACAAATTTGTAAAAAAATAACTTGGAAAGCAAATCACATTAAATGAGACACAGACAAGATCATATCAAGACACCTATAGTCATGTACCACGGCTGTGTTCAAAACGGTAATGATTTCAAAGTGCATTTTGAAGGGAGCTCAATATGCACATATAGTGTTTTTCATCTAATAAACAATAAACTTCCTGTGAAAGGTTTTTGTGACTATTCTCAATTATATAAAGTTCCTTTTACAGCACTGATGTTACTTCGTTTTTTCAAGTGTTAAATGGGATGAAAGTCAGGATCAGCAGGCTAGCGCAGACACCCTATTTAAAATACTGGGGTAAAATAAATTTTCATATTTTAAAGACATAGCTGTCTGAGACCCACTTTATAACGTATATCGTTCAGTGAAGTGAAAATCATTGAGTTTAAAAGAAATCTGATCTTAAACCTGGCAATATTGCAATGGTTCACCGGAAGCTCTTGGGCTGGCTTAATGAAAATTAAAGGTTTGTGTGCATATACCCCATTGTCAATAAGAAGAACTAAAAAAATTACTTTGAAAGCAAATCACATGAGAGAGAGACAACAAGTGTTTTTAAATCATTCAGTGGATGTTAAAAGGAATTGGCCATAAGCTTTAACTACAGCTATAGGAGGTATAGTTGCAACTGTGCAAGATTTCGACACTCTTTGCGAATGTTTATTGGAACGATGGCTTCAGGAAACACCAAGTCGCTGAACTTTGTTTGCAACGACGGAACTTGCAATCTTAGTTGTCAATTGATAGTTTTGGGAAACACACTCCAAGTGTTTCCACTGTTTGCATTTATTAATTTATTGGTAAAGTGTTAAGAAACAAGCATTCACCTCCCCCATCACTGAGTCCATCTCATCTCTGTTGAGCAGCTGCTCTGATGGCGTTAAGCCCTGATCACTCATATGTTGACTCAACTGTAAAAATATAAAAGACTAATGACATTTGTGAGGCCAGGAGGGCAAAAGGTGTTGTTTAAGAGTGTATGGGATACCTGAAGACTCCTACACGTAGATGAATTGTCATTTTCATGGCCCCAAGACCTGGAGCAATTTCTACATCTTGTCCTTCCACTTAATCGACAGAAATGGAAGAGATTGAGAGAGAGAGAGAGAGAGAGAGAGAGAGAGAGAGAGTGTGTGAGCTTTATAGCATGATAGAACTTACAATTGTTGTATTGTTAATAGCAGTACAGTATAATCAGTACTTTGGGAAGTTGCAGAGGGCGTGATAAGCCTGCAGGCACTGAGGGCAGGTGATCAGCTCTCCCCGGGTGAGATAGCAGATGCCACATGCCATTCTGATCGCAACTCTTTCACCATCTGAAGACTAACACAGATTTCAGCTTTATTCAAAATAGCATCTTTAGTTTTCAACAGAATTAGGAGAATCATAAAGGTTTTGAACTAGCTGAGGGTATTCTGAGAGAATATTTTTTACATTTTTATTTTTAAAATGATCCCTTTAATAGTGTTTTGTAACTAAAACAATACAGATGAGCATTTCCTCAAGCAATACTACTGGTAAGAAAAGATCTGGAACACTTAACCACCATACAAGGTGCATGGGCAAAATGCAAATATTGTAATCTATTGTAATAAAGGAGAACATCTTAATAAAATAAAATAAATACCAACACGTTTTTGGCTTAAAAGCCTTCCTCAGGGCACAAAAAACAATACCTCAAGCAATATTATAAAGGAAACTATAGCAATGAATATATTAGCATCCTCTAAAATACATACAGTAATACATTTCTACAGTACTACAGTAAATACAGTAGTAAGTTTGACTCTATATTTATTTTTTTTAAATGTTAAATTATTGGATTTTATGATTGGTTTAATTTAGATTATATTTAGGGTGTGTAAATAAAAATGTAAACAATGTAAACCAAGAAACCGGTAGAGATACCTAGAATGATAATGATCATTTTTAATACAGTGTAGAATATTATCATGTTAAGAATACTAGCTATACAAAAAAAATAGAAAACAATTTTCTAAAAGTGATGTGAGTTGGAAGATGACCAGCTTAAACACAATTTCACACTCAAACAAAATTCCTGATTCCTTTATGCACAAATTCCTAAAAGTGCAATGCTAAATATGTGCACAACTTTATTCAAACATAATAAACTCTACAAATGCTGTTTTTTTTCATCCAAATTTTAATTAAAACATGGACAAGCTAACTGATGGGTTGAAAAAAAAATCTAAAAATACATGATAGTTGGGATTTGATCACATTTTTTCCATAATGTTTTGGTTTATGCGCTCAATGAAACATGTAGTGTTATAATAATAGCTACAGTAGGGTTATCAAAAGCAGTGCAAAAAAATGGGTAAATAAACAGTTTTCTGTATTTTGTGATTCATGTTTTGCATTATGAGACCTTGATTTTTTAATAACAACTTTCAATGTTAAAAAGTCTGGAAATTTGACTTTTGTTGACATTTTTAATATTTTACAGTGTTATATTGTTTGGGTTGGTGTTGTAAATTGCAACACAGGCACCTAGTAATAATAAACTGCCTGTACTTTTTCTTTACTTTTTTTGTGAATCACAAAATATGTAACCCTCTGCAGATATTTTTGACACTGTGATTCAGACGGTTGTGTTACCTGCAGACCCATAGACTGAGCACTGCTGCCTGCTGAGACTGTGGAGAGTGAAGTAGAGGACAGAGAGGAGAAGAAGGAGAAATCCACAGCAGAGCCAGAGCTCGTTTCTGTTGATGGAGGCTGTAAGAAAAGCAGAGGTACTGTGATAACCACTGCTTGGCCAAAAGAAAAGTATATAAAAGCGCATATTTTAATATTTTGTTGAAGCACATTTAGCTTTGATTATGCTGACATTCATCATGGCATTGCTTTGAGATCCGTATGCAATAGCACAGAAAAACATAGCAACTTTACAACAGATTTATTTTGTCATTCTTACCTGCATCTGTGTGTATGCCCTGTCTTTCACTCTGTTGCTTTGGCAAAGCTGACAGCGCCATGTACCCCTGATTAAAAAAACACATGCAGAAAATGTTCATATATCAGTAGAGCTTTTTGATTTAATCATGGACCTACTAGTCAAGAAAACTTTTTTTTTTTTTTTACTTTTTCAACAAACAGAAACTGGAAAAAGACCCCCCCCCCCCAAGCAACAGTAATTAATAATAATAATAATAATAATAATAATAATAATAATAATAATAATAAGTCAAATATCATTTCTTAATACTAAATTGTTGCATTTCATCTTCTTGATACAACAGTATTGATTTTATAATACGTTTATTTTTATGTGGCTATTTTTTATATTTTAATTATATCAATAATATAAGAACATAATTTTACGTCATCCTTATATTCTAATAAATTTTCTATTTTCATTATAATGATTCTAATATATATACTTTTTATAATATAATAATTTAATTATTCTTTATTTAGTTTTGGAAGTTTGCTGAGGCCCCCTGGTGGTTTCTGGCTCCCTGGTTGAGGACAACTTATACTGTACATAGTGATTTTTAAAATTAACAATTTAAAACTAACAATCATCATGATGTAAAATATCATGCATGTTGTCATATAAACAGACATATTATGTAGAAATTCTATATTGTTTTATGCTATAGGGCTGCACAATATTGGAATAATCTGACATTGCTTTATTTTGTTTTGCTGCAATATATAATATACTATATGAATTATGCAATATGAATATAATTGCACTGGATGATTTGAATATCTCCATTTGAAATAATTTCATTCATTTAGATTGATTGGGATGATTCAAGGTTTTTCTATGTAGTGCAGCTGCATAAATTATAATAAATTACAAGCAAAAATAAATACATAAACAATGTTTTGTGGTTTTCTGGGGAGTCGAACAGTATTAAAGTACAGAAATTGAACAATCAAATGTAAAATAACATCACAATCAGTGTATAAATATTTAAAAAACAATAATATTTAATAATATCTTTTACTCTTTAATAAATATTCAAATCCTACAATGTGACTACTGCGGATACACACATTACAATATCGATGCTCAAACGATATATGGTTCAGCCCTATTTCATGCCACTACTCAGTATATCTGTAAAACTGGAAATTCATTACAAATGTGACATTTTTCATTTAATATTCCAGTATATCATTCAAAGGCTAATTATTTGTGAACATGCATACATAAAAAATGGACATTTAGACAATAGTGTTTTTCCGGTTTCACTACATGCAGTGGTGTATCCTCACTTTCGCCTACACAAAAATCCCCATAGAAAACTCACCCAGTCAGCTGTATATTTACTACAGATATGGTTAAACTGTGACTATGGCTGTTTTTGTTGTCTGCATTCAAGGTAAGACATCTGACATTTAAAAACAGATCATCCAGATTTCCGCTTGAACCAAAAAATCGGGACTATAAACAGTCTATTGCTTTGTGTTGCTGTCTTTACTGTAGATGAAGTTTGTACGTACTTGTCAGTATTAGTCAAATAAATATTTCAGATGCTTACTCTGGTGCTGAACATTTTTTATGTCTGATTTTTTTATAATTTTTTTGTGTACTGAAGAATAAGTAATAAATAAATCTGTGGGTGTTTCACTGTGGTTGTTTACAGTGGGCTGCTGATTCACGAAATCATTCATATTATTCACATTCTCAGTTCTCTGACATTTTTTTCTATATTGGTATTATATTCATGAACATAAAACATTTATGTCTATTTATGTTGTATGTGGCTCCTACTAATCACACAAAATCATTATAAAAATGTATAATTGCAAAACTAACACAAAGAAGATGGCATTTGAATTCAGTATTATTAGATTATGAATTTATTTGTATCATTATTGATTAAAAGGTAGTACAGATGTCACATTAAATCCACCCAAAAGGTAGTGGTATGACATAATTCATTCATTCAAATGGCGAAACTGAACAAAACATTAATAGATCAGTAAATAATAAATGATAAAATAAAATACACTGCGTTGCCGATAGGGAAAAGTGAAGTGATGTCATTGTGAAAAGGGACTATTTGATCATTGACCACTTATTGTGCATATTCCTATACTTGATTTTTGTTTTACTCTACCATGTGGTTTATCAGCCTAACTGTTTCCCAGAGTTAAAGACAGTAATGCAGTAGGTCTCATATATGAAACAGAGCACAGTTCTACTGTACAGTAGGTCAGTTCTAGGTTCTGGTGGTCCCACATGAATACTCTGTACCTGGGTATGGAGGTGAGGGGGGGCACCAGACAGGAGAGATGAAAGGCACGAGGACACCCATCACAGCAGATGAGCTCGCCGCCGTCTTTACACACTGCACACTCATCATCATTGTGCTCTACCTGAACATAACAGTACACTGTAAAAAAATGCTGGGTTTCACACAGTCGATTTGAGTTGGGACAACATAAAGGAATTAAGTTAACTTATTAGGTTTTACAAATTTAAATAGATTGAACATAAAACAATTAAGTTGTCCCCCCAAAAAAACTCAAGTTTCAGCTCATTTTAAATAAGTAGTCTGAACAAACAGCAAATGTCATTTTTGAGTGTACCAGGTTAACACAGCAACAACCTATGCCTATGTAATCATTTCACTTAAGTTGACATGTTATCCTGTTTCTCTTTATCATAGTACAGCCACAAATAAACCAGCAAATTTGAACCATTAAGAATATTTTAATGGTTTCTAGTACATTTTGAGTACTATTGCAGAGGATTTATTGGTAAAATAAATTGCACACTGTAAAAAGCGATTAGTTCACTTTACTTAAAAAAGAGAGTGAACTTGTTCCCTTATAATTATTAAGTAAACAATCTAGAAAGTAAAAGGGGATAGTTTACTTTATTTTAAAGTGAGTAAGCCCACTACCCTAAAAGCGACAAGTTGACTTTACTTTGAAAAGTGAGTAAACCCATTGTAACTTGGGAAGTTGATATAACTTAACTTTTATAATTATGCACATAGTTCATTTACTTAAGAAAATTAAGGCAACAGGTTTACTTACTTATTTTATGGTTAGCCAACTAAACATTTTACAGTGTTATACAGTTGAAGTCAGAATTATTAAATTCCTTGTTTATTTTTTTCCCCAATTTCTGTTTAATGGAGAGAAGATTTTTTCAACACATTTCTAAACATAATAGTTTTAGTAACTCATTTCTAATAACTGGTTTAATTTATCTTTGCCATGATGACAGTAAATAATATTTTACTAGATGTTTTAAAGGCAACTTCTATACAGCCTAAAGTGACATTTAAAGGCTTAACTAGGTTTATAAGTTTAGGGTAATTAAGCAAGTTATCGTATAAAGATGGTTTGCTCTGTAGACTATTAAAAACAAATATAGCTTAAAGGGGCTAATAATTTTGAATTTTAAAAAATTAAAACTGCTTTTATTCTCACCAAAATAAAACAAAGACTTCCAGAAGAAAAAATATTTTTAGACATACTGTGAAAATTTCCTTGCTCTGTTAAACATCATTTGGATTAAATATATATATAAAAAAGAATAATTCAAAAAGAGGCTAATAATTCTGACCTCAACTGTATGTACATCATTATAAAAGTTAAGTCATGGGTTTACTGACTTTTAGTAAAATCAACTTGTTGCTTTTAAGACAACGGGTTTACTCACTTTCTTAAAGTAAAGTAACTAATCACTTTTTACAGTGAAGTTTACATTGATTTTCATTATAACCTTTAAAAAATAAATAAATAAAACAAAAATTGTGCATTTATGAAATGTGCTATACACAGGTGAGTGGGATTTACAAACCACCTTTATAAACACTATTTTCTCTATTTAAAAAAAAACTTAAACTTCCCCTTCCTTACTCTGGCACTTTATCCTCTGAACACTTTAACAGCTCCTTTGTATAATAGCACTTCTTGCGTGTATTGCCTCTTCTTGTTGAATCGCTGAATACCTCCTATATAAAAGCATCTGCTAAATGATGTTTGGGGTCAACCGTTTGGGGTCAGTATGATCTTTAAATGTTTTAAAATAAGCTTCTTCTGCGGTGGCCAAGTGACTAGCACTGTTGCCTCAGAGCAAGAATACCAATGGCGTCAGGTCCTTGCTGGGCCATCTGGTATTTCTGTGCAGAGTTTCCATATTCTCCCTGTGTCCGCGTGGGTTTCCCTAGTTTCCTTTACCGTCCAAATATGCTCTATATTATAGATAAAATAAGCCTAAATCTTTTTTCTAATGTCTTACTCTCAAGAAGTTCACCTTGGCCTCAGCAGCGGGGGAGTTTGAGATCGACCTGAGCTCAATTTCCCCTCGCCATGTAAAAGGGGGGAGCCCTGGGCCCGAGGACATGGTCAAGTGTGAACTCTTGAAGCTGCATTTATTTATTCAAAAATACAGTACAAATTATAAAATTGTGAAATGTTATTGCACTATAAAATAACTGTTCAAAAGTAGTTTATCATTTAATTAATTAATTTATTATTTAATGATGAATTTTCAGCTTTATTACTCCAGTCTTCAGTCACATGATCTTTAAGAAATTACTTTAATATTAATTATTATTATTGTAGTTATTATTAATATGGTCACACTTTTTTTTGATGGTTCGTTTGTTCAATTTAAGTTTCTTTGCATCTACGTGCCAACTAATTCTCATTAGATTATAAGCAGATTGTTAGGTTAGGGATGGGGTTGGGATTAGGGTTAGTGTAAGTTCACATGTACTTGCAAAGTTACTGATAGTCAGTTAAATATCTATTGAAGGAGCAGTATCAGCAGATATTAAGCAGACAGTTTACTAATACTCAAATGGAACATCAAAATAAAGTGGTACCATTAATATTATTATTAATGTTAATGTTATTATTAATGGTAATAGTAATAAAATAAATAATGATTGGAGTAATAATTTCATTAAAACTACATACAATAAGAAAGCAGTTATTTAAAATTTTTATAAATATTTAACTTTTTTTTACATGTAATAAATGCTGCCTTGATGAACAGAATAATTTTCTTAAATAGATAAAAATTAAAATGGATCCCAAACTTGACCGGTAGTGTTTGACCAGTAATTTGCATTGCATATTGCTTTGTAAACTGGGATAACTGGTTATTTATTTCAACAAACTAAGCTATCAGCTATCATGTAAATGTTTCGAGTAAGTCTGGATCACCTACAGTCATGCCTCTGCTGCTTGGCTCTCTCTGCTGGTGACTGGAGGTGTGTGCAGTCTGAGTCTGCTGTGCTCCAGCTGTCTCATCCAGTTTGCCAGAAGAGTAGAATTCACCTCCAACCTTGATGCATTTTTTGGCTCCTCCTGCAGGAGATAGAGCTGCTGAGACATCTGTGCTGCCAAAAGTGTTTACACAATTTGCACTATTTCAACACACACACACACACACGCTAAGAGCTGAAGCATTAGCTAAGTGGAGGCTTTCATCTCAGTGTATCAGTGGTGTATTAGTGTATTCAACTCACCAGACTCAATGACCTGCTGGATGAGAATCTCCTCCACTGTCCCGCAGCCATCGGGAAGATCACCCGCAGATACCGTCACGGCCCTCTGGACTGAGGTGGACACTGCTTGGACCCCTGTGGTTATTCATGTACAATCTTGATCATCTGCTATAATACATTGTCATCTTAATGACACGTTATACAGAAGTCGTGTGATTACCATTTCCCACTGAGACTTGAGAATGTGCTGCTCCATCTGTCTTCTTCATCAGCTTGCCTTTGCTTCCTGGAGCAGAAAAGATATTGAGGTATCGTGACAGTCTTGTTTTGTGACCAGAGGTGTCCGTTCACCATGCTTATTCGGTCTGATGTATGTTTCTTTTATAATTTACTGCATATTAAAATCATGTTGGAAGCATTCACACACTGCCCTAAGCACTGTGATAGGGGTGACAACTTTGAGTGGGTGAAGGATGTTGGTCATTTGCAAGATATTCATTGTAAAGTGCTATTTAAAGGCTTAAGTAAATTAATAAAGTTAAGCAAGATTTATTAGACAATATATAAGACAGATATTTTTGTTCTGTAGCCATTCAAAAAAATGGGCCTAATAATATTGACCTCAGCAATATTTAAATAATATAAAAAAGTTTATTACAGCTAAACTTAAATAAATAATACTTTCTCCAAAAAGAAATTTGCCCTTTTTTTCGTTAAATGGCCCTTGGGATATATTTAAAAAAGAATAAAAATTGTACAAAAGGCTAACAATTTTGTCTCCAACTGTACTGTATACACACACCCTGGGTTAATACATATATAATAAAACCCTACATACAGTAAGGCCCATAAGTAATGGAACATTAATACAATTCTAACATTTTTGTAATATTGGTTTGGTTCAATTAAGACATTTCCACAACAATCACAGAGCGAGAGCCCTGGGGATCGGAGAGAGGCTGGCTTGGCCTCCCCCAGATTCAAGAATCAGCTATTTTAACAAAATCAGTTTTGACCTAATGAATCACACCTAATATAATTGGCACTGTAGCATTTCATGACAAGTTAAGTTTACACTCTGTAACAAGTAAGAGTAAAAACAATCAAGGTGTATTAAAGGGGTCTGTATACCAGAGCTGGATGCTAAGGATTTTTTGCTGTGGTGGTGATGTGTTCGGTGGGTCAGCTGTTTTTCAGACACCCCTCTCTTCTTGCCAGGCTGACTGCGGGCCTGCAGCTCAAGCTTGGGGTTTCCAGTGTGTCTGACCACCTGCTTTAACCCTGACAAATCAGATTAGCATCACTTAAACACTGATCATCCCCCAACCCCCACACTGTTTATTTATCAGATCTTTGCACTGTACCTTTGGGGAGGTTCATAAAAACTGTTTCCAGTTTGGGGTAACACTCCTTGTTGTACTCTTTACAGAGATTCCTCCAGAAGGCCTGAAGGATCGTAGTGTCCTGGTCCAGTAGCAAAGTGAGCAGCGAGTAGACGGCTTTGTGGATCCCGTCCTTTTTCTTTCGCTCTAAAGTCTCCTAAAGTGTCAGTTAGTAATAGCATTGGTTTGTTGTTTTCACATTTAAGGAACTAATTCCCAATTCCAACTATGATAAACTAAAACTGAACATATAATTATATATTATATAATTTCCCCCTGCTGAAAACCAAATGGTAACCCTTTAGTTTACAGTAGGTATACCAATTTTCACTTTTAACTAGTGGCTTATCTGCCTATTTGTTAAGAATTTGGCTGTTTATTAGTATATATACAATGATCTTATTTTACACTCCTTACCCAATTTCTAAACCTAACTACACTCAAACAGAAACAAACACAGACAACACAATTCTTGATGGGTTTTCTGGGACAACATACATATTTTATGTCCAATCCACTTAAATTTAGTTAAATTAAGTTAAATTAATCCATTTGTGTTGGGACAACACAACTGTTTTTCAGTGTTTTACCTAATTAACTATTAATAAGCAGCAAAGTAAGAGTTTATTACGGCAAAAATAATAGCTTATGGTTTATTAATAGCAAGGGTTTTACTGTAACCTCACAAAAGAAAAAAAACCTAAAACACAACAGAAACCATCACAGAAGTTTTAATAGTCTCCACTACAAATATAATTAAAAACATCACATTTTAACCATTAAAGCCAGAATATACACTTACCGGCCACTTTATTAGGCACACCTTACTAGTACCGGATTGGATTTTGGTTCATATTGACATGATAGCATCACGCAGTTGCTGCAGATTTGTCCGCTGCACATCCATGATGCGAATCTATTATTCCACCACATCCTGAAAGTGCTATATTGGATTGAGTCTGGTGACTGTGGAGGCCATTTGAGTACAATAAACTCATAGTCATTTTCAAGAAATCAGTGATTCGCTCTTTATGACATGGCGCGTTCTCCTGCTGGAAGTAGCCATCAGAAAATAGGTACACAGTGGTCATAAAAAAATGAACATGGTCAGCAACAATACTCAGGTAGACTGTGGTGTTGACACGATGCTCAATTGGTACTGTACTAATGGGCCCAAAGTATGGCAAGAAAATATCCTCCACACCAATACACCACCACCACTAGCCTGAACTGTTGTTACAAGGCAGGATAGATCCAAGCTTTCATGTTGTTGACACCAAATTCTGACCCCACCATCCGTATGTCAGAGCAGAAATTGAGACTCATCAGACCAGAAAATGTTTTTCCAATCTTCTATTGTCCAATTTTGGCGAGCCTGTACGAATTGTAGCCCCAGTTTCCTGTTCTGAACTGACAGGGGCAGCACTCGGTGTGGTCTTCTGCTGCTATACCCCATCTGCTTCAAGGTTGTTGAAGTATGCATACCTGCATACCTCGGTTGTAACGAGTGGTTATTTGAGTTACTGTTGCCTTTCTATCAGCTCTAACCAGTCTGGCCATTCTCCTCTGACCTCTGGCATCAACAAGGCATTTGCGCCCACAGAACTGCCACTCACTGGATATTTACTCTTTTTCGGACCATTCTCTGTAAACCCTAGAGATGGTTGTGCGTAAAAATCCCAGCAGATCAGCCGTTTCTGAAATACTCAGACCAGCCCATTTGACACCAACAACCATACCATGTTCAAAGTCACTTAAATCACCTTCCTTCCCCATTCTGATGCTCGGTTTGAACTGCAGCAGATTGTCCTGACCATGTCTATATGCCTAAATGCATTGAGTTGCTGCCATGTGATTGGCTGATTAGAAATTTGTGCTAATGAGCAGCTGGACAGGTGTACCTAATAAAGTGGCAGAGAGTGTATATATAAATGGTTTCTAATATATTTTTGGACATACTCTATTTTTTATTTATTGGTTTTAACATTCCACCAATTGAAGGCAAAAAGATACCAGTACAGAGATCCAAATTACCATTATAGTTTCCATTTAAACCAATATAATTTCCATTAAAACAAATAAAATTAGTGCTGGGCAAAAATTTATTGTGATTAATCGCATCCAAAGTAAAAGATTGTTTTGACATGATATGTGTGTGTGGTGTATATTTATTATGTATATATAAATACACACGTGCATGCATATATTTGAGAAAATGTTTATATATGTTTAGATATAAAAATATACACATATGATACAAATGATATCTAAATTAAAATATTGTTTTTGTATAGTTTTGTTTCTATGTATCCATATGTATCACATATACATTATATGTCAAAACAAACTTTTATTTTGGATGTGATTAACCACAATGAATCTTTGCCCAGCACTAATTAAAACCATTATAAATTGTATATAACTATAAATATAAGTATATAAGTATAAAACTATATATATGTGTGTTTAATTTTCAGCAGGGTTTTTCTGCATGTTGACCTGAAATTGTTTTTGTATGTGCAGTAAATGTTCACCTTCAGGATCTGTTCAGAGATGATGTTGTGATCTGCCAGTCCATACAGCAGTGGGAAAGGGTCATGAATTGCCATCGCGATCTCAGTGCGACATGCTCGAAGCTGTGAGCGCAGGTCAGACTCTCCAAAACTCTCCACCTTAGACATGCTTCTACTCTGAGTACTGGATGAGTCCTGCTGTATAAAGCACAACTACAATCAACCTCAGCTTCTGACTACCATATTTAATAAACTAAACATTTATTGAAGTGTTGTTAAAATGAATTCAGTTGGTTAATTATGGGTGTTAATAATACAAATCAGGGGTCTTCAGGTTGTTAGATCACTGACAAAACACCCTCATGTTATGTACTGTATTATATAATGGTTGCATTTTTTATTGGAACCATAACAATGAGACGTCCCATTTTGGAGACTACATCCAATTACATTTGCAAAAGCGATTTTATGTACCTAAAATAATCATATTAAATGCAATAGTGTCTACAATTAACTTTTGTGAAACTTAAAGAGCCCCTATTATGCCTTAAAAAAGTCATTATTTTGGTTTTGGAGGTCTCCAACAACAGGCTTATATGCATGCAAGGTCAAAAAAACTTTCATTGTCTTATAATATGCATTCATTTTTACTTAATTATCCCAAAGACTCCCATATGATTTGTTCAGCGATTCATTTGTTCCCAAACCCCACCTTTATGTGAGGCTAATCTGCTATGATTGGTCCTATGGCCCAGTCTGTTGTGGTCGAGACATGGTTCAGTGCGAGACAAAGAGAAACGCCCCACATGGTTATGAAGTAGCACACAGAGTATGTAAGCGCTCAAATGCAGAAATGCAATAAAGCAATGCAGTTAAACACCAGCCTATTCCTCTGCTCTTAAACCTAACCCCAAGTAATAACAACGACACATTAAGTGTTAATCCACACTGTGGCAAAAGTTGAACTATTTTGAAAACTGACCGCGCTGCATTTGTGAGGAACAGCTGATGGTGGCCATAGCAAAGGAAAACGAAAGTTCAGAAACACATCAGTAGGAAGGAAGGAAGAAAGGAAAAAGCACGAATCGTGTTTTTAACTTGGTTTTAGATGCAATATGTAAACAGCCCATAACCATTTAACCTGAAAGATACAGAACAAGCACTAATCTGTAATAGAGTGATTACAAGTTACAACACACAATTAAAAACATATTTTGCAAACCACACAAAACGAGGCAACAATTTTAATTACATAATTACATTTACATGTTATGATCCGGAGGAAGAAGAAACTAGTCTATATGAACTGCAACAGTTACTGACAAAGTCCTTGTCAAAGTCTGACAAAGACCCATACATAATAGTCTCTGCTGCTTCTTGCTTTAAAAACAAACGGTTGATGAATCCCGCATTGCAGTGTAGGTTATTGTATACAAAATCAGAAAAATGACAGGAACAAACACAGCACTTCAGTAGGTTAGCTAAACTGTGGTATTGTTGTGAAAATTAACTTTAACCCTTTATTTCTCCGCAGCCGAATCACTATCTGTCAGTGATCGTCATCTTTGTGTCATTGTCAGTCCTGTGATCCTGCGCGCTCTGCAAGTGTAATATTGCCCCAGCCTACCTAATCTCTAACCCCAATGTCAGAAATATTCAAATACAGTGTTGGTAGCATAAACTGATGGGTAGGATAAAATGTCAGGACACCGTCACCTCATATTTGGTGAAGTACCCTTTTGACGTCGATGCGCGCAGGCAAAACATACAAACCCAACACAATTCATTTATTCGACTCTCAGTCAACTTTTTCATTAAAGAATCAATAGTTTTAAACATGGTGCATGGGAGGTCATTTTCAAAAACCCATAATAGGGGTTCTTTAAATATGGGTCAAATAATGCTCCATCATTATTTAGCAAAACAAACATGTTTATCATCTAAAAATGAAACAACACTTATTCTAACCCGTCCTTAAAATCATGCTAAAATTGATCTCATTTTAAAACATCTGGCTGACAAATGACTAAAGCCAAAGTGGTTTAAAGATTAGTATAAAGAATTCAAATGAGAATTGACTATTTTAAAAGTGCACTGTGATCCTTTACAGCATTTTAATGTGGCATCACATTCTAAAATGCCTGGGAGGATTTACAGTAAACTATTCTTAGATTTTGATAATTGTCAATTTAATAATTGAGAGTCATTATTTATTGCTAAGGAAAAAATATACAGTAAATAAACCTGCATGTACGAAAAGCTGCATGCTTTCATTGTTTAAACGCTTAATATTATTTTCATTAACATTTATTTTCAATTCATGAAAATAAGAAAATGCATTAACACAATTTATAGAGCACTACTATGAGATGAGGTGTACATTGCAAGCTTTTAAAACTATCATGAGTTAATTTATACAGAAACATATTTGTTCTTGTGCATATAAAAAAGTTTAGTCAGTACTGAAGCCAAATCTGGATCCAATCTAACAAAATAACTCATGATAACGATCCAAAAATCAGTCGACTAAATTTATGTTTAAAAGAGCAAAAAGTTAAAAAGAGCAAAAATCAAGAGAAACAAAAATATAAACAATTCTGTTGAAATTGTGTAGTCTGTAATTATTTTTTTGTTGTTGCAATATTTCACATGAATTTATATATATTATCTTTCCATTTCTATGTTTGGTGATTAAAACATTATTTTAATAAATATATCCATTTAATAAATCTGTTCTGTTCAAATGCGCCAAAATACATTACCTATATTCACTGGGAAATGGATAAAATAATCATTTTCAAAATGGGGGGTACTCAATTATGCTGAGCATATATAATGTTGTTTATGAATTTTCAAAGAGTAATCAACAGTAAATATTAGTTCTGGCGCAGCCCCCGAGTATAACAGACCCCTAAACTAAATGATTAAACACTATCAGCTATCAAGACACCTTAAATGGACACATTGATTTTCTTGTTTGATTTGAAACAAAGTAGAAAAGATTAACATGGTACTTACAACAGATACTGGCGATGAGGACTAGGGATAGTTGTAATCTGTATGCTGGGTTCCTTTTATTTGCTGTGATTGACATGGCTTATGTGTGACCGCTGAATAAAGGGCTCTTGTGGTCTTGGTCTCCAAGGTCCATCGAATTCACAAGACCTTTAGTCCTTCTCTGATAAGTTGTGACATTGAATTTTAATTTACAGTTAAAACACTGTACAGGTTGGTCAAAAATACCTGGCCCTCGTTTGTTCGCATTTCTGCTCATTGGTGTGGTATGGCTTGGAAAGTCCACAGTTGAGCAAGAAACGACTTCTCAATCATGTGAGCATCTACTTTTAGTCACCTGTCTCTCCTGAGAAGTACAGTTTCCGTACCAAGGGGAATCCCAGTATCTGTGCCCTGCAAAAAAATGCACTTGAGCTGGATTAGCAATTACTGCATTTGCAATGTTGTGTGAGAATAAATCTTTGAGATATTCCAGCACGCTCCAGTTCTAATTTAAGCTTTTAATGAAGTTAAGAACATAACATTGTCTTAAATGTTCATGAAATAATAAGACAGGAGATTAAGATGAAGAGTGCATCCAAAATATTAAAAAAGTGTCATCATTTAGTTACCCTTATTGTGATTCTAACCTGCAAGATTTATTTTGGACACAAAGTAAGATTTAGGATGTAACCTGAGATATTTCTGTAATGATAAAGAACCAAAACACTTTTTCATGGCATGTTTTTAGCTTGTCTGTGTGTGCCCCTTTTGTGTGCACCTTGTATTCCTCAAGTTGTTAACATTATTTATACTAAATAGTATTTGCTGCATGAAAATATGGTAGCAAATGTTCTTTAATTTTTGAAGCTTTTATCATAATATTGTATTACCACAATATTGACTCAAGCTGCATTTCTTTACTTTTAACAGATTTAATCATTCATTCATTTTCTTTTCGCATTAGTCCCTTTTTTAATCCGGGGTCGCCACAGCGGAATGAACCGCCAACTTATCCAGCACATGTTTTATGCAGCTGATAACAGATTTAATAATAAAAAAAGAAATTTCTTCACTGTATATAAATGTTAAAAAAAGATTTGATTGCAAAAGAATGATAAAATGCAGTATGTAACATGTAACAGTCAATTTTAATCAACAGTCATTTATTATAGTTACTATGTTAATATTAGTTTACAAACACAACAAGAATTTTACAATTTTATTATTATTATTATTAACTCATCAATATGAAGTTTATCATTAACTGTTTGTAACCTCTTGATTTAATTTAATTTGTCATTTTTTTATGTATGTTGTCAGATTCCTTACAATCTAAATCTGTTAAAATCAAATATGAGATTTAATCAGTAAAAAGATATGAATATTCTATAAATATATGTATCTG
This sequence comes from Danio tinwini, assembly GCA_903798205.1. Lineage (NCBI taxonomy): Eukaryota > Metazoa > Chordata > Actinopteri > Cypriniformes > Danionidae > Danio > Danio tinwini. Next base: position 28,176,537 of record CAIGQZ010001336.1, read on the forward strand.
TAAAAAAAAGACAGATTTAATTAGTTAAATTCTATGAGATTGGTTTACTTAATATCCAGGGGCAAAATTGATGCAGCTTTTAAAACACATTGGATTTTATTACATACATCTTGTTCTTATTGGTTTCATTTATGCTTAACTAACAAATATCAATCATATAACATTTATTATTAATTAAATTAAATATAATTATGAAAATGAATGTATGTACACTACTGGTCAAAAGTTTGTGGTCAGTAGGATTTTTAAATGTTTTAAAATAAGCTTGTCCTGCTCACCAAAGCTCCATTTCTTTCATCAAAAATAGAGCACAAATTGTAAAATGTTATTGCACAATAATATAACTGTTCAAAAGTAGTTTATAATTTAATTTAATAATTTACTCCAGTGATTTTAGAGATTTTCAGCTTCATTACTCTAGTCTTCAGAGTCACATGATCCTTCAGAAATCACTCTAATGTTAATTATTATTAATAATTTAATAGTAATAATAGCAATAATGACTGGAATAATAAATTCATTTGAAATGACATAAAATAAGAAAGCAGTTATTAAAAATGTTAATAAATATTTATCAATTTAACTATTTTTTTACATTTAATAAATGCCACCTTAATGAACAAAATAATTTTCTTTAAAAAAAACATAAAAAAAAATGACCCTAATATTTTGACCGGTAGTGTAATTCAAATGGATGGAAAATTTATATACAATCAGAATACGTAAATCGTATTTGTTAAGCCTAAATATAATTTGAGCGTAAAACAATCATGACTTTTGACTAATTATTATATTAGGCCTTTTCTATGACATGAACATCAACAAAGATTTTTTATCATTTTTGTAGTTGTCCTCATGAGTTTGCATACATTAATGTTTAACAAAGTCTTACTGTACGGTGTTAACGAACAATAGGCCTAGTCAGAGCATTGTCAGTCAATATTTCATATAGGCTAGATAAACGTGCAAATGTTTGTTTAAAATTAGAATAGCCTATTAAGTCTTAAAAAATTAGATGGTTATAAGAAAGCAGTCTAAACGTTGAGCGGCATTGTGGGTTAGTGGTTAGCACTGTCGCCTCACAGCAAGAAGGTTAATGGTTTATGTCCCAGCTGGGCCAGGAGGCATTTCTGTGTGGAGTTTGCATATTGCATGTGAATGATTGCATATTGCATGTGCACACAATCTCACAACAATTCATAACTTTTTGATTAAGTGGCTAATTCATATCAACTCGTACAATCTCATTCATACAGTTTAGTACGATTTGCAAATCCTCCAATGATGGTTGGGTGCACGTAAATTAGTTACGTTTCCTCATGAGATCAGGTTGGAATGTTTGCATGGTATATTGTAGGTGAATTGAGTAAACAAAATTGGCCTACATAATGAATCAATGTGTGTGTAAATGAGGTCAGTAAACTCTGTATTTGTGTATTTTTTGTTGTTTGCCTTTGCTTATTTGTTCTAAAATTAAGAAGTTGTACATATGATTTATGAACGGTCATTTAATTGTGTCAAATGATTTTTTATTGTTGGAATGTTTTTGTGTACAGTATGGCTGACCATTCTGTCAATTTTAATAATGGTACAATCCCTTTAATATAAGGGCCAGGTTTGGTTTAGTTTGAGAGTTGTTGTGTTTTGGTTTGCAGACTTTTTAACACCTGAAATTCCATTTTGATCTTTATTTACATGTATTGAATTTCTTTGTATGGCCAAGAGTTTTTTTTCCTTCGTTTTGAAAAATGCTTTTTGAACGAATCCTGACAAACACAACAATACAGCTAAAAGCAATATCATATAAAATATCAACATATACTGTATAAACATTAGTACACAGTGTGGTATTAAGACATGAATTTTATTGATTTTTTTTCAGACAGATGTCATGCTCATAAATGTCCTTACAGAGTGAATAAAGAGCCAACTACACTGCTCTACACAACCCTATGGCAATAACTTTGACAGATTCAATCCCTTTCCCGCTATCAGCGGCGACTTCCTGTTCTTACACAACCTTCCTCTTCTGCAACTCAGACCGTTGTGAAGTGGCTAGATGGCATGAACACGACTATTTAATCACCAATCAACATCATAAATCCGTCAGCTGTCCGGCCGACCGGTCTGTGACCACCTTTCAATAACGTATGTGTTCTCAAGGTAGCCATACAATGAAAGCTTTGCATTGTGATGCCACAATAACAGAAGGCACAACTAGTGTACAAAAAGTGAAAGATGACAAAGCAAAGGCTAAACAGAGGCTTGAGAAATGTGAAAGATGACAAACTTTGTGCCCCGTCAATGCAAAACCTCCCCGCAATAAATATCAGCGGCTCTCTTCCAACACTAAACAATTCAGTCACAGTTATTCCTCATGTCCAGTTTTCTTTGAATTAATAGATTTATTGGCACCAGAAAGAAACTCGCACTAACGTTAAATATTTTATAAATACCTAATATATCCTAAATGAATCTCTATACAATCAGTGGTGTTAATCAGTGCATTTATGTAAACAATTCAAAACTAACACGACAAAGAAAACTTTAAATATTAAAGATACTATGTTTCTCCAGAGGTTTGTAAATACTCACATTTCTTGAATGTACTGTTGCAATAAAAGCAGAAGTGGACTTCAGGCGGGTACATTCTCTCAGCTCAGTGCTGTTTTAATAAAAAGGTCTTGGTGTTTCGGGATTCTCTGAGATGAAAGTGTTCACTTACAGCTAACGTTTTCAATTTTAATCTACACATCCATTCGACATGTGCGCGAGACTATGAGAGCTTCACTACACAGCATATATGACGTGGATACGACAATCATTTGTCTCTTTTCTTACTTCAGGATGTGGTGAACCATACATTTCCTTGTCATGACCCAGAACAAAGTGCATGTATTTGAAATGAAAATCTGTTGTTTCCTAAGGCTCACCTCAAAACTGTCTTTCTTGCTCAAACGAATGATCTCATTCTAACTGGATGCAAATAAAAAAGCTAAAAAATGCTATCTATAGGGTTATAATAGAAATAATAATGGATAAGTAAAACCGTATAAGGCAACAGCAAAATGCCCAAATCATAAGTAATACTACCAGTGTATGGCTACAGGTGAGATTGAGAAAATAAAAGTGAAGCCCTTGTCGTATAAAAAAAAAAAGAGAAGAAAACAGAAACGTTTGTACAGGTAAACATAAACCACCACTAAATGATGAATGTTCACAATAATATAAATACTATATACAATACAGTACCACCTGGCAGATCTTAAGTGTATACATGAAGCTAGCAGGAAAATCCATTAGTACTTTGCAACAGTGCCACGGCACTTTAAAGGTTAGCCGGGTTAATACACACACCTCTGGTGGAGGCCGGTACTGGATTAACATGTAGGATGTACTGTATACACAGACCCACACTAAGACTTTAAACAGACTTCTCTCTTTTTTTAAGGTTTTTTGTTTTATCATTAATTCTGAGATCTTCGTTTCATTACTATTGATGTGTTTGGACCAAAAGGACATGACAGATTCTAAAAGTTGTCTCACGTGCATGCTATAGACGAAAGACAGTTATTCTGTCGTCCGCCTCAAATCTTAAACATATTTTTTTGTGAAGGCATCATTTAGTGCTTTTTTTTGGAATGTACAAAAATACAAAACATAACAACCGATAACTCACTCTGAATTGTTTGGTTTTTTTTTTGTCCGAAGATGGTACACATGCCACTTCCCGTCTTATATGAATCTGTAAGCTAGTCACTTTGATTTACTTATGATATTATTTTGGCAATTGAACAGACAGTGTTGACTTTTTTTTGTTCTTGCAACTGAGGAGTATAATTTTAGACCCATTCAGAGAGATGTAAAAAGCCTATATCCGATCAGAAAGTTCAACTGGATGTGGACCCATAGGAAGCAACAGAACAAGCATGTGGTGTTAATGAAGGTCCAAACCACTTTCTACTAACAGGAGCACCCGCTTTCAGTGGCCGGAGGATCCGGCTGTTTGTCCAGCTTAATGTCAATCACTGGGAGAGAGTTGTATGTCAAGGAAAAAAAATTGTGTACAGTGTGTATCATTAAATCACATACAGTTGAAGTCAGTATTATTAAACCCCCTAAATTATTAGCGCCCTTGTGCCCCCCCCCCCATTTCTGTTTAATGGAGAGAAGACTTTTTCAACACATTTCTAAACATAATAGTTTTAATAACTCATCTCTAATAACATATTTATTTTATCTTTGCCATGATGGCAGTAAATAATATTTTACTAGATATTTTTCAAGTCACTTCTATACAGCTTACAGTGACATTTAAAGGCTTAACTAAACTAATTAGGTTGATTAGGCAGGTTAGGGTAAATAGGCAAGTTATTGTATTATGATGGTTTGTTCTGTAGACTATTAAAAAATAGCTTAGAGGGGCTAATCATTTTGGCCTTAAAATGTTTTTTTTTATTTTAAAAAACTGCTTTTATTCTAGCCGAAATAAAACAAGACTTTCTCCAGAAGACAAAATATTATCAGACATACTGTGAAAAATTCCTTTCTCTGTTCAACATAATTTGGGAAATATTTAAAAAAGAAAAAAAAAACTCAAAGGGAGGCTAATAAATCTGACTTCAACTGTATAAAGCACAGCTTTATCAATATTGGTTCCCTTTAAAAATATGATTGGGATCATTTGAATCAGTGATTTGTTAACTAGAGACTCACTCTGATCAGATCATTTGAAGCAATGAATCATTAACTGGAAACACATTCTGACCAGAGCATTTGAATAAGTAAGATATTAACTAGAGCAGAGATGCCCAAACTAGGGCCCGTGGGCCAAAGTTGGCCCATGGTAATCTTTGATTTGGCCCATCTGAAAAGAGAGAGAGAACGACAGGTATTTATTTATTTATATAGATTTAACAGATATTGATTTTATTAGTAAGCTAGAAAACAAGTTAACTGAAATCAAATGTTGTAAATGAATGAGAATTTTTGTTTTGCACAAGACACTGGCAACTACTGTATGCAGCATTGAACTCCATTGTGTTACAACATGAATTTTTTCTATTGTAATAAATTCATTATAAGATATAATTATTAGGCAATATGATTAAAGTAATGTTTGCTATTTATTTTTAAGTATTATGAAATAAATTAGGAAATTATGACAACTTTAATGTAATACAGTTTGCTATATTTACCTTCAGCCCACAACTCTCAATCAAGTTTGGTTTTTGGCCCTTCATAGGAAAATGTTTGGGCACCTCTGAACTAGAGACTCAATCAACAGATATTTTGTATTCGTGAATTGTTAACTGGAGTCTTGCTCTGGCTGGTTCCTTTGAATCAGTGATTTGTTAACTGGAGACTCACTCTGACCGAATTATTTGAATGAGTGAATTGTTAACTGGAGACTCACTCTGACTAGACAGTTTGAATCTGTGAGTCATTAACTGAAGACTCGCTTTGAATGAATCATTTGAAATAGTAAGTAGTGAACTAAAGATACTCTGACCAGAATGTTTGAAGCAGTTAATCGTTAACTGAAAACACATTGGTCCCAGATCATTCGAATGAGTGAACTAATAACTAGAGACTCGCTCTGACCGGATCATATGAAGCAGACATTTAGTTAACTGGAGACTCACTCTGATCGAATCATTTGAATGAGTGAATTGTTAACTAGAGACTCAAACCAACAGATCATTTAAATCTGTGAAATGTTAACTGGAAACTTGCTCTGACCTGATCATATGAAGCAGACAATTTATTAACTGGAGGCTCACCGTGAGTAAATCATTTGAATCAGTGAAATATTACCTACAGACTAGCTAACCAGATCATTTGGATAGGTGAATTGTTAAATAGACTCATTTTGACTGAATCATTTAAATCAGTGAGCTGTTAACTTGAGAACAAATGCAATAGGATGAGTCTAATTCATAAAAGAGTTGTTTGTGTATCTGCTAACCGAATTAACAGGTTATTAAATACAGTAGAATCAGCTTGTTGATGAATTGTACTTACTGCAATCATGTCTTCAAGTGAGTGAGGATTTATTCAGTTCAAAATAACGAGAAACAACATATTTTTTGAAATGTACTAGTGGAGTACATAATTTTAGAATATAATGTAATAAAAGTAAAATCTTCCCAAACGAAACAATTTCTGATTCTGACAGCACATATACCTGAAGAAAATGTGCTTCATTTGTTTAATAACATGAACTACCAATCAATGTATTTTTACTAGATTTTAATCATTGCTGATTTTGATTAATTGTTCATGCATTGACTAATAATACAACTAGGGATTTTATTAGTATGAGAAAATATAGTATAAGCAGATTTGAATGAATTTGTAAACATTAAAACTAATACTGATAAATACTGCACATATATTGATGATTGTTAGTTCATTTCAACTAAGGCTGACAAATATAACCTTATTGTAAAATGGCTTACTTTTGTCTCTGCATCTTAAGTTTGGACACATCTTAGAGAATAACACATACAGTACCTCTTTTAAGCAACATAGACTCATTCTGAAAATGTAGCCCTATATACATTTCTGGAGATTTATGAAGAATTATGTAGCCAGAAGTACGTAGTATGTAAGTAGCTGGGCTGCATTTCGTCTTTAAAACAAACGATACGGGGTTTGAGTCTGGCGAAGAACGGTTTCAGAAAGCAGGTAAGACAACAACAGAAGCAAAAAAATAGAATAAACAAGTAAATAACAGGGTGAGAATGTGGCAAAATCTGAAAATGCGGTAAAAATCAGGCGAGGACGATGCAGTGGTGCAGTAGGTAGTGCTGTTGCCTCACAGCAAGAAGGTCGCTGGTTTGAGCCTCGGCTGGGTCAGTTGACGTTTCTGTGTGAAGTTTGCATGTTCTCCCTGCGTTTGCGTGGGTTTCCTCCAGGTGCTCCGGTTTCCCACACAATCCAAAGACATGCGGTACAGGTAAATTGGGTGGGCTAAATTGTCCGTAGTGTATGAGTGTGAATGAGTGTGTATGGATGTTTCCCAGAGATGGGTTGCGGCTGGAAGGGCATCCACTCCATAAACCAAATGCTGGATAAATTGGCGGTTCATTCCGCTTTGGCGACCCCAAATTAATAAAAGGAATAAGCCGAAAAGAAAATGAATGAATAAATTAATGAAATCAGGCGATATTTCTTTTTCTGAATTGTTTTTCAAACTGTCGGTTGGGTTTAGGGAAGTAGGTGGGCGGGTCAATCGGTGCTTTTGAAAACACTATTGGTTGGGTTGAGGTAAGGAGGAGGGTGGGTCAGTCAGTCATTCAGTCAGTCAATCGACAGCGGCCTCTGGTGGATTTATGTGAGAACAGCAGGCACGAACGGCACTCGAGAGAGAAATTTGAGATCTCAAGCGTAAACAGCAACTCTAGTGGATTTACGAAAACAAAAACTGCAAAAAAACGTAGCTCCTGGGATGTATTTGGCACTTTCCAGAAATGTATTTAGAGGTACGTTTTCAGAATGTGCCTGGGTTGCTTTTAAGTATCAAGCAGTAAAGGATACTTCCTTCTTTGTTATTATCATCCAAGCTCTCCATTCCAGGCAAAGCAGCGGCCACTCGCCGAAACAACTGTTAAACCAAACAGAGAGAAAATAAAATCAGACCAAGACTTTTTTTTTCCAGAGTAACGCTAAAGCCCTATGGGCTACAGCTCAGTGGCTAAATCAAATCTTTTTAGAGCTTTCCATGTGTCATGTTTCAGGGCATGAGCTCAATTAAATTACTCTATTGGATCAAGTCCATTTGCCATCGAGCCGACATTGTAGCGCTCTTAGACTCACCTGTTTAACATTACTGCCGGTCTTTGCACTAGTCTCGATAAACATCACATTCAGCTCTTTGGCTCGCTGCTCCCCCTCCTCTATAGTGATTTGCCTATCAGAGCAAATACCGTCATAATGTGTTACAATTTTATGTAAATTAATTGTATGACAAAGAAAAATATGCCAAATATGATGCTAATATTGCAGATGACTCCACCTCTTTTCCTCTAGATCTGTTTTATTGCCCACCAGCATGATAATGACATCACTTCCCCTCTCTGTTCTGACATCATCAATCCATTTAGAGGTTAGCTGGAATGAATTGATATCTGGGGAAGAGAAGGAAAAATCTTACTCTAATTGGAGCCTGAGGCGATTTGTTAAATGCACATTTCCACAATTGAAACATAACAGCAGTTGGTTCTATTGTGTGTGTGTGTGTGTGTGTGTGTGTGTGTGTGTGTGTGTGTGTGTGTGTGTGTGTGTGTGTGTGTGTGTGTGTGTGGCTCACTTGTGATATCATACACCACCACAGCCACTGTGGAGTCTCTAATGTAGCTTGGGATAAGACTCCTAAAACGCTCCTGCCCTGCAGTGTCCCATAGTTGTAACCTCACCTGCAAAAATACACAAGACATTTCAATAACTGCAGAAATGTAATGTAAATTAAACACAATGAAGCTGAATATAAATAGGTTAAGGGCTTCTTACAGTTCGGTCCTCCAGATACATGGTTTTTGATAAAAAGTCAATGCCAATAGTTGCCTGTAGTGGTAAAAAGATTCAAACTAAGATTAAAAAATGAACAATCATATCTAAAAACTATATAGTGTCTGCACTAAAATACAATATTATACCTGATAAGTGTTGTCAAAACTGTCATACATGAACCTTGTTATCAGCGATGTCTTCCCAACTGTAAAATAAACCAACACAAAACAGGAAATCACATGCACTGAAGTGACTAATGACTTGTTTGTCCTCAAACAAACCCTAAACATTAGGATCTAGTAATTGTAATTGAATTATTTTTTCCAGTACTTGGTTTGCTGCTGGAAGGGCATCCGCTGTGTAAAACATATGCTGGATAAGTTGGAACTTGATGAATAAACCCAGCAGGCACACAACATCATAACACGTTAATATTAGGTTAGATTTAGATCATGACGTCAGATGACCAAAATTCAACGCCTAGCCAGAATCTAATGACAACGTTATGTTGATGTCCAATAATGACGTCAAATAGCGGTTGTATTTGATTGATTTTAGGTTGCGTTGGAAAGTGACCAAAATCCAAAGTCTGATAGATGTCATAGTGGTAACATCCACACAATGTCAAGGTGTAACGATTAGACGTTGATATTTGGTTGATTTTTTTAGGTTGATTTTAGGTTGGACATTGACATCGACCTGACATTGGGTTCTGACATCAACCCAATTTTTATTTCCAAACAAAATTCAACATCCCCATGACGTTGGGGTACAACGTCAATATGACATCATGTTGACATCCTGTGTCTGCAGGGAAGAGACTAAGCCGAAGAAAAATGAATGAATGAATGAATGAATGAAAAATTGAATTACTCTACCACACTGCAAAATATCCTCAAAACAAAGCACCATCTTAACTTGTGTCCTTCATAAAGCAGCATGTTTTCTTATGGGATCACATCACACAGGGAATGTCATTGGAGTTCACTGTCATTTAATGATGTGAAAAATGCAGCAGTGCATGAAGTCACTGTGACAGCAAAATTTCTGAGGACACATTTCATACACTAGAGGACTGCTCTGTTCAGGTCAGTCTGGTCGGGCCTGTTTGTCAGGCTGAGGCGAGATACTAAAATCATCAATTGCCACAATGCTGATAGTTATGCAGGAGCTCATAGAACGAGAGGGAATAAAAGAGTCATTCTTCTGCGTCTTCACTGAAAGGACGATGGTTGTTCTGCTGATGTCTTGAAACAAGATCATACAAATCTGACCAGCAGTGAACTTCAGTACCATGGACAGCAGAACACAAGTGGTCTTCTGACTTTAAAAGGCACAGTTCACTTAAACTGTCCTCGATTCCTCATTCCCATATTGCTCCAAACCTGTATGTCTGAATTTCTTTAGTCATTGTGTGGAAAAAAATGTGGATAAAAAGTAAAGCTGCTATTTGAACATCTCGTTTTGTGTTCCACAAAACAAAGAAAGCACTGAAACTATTTGAAAATTATTTATTTTGTGCAAGAAATATTTTTATCAGATCATATTTGATTGCGATGGTTTTATGATTTCAGTTAGATGAAGGTGTGTGCTGCTGGAGCAATTAGGTAATTTAGGTAATAATATAGTCTTAAATTTAATTAAAAATAATTAAAATCAAAAATGGGCAGCAAGGTGGTGCAGTGGGTAGCACAATCGCCTCACAGCAAGAAGGTTGCTGGTTCGAGCCCTGGCTGGGTCAGTTGGCATTTCTGTGTGCAGTTTGCATGTTCTCCCCGTGTTGGCGTGGGTATTCGCTGAGTGCTCTGGTTTCCCCCACACAAGTCCAAAAAACATAGGTTAATTGGTTAAGCTAAATTTGTTCGTAGTGTATGTGTGTTAATGAGTGTATATGGATGTTTCCCAGTGATGGGTTGCAGCTGGAAGGGCAGCCGCTGTGTAAAACATATGCTGGATAAGTTGGTGGTTCATTCCGCTGTGGCGACCCCAGATTAATAAAGGGACTAAGCCGAAAAGAAAATGAATAAATGAATGAATAAAATCAAAAATATAGCACTAATTTACTGTATAAAGTACTTACTGAATAGCTCTCCATTTTCTCTATACAAACAAACAGTGAAGACATAACCACTGTATTAAAAGCTATAAGCATTACTAGGTAATGTACAGAAAATATATGAATACTCCAGACAAAATTTATCTCCAGGACACGTGAACTTCACGGTGACGCCATGTTCCGTGTTATTATTTTCCACGTTTGCATGTCCAGTCACCAAATGAGACATGATCTCAAATGCCCGTCTGATTACGTCTTCACAAACAACGACAGTGGCACTCATAAGACCATCATCCAGCAAAATGAACAAACCACGATATTCATTGCCATTTCTAGACTGATCTTACGAATGCTCAAGGAATGATGCGTGAGGTTTTTATTTTTGCTCGGTTGAAGAATCCCACAGACACTGACTGCCAACCTGGGTGTGTCTCCAGTAGACACAAAATGCAAAGCCTCTGCGCCTTTCTGTTTCGTGACACACTGAATCACTAGATGTTTACAGAAAGGTATATAGAAAATAAAGCTCTTTTAATCTCATTCGATTGAATAGCTTTACATATATCATTCGTTTTGAGTGATTTACAATGCGCTAGAAGAAGAGCGATCAATAATATTATCAGACCTCCTGCCTTCACTGGCAAATGCAAGTGACAATCACAACAGAGTTGTTGAAATAACGATTATAGACGTTATATTCACAGATGGGAGTTCGGTAGTGTAATGACGCGACATAGCTATACATTTTCATGACTAATCAAAAATTAAACATATACTTGTTTGACGGGGAGCGATAACATCGCTTAAAATAACACTACAAGCATACACAAACACAAGAAGGCTCGACAACATACTAATATACTTCATGCATGTGTTGAAAGGTTAATAGGTTCGTCTAAACCCAGTCGTGGCAAACCCAAATACTCACCGCTTTGCTCCCCTAAAAAAACAAGTTTGAATTTCCGTAAAGGGTTCCCAAAGTCACTTCCCATGGACATGGTTGCTTCAATGACACAGTTGTTATGGATTAATATGTACAGGTGGCACCAGTCTTGCGAGAATGCAGATGGATAATCTTCGGTCGCGAATCGATGGATATTGCAGTACTGCTCCGCGATGTCAATTCTCCGGCTTAGTGCGCATGCGCAGCGGCGGCGATACGCCCGTCTGATATCACTACTGTGTTTACGGAAACGTCCCTCGTAAACTCTGCTCGCGCACTAAACTGCAGGCCACGCATCCGTGCACAATGTTTGCATGTCTAAGTGCAACACATCTTTTATGTACTTTAAACGTCTTTTTGTATCTTTTGCAGATACTTGAAGACTGCGTCTAGACTTAGCTTTCAGTATGTGTACAAGTGAGTACATGATGTGAATAATAATTGAAAGGAAGGTTTTGAGCAAAATGTTGCAAACTCTTTATGCATATAGTGAGGCAAAATACATTAAAACTTAAATTACGTTCTACGTTAGACTAAATGTATAGAAAATAAAATAACTTATTGTAGTAGCTAAAATCCTATATACAGTGATTTAATAAAAGCATAAATAATAAACCTGGCCGTTTATTATAGTATAAAAAATTTTATACACAGTATCAATCAATGTAGTAGAAGCATAAATATTCAACCTCGTCGTTTATTGGATCAAAAATCGTATATGCAGTAATTCATATAAAGCATTAAATAAGAATGATTTTATATCTATTGTGTTTGCCTTTGTTGGGTAAGAAAATGCAGGGAGAGACCATCATATACATATATTATTATTATTTGTGTGTGTGTGTGTGTGTGTGTGTGTGTATAGCTGTGTTTTAACATTTAATAAAATTATATTACCTTGTAATTACAATTACATTCTATGCACCTAATATTTTTGTTTATCATAGTGCCCTGGAAACTTCAGTGCATGACAAATCCATTTGCCTGCGGATGTCTCTGACATTCTCAACTCTGGATGAGAAAACTCAAATCACACAAAAAACATCCTTGTTTAATTGTATACTGAATAAGACTCTTTGGATATACAGCAGCAACAGATTACACAAAGTTTAGAGTGAGTCTGTTGTCAGAAAGGATATAAATACATAAAGAAATGTTTAACTTATTGTACTGTGATTAGGCATGAGCCAGTACAGGATTCTGACAGTATGATAACCTTGGATAAAAAATATCACGGTTTCACAGTATTGGGATTACTGCACTAAAATAAGTTATTTTTAAATGTCTGGATGAAAGGCAAAAGCTTTTTTCCCTTTGAACAAAATATATTTTATTTTAAGAAACATATAAAATATTTTGGAGCAATAAACATGTCAGGCTAAATAATTAAAATTAATTATTGACCTGCTGTCTTCATTAGTTTCAAAAACACAGATTTCTTTACAATTTAAAATGTCTTCTTTGGATATCTTTAATGCTGGAGATACTAAAAACAAAAATGTAAATAGAAAATCTTTCACATACCGTAAAAACGGTATAGCAATTTAGCAAATTTTGGCGGTTTTAAAACCTTGACTTTTCCAAAGGTGGTATACCTTGAAAACGGTTATCGTCCCATGCCTAAGTGTAATACAAATATGCAGAAACACTATGTACAGTAACTTAACATTAGAATTTTGATATGAATAAGAAAATGTGTGCTTGGAAATATACTACTGACTAGCTGTTATTGAATTAATGTAAAACAATACAAGATACAGTATTGTAAAAAAAAAGGATGCTCAAATGTTTGTACTTTTCTATATCTGTTTTGTACAGTATCAGCACTTTAAAATCCATGTAGTAGTTCTTTCATTTATTTCAGCAGTTTGATATCAAATAAGAGAGTGGCATTTACAGGCCAAGAGATTAGCATTAACATCCCAGAGCAAAAGTATTTTCCTTAGCTTGAGTTAAGGCTTCTTTGTTTGTGTATTCTGATACCAAGCTCTCTGAAGATGTTACTCCCAATATATCTTGCTTCGTAAATGTATTATGTGATTTGCTGCTTCTGTATATAATAGATGTCATATCCCAAGTGTATGTGCATTGTTCTTCTCGTTTGGACTATACAGTGTAGCGTTCTGTTATATCTGTTATTATCTGTTAACGTTTTGTTATATAACGAGTGTTATACTCAATCCTCTACAGTACATGTTTCATCAGTCCCTCAGGGAGGTCTGAACACCCCTGCTGGGTACACGCACATGCATGCCATACACACACACACAGCTGTAAATGGATTTAAAGTACTGTAATTTAAAATCTAAGCAAAAAAGCGTATAGGAAGTTTAGGAAAATGTATTAGAAAAGACCCAAAAGTGATTATTCTCACAAAATAGCACTTTCCAAACATCAGTTTATTTATAAAAGAAAGGGCAGACATCAAAATTTGTGGAACACACATAGCTGTAAACATTTTTGGCCAGATTCTTAACAGGTAATCATGGTATTTTTTATATATATGGTATGTTTTGTCTGACACAAAGTTGACTAGTTTATCTGTATTCAAAATGCTTGAAAATAATTAGAAATTATTTTGTATTCAAAATATTTGTCTGTTTTTCAATTTCAAGAATGCAGAGAACGGACTTGCATTCTTGTGGAGACCGGTCCTGCCAAGTTACCTCAGAAGAACGAAGTCAGGAGACCACGAGAACAGAGAAAGCGTCCTGTGAGAAATGAGATGCTACGTTCTTCCTGATGGTCACATGACCTTCACACGTTTTTAACCGAAAATTATTTAAACATTACAGCATTCAAACAACGATTTATTGTTAGTTTTTTCTTTATCAATGTACAAAACATGCACAAAACCCTTACAAATATACTTTGCACAATACAAATAACAGATTTTAATACGAATTTCAGCAAATAAACACCCTTAATGTGTTTATGCCTTTATTAAGATTTTCATGTTAATGTTTACTTTATTTTAATGTTTAATGTCTCATTTAGGGAAACTCTTGAGATAAATAAGTTATATCTCTGAACTTTAATAATAAATCTATATAAAATGCTACACTTCCCACCTCCTTTATTCAGCCGCAATGACTTTTGGGACTTCTTGAGCGAGTTCGGTGCTCAAGTATGCATCCTCCATACCAAGAACATATCTGGAAACCTTCACGCATCCTCTGTTCTTCCGTCTTGGGTTTTGGAACTGATCTTTGGCGGTTGATGATGACGTTACACAAGGATGCAAAATCGCTGTAGAGTGCATATTGAGAAACAGACATTATCTCAAACTTATTGTGCTTTAATGCATCGTATAAACCAATTCAAAATCTCAAAAGTTAAACAACTCTGCTTCTTTCTCCTTCCAGAAGGTGAAACTACGGTCGATATACTTGCAAATTTCATCATTATTAAACATTGAGAAATCATTGCTTCTGTCTCCATTGACATGTCCTTCATCGTTTGGTGTGACATTCTCAATGATCACTTGCGGTACTGCATGGGAATTATTCACAGGGTCTTTAGAAATCCCATTTTCTTTTTTCCCAAAATATTGGGTTTTGATGTCCTCAAAACCATCTTTCCACTCACGTCTCCCAGCTTCAATGTCCCTGAGGACAGCTCGATGGAAGTCTCTGACCGTCTCCCAGGGAAAGTTCCCAACGTGGTCAAACACCTCAAAGCACAACAGGTGTCTCATCTTGCGCTCCTCAGCTGTGAGGTCCTGTTCGAGAATGTGAAAATAACCAAGCATGAACAAGTCAAGGGTGAGGCTGTCGTAAGCAACAGGAGCGCCATCCACTCGAGGAAGGAACTGCTCGGGCGAATAGGTGACGCGCTTCCTCTGGAGACTCCGGATTTGTCGTGATGGGACGCCTGAGGTGACCCGTTTCCAGTTACCAATCATCTTGTCTATTGCAGTTCTTTGCCTATAGAGATGATACAGTGATCTCGTTCCTGGCTTGGAGGCTGGAGCTGTTATTCCTTCTCCTGTAAGAGTGCCAAGCTCCTGTTTCATCTTGGCCCGCAGTGATATTGCATATGCAGACCTTTTCCAGTGGCTCAAAAACAAGACAACAATACGCTCTTTCCGCAAGCAGGTGGTCTCCATCACTTTTGCTGCATCTCTGCCTGGTGCCTGTTGGCATTTTATGGCACTGTCATGAAGGTGATTTATGTTGGTGCTCTGGATTGTCCCCATAGGCTGCTCACTTCCATTTGTCGACAGTTTTTGCTGCCTTGTGTTGGATGTGTTGTTTAAAAGGCCAGAAAATGGGTAGATGTTTCCTATTTGACTCTCAAAATTGGACCTTAGGTTTCTGACAGAAACTCCTGACTGCTGGATCTCCAGTTCCACCTTCTGCCTTCGTCCTCGGATTGAACTTTGCCTCTCTGGCTGGTATGTGAAAACCGAAGCCAGATCTGTGTTTGGCATCTTACAGATCCCATCCTCGTCGTTTGTTTCCGAGAGGTTTGTCAGAAGCAAAGACATGCTCTTTACTATATTTGAGATACGGTTGTACCACACAGGAAGAGGCAGAGATTCCTCCATGTTTGAGAGCTGCGGGCACTGTGTGTTGACGGTAATATTCACAATGGGAGCAGGAAGAATGGCCCTGAGCTCTTCTGCCAGCCGGGCAAGCTCTAGTTCATAGGCCTGGCATCGCTTCTGAAGGGAGATTGTTTCAATCTGTCCCTCCAAGTAGACCAGGTCATCCTCAGTGAGCAGCTCTCCGAAGGGGCCCAAAATCACATTGTGGACTTGGGAATACCTCCAGCCATCCACCTCAATCTGTTTGCCACTGATTTCCTGCTATATATGAAATTGTTGTTATTTGTCTGATTGTGTAGGAGTAAATATAGTAGAGATTATACAGATTAATGTGGGAGAGGTTTGACTGGTTTACTTTTCTGCTGTGGTCATCTTCATCCTGAAGTCGAGCCTGAAGCTTGCGCACCATAACTTGCCTCTTCCATTCAGCAATAGGCCTGCCATTTTCATCATGAGTCGGGATCAGAGAATCAATGTCAGCAAGATTTGCCTCCAGTGTCACAAGCGGAACAATGTCGTTCTCTCCTTTCTGTGAATAGATTCATGCAATTACATTTTTATACAGACTCATGCAAACAATGCTATTGTATCAGCAGTGGTGTAAAGTAACAAATTTTAACTACTTGCAATTACTGTAATTGAGTAGTTTTTCTCAGAAATTGTAATTTGCTGAGTAGTTTTAAAAATGTGTACTTTTACTTCCCCTTACATCGTACATTTTTAGTGCTATATTAGTACTTCTTACTTCACTACTTTCCTTCAACCTGCTATCACTAATTAATTTTTTCTCGTCTATGGGGATTAGAAAAATCAGTCCTGAGATTCCTGTCCTATCAAATCGCACATACTGTAGTAGGTAAATTGCATCATAATGAACTACCTGAAGACGTGTGCACTATATAATTGCAGCAAACTGTTTGGAAGTATCAAAAGTGTCCATGAAGACGTTCAAAATCTTTACACGCATTGACCTAGAGACTGTTTAGACGCATGTCACTGATGAGAAGATGATGGATGTTTACTGTATGATGACTGAAATGGCCTTAAACACCCAGCAGGCACAAGATGTCAACATGACGTCAGATTGATGTTGTACCCCAGTGTCTTGGGGACATTGCATTTTGTTTAGAAATGAAAATCGGTTTGATGTCAGAACCCAACATCAGGCAGATGTCAGTGTCCAACGTCCAACCTAAAATCAACCAATTTTCAACGTCTAAGGATGTTACAACTTGATGTTGTGTGGACGTTACCACTATGACATCTATCAGACGTTAGATTTTGGTTGCCATACCTGATGAATAAATGTCAGTATTTGACGTCAATATGACATGGTATTAAGATGTTGGCACGACATTGGATTTTGGTCACTTTCTAACACAACCTAAAATCAACTAAATGTCAACATCATTTGACGTTGTTATTGGATGTCAAAATATCGTTGTGCTTAGACGCTGGCTAGACATTGAGTTTTGGTCACCTGACATCACAACCCAAATCTAACCTAATAATACAAGGTGCGTTCGACTTCATGCAGCGCTGCTCAGATCGATCGAAATATGTCTTAAAGCGGTGCATGCCGGTTAGAAATTTTGGCCGGATTGATGCTGCGCCGACGTCATGTAACTCTCACATGTGGCATCAAAGTACCGCGACAGCGCTCCGAGATCAGACGACTGAATCAGCCCGCGCAGCATCTGAAGAGGGCCTGCTGAAGCTAAGATGACGACACCAATACACGATTGGCCAAGTTCACCGCATGACAACAACCATGTGTGTTTCGCGTTTATTATTGGACAAATTCCGTCTCACAAATTTCAAAACAAACAATTAATTGTTCATACCATCTCTATCTTGTACACATGATGCTTATTAAAAGACTACAAATATTTTACTGCAGTATCATCTTTTGTTTAATAATTTGTTCATAAAGACTAGATTGTTTGCACAGGTTTATTCTGCCTTTTTTATACAGACTACTGTATTCAGCTACATAAACGATTTAAATGATATATTTTAGTAAATAACCTAAATATTAACTCAAATAACTCTTACAGACTTGAAATAAAATAATTATCATCATTGATCCTGACGATTTCTTAGCAAATTAAGTTATATAAAAATATGTAATATAAAAATATATGATTCTAAAATATTTTATTTCCTGTCAAACTATTTATGCAGAAATGTACATTGATGTACCTGCTCTTTCTGGGAAATGTCTAAAAGTGTAGCTCATTTATTTTGGTCATTTTGTTCAATATTTTTGGATTAAAGTACTTTTTAAAAAATACTTTCATTATCCAAAATAATCATATTCGTGGGTATTTATTTCCTTTTTATGTGCCCTCTGGTCTCCCCCTTATTTCTCATGCGATTGTTATGTAGGCTACTTAAATTTAATTCCTAATTCCCTCATTGTTTAAAAATGAACGATAGTTTGTAGAGACTGTATTTTGTTTCATTTGTACTGTACATCTTTTGTTGTTATTTCAATAAATAAATGATCACGCCATGTGATCGGTCATCATGACTGCAGTAACTTTGAGCCCCCGAAGTGTCTGGCTTGACGGCTCCTTTTTTTAAACTCCGCCGCCGCCTGCGCTCGGCTAATCTCGCTGATCACCGGCTGCAGCTGTGCTTCATGTCGAACGCACCTAATGTCTTATGACGTTGTGTGCCTGCTGGGCAATAAATGCACTACAGAATGTTACGTTTACACATATCCACAAATTACATGTAAATGCATCAGCTTTTCACAGTGTAATACTCGCTGCTTAATACTCGTTTGAAAGGTCTACTTTTTACTTATACTTTGAGTAATATTTGCAACATATACTCAGTACTCTACTTGCACTAAAGTTTTAGGCAAGTAATGGTACTTTTACTTATGTATGATTTTTCACTACTCTTTTCACCACTGTGTATCAGTAACATCTCAGTTGCAAATTTAAACATTTACGTTTAGTTAACATGCTGTAAAAGAGTAATTTTCAACAACATGTCATATGTGTGCATTTATAATGGCTGTAATTAAGAGCTCAAGTTAACATCAAGCATACAGTATATAGTTGTGTATCTTTAATTATTTTTAAAAAGTTGCTTAAATATTTACTTCAATTTGCTCACAAAATAAACATTCATGATCTTCAAGTTTATATTCAGCAAATTTAAAATATGTTTTTTTCTAGGACCATATAATAAAAGGGTTCTGCTATAGTTACAAGCCAATGAAACCTAATTTGGTACTGTTTTGGTACTTTTAGACATGGGGTAAGCAAACTCAGTACTGGAGGGCCGGTGTCCTGCAGAGTTTACCTCCGTTCTAGTGATTTTGAATACAGTGCATAGTGAAGACAGTGTGATCATAGCATGATCAGGTGTGTTTGATTACTGTTGGAGCAAAACTCTGCAGGACATTGGGCCTCCAGGACCGAATTTGCCCACCCCTGGTTTAGACCCACTTTTATTTCAGTCTGAATTCTGAGGTTACCTTCTCTGGAATTCTAGTGGAAACTAGAATCTTTTGCTTTAGAGATTGAGCATATCATTACAATCAAATGGAAAATTATTAGGAAACGTATCTACTTTGGAAAAATGTGCACTATACAAAACAAAAGTAATTAATATTGTGTGATTTCATATTAACATTTTCATGTTGAGGTTATCACATACCTGTACATTCATTGTTTGTCCAGTGAAGACCGCCGTGATCCCTGCTTGTCTCAGCGACCTCATGGACTTATGAGATAACATGGCCTCTTCTTCCTCCAGATGCTTCTTCATGTTGAATGAAGTTACAACTGTAAACCAAACACAGATATACATTTACTTTGGATTAAGCAAATCACACGTTTGGTCTGTGAAGGTTTCAGATCAACATTGTCATGCCCTCATACCTGTAGAGGCCACTTGCATGTGTTGAATGGTTCCAGCTCCAGGTTTCTTAGTCTGTGACGAATCCAATAATGTAGATGAGGTTTCCAGACATGCTGGAGAAGAACGAGGCTGAGGAGAAACTTCATTCACCGGCTGCTAGGAACACCAAAACAGCCCAAGCCATTAAGAGCAAGTGTGTCCTGTCATGTTTGTTTGATATCAGTTTAGAATTAAAAATCATCACCTTGCAGATTTCCATCTTGCTTTTATGTTTCAAGTCCTCAATGTCCTGGTTGGGGTCGGTTGTGTTAAACAATGTCCTTTCTTCCTCTATGAGAACAATGTCTGGAGACTGCTAGAGTAATAAGAGAATGCAGTGTTTTTATGTCATATACAAAAAAAATTCACAGTGAGTGATGCATAATGCAGATTTTAAAGGTGCAGTATGTAAGTTTGACACCCAGTGGTTAAACTAGGTATTACACTTCTGGATCAAAACACACGCAAGCGCAGGTTGCCAGATTGACGTATGTCTGACTATCGAGTAAAAGCTGATTTAAGTCGTATTCTAAATAAAAGCAACGGCAGGTGACAGAAGGAATGTTTTCCATATTAAAATTAGATTTTTTTCTAACCAACACCTGAAATTGATATTTTAGAAACGGCTTCTAGTTTTTGCAGCTGAGCAACAGAAAACTGACAATGATTACCTCAGGTACACCTCATGTGCTTTATTCAGTGTTAACTGCTAACAATGTGAGTTTGAATGCCATTTTACATGACATTTACTGCCATACCACTGAAAGCAGCAGCAGGTAGTTCACCTTAGATGTTGAAAATAAAATAAACTGTTTGAAATTGAACTTCAGAACTCTGAAAAAATGCACACCAACACATAGCGATTCACCATCTACATTTAATAATGTAAAGAGGTTTAATAGGTATTAATCAAATTATAAACCTTACCATTTCATGAGTGAGTGTATATTCTGTGCTTCTGAATGGCTGTATTTAAATTTCTGTCGTGTTTCGTCTGGTGCAAACAGCCAAATTGCTCATCACTGCAAATCTCGTCACGTCATGTTTACGTTCATAATATTCATATTATTTGCTAATTAATAACCCTATGGTGGCCGAGAGACCTTAACGTGCTGCAATTTAAGAAAGCACATGCAATTACAAAAAACACCAAAAAATAAAGAAACGATCTTCATCAATTTAACAGCACAAGTGTTGCAAATTGGTCACAACACAAACAACTAAAGAAACGCACTGCAAATTGGTCACAAACAACTTAAGAAACACGCTGCAAATTGGTCACAACACAAACAACTTAAGAAATGCACTGCAAATTGGTCACAACACTTGCAAATATCCACGTAACACAACGGAAATGTTTCTAAGGAACCCAAAAACATGCAGACCCTATTGAGATATGGATGTGTTGTTATGCCGTGACTGTTGCTCAGTGAAGTGACTGGTGGTCTTTAAAAGATGAGCTGTTGATCTTTATTTTAATATCCTGATTACACGACATAATAAACCATAACAACATATATCTATGATAATAACACATCCATATCTCAACAGGGTCTGTCATGTTTTTGGGTCCACTAGAAACATTTCCGTTGTGTTACGTGGAAATTTGCAAATGTTGTGACCAATTTGCAGCGTGTTTCCTCAGTTGTTTTTGTTGTGACCAATTTGCAACACGTGTGCTGTCAAATTAATGAGGATTGTTTCTTTATTTTTATTGTGTTTTTTGTAATTGTATGTGCTTTCTTAAATTGCAGCACGTTGTGACCTCATGTGGAAACCTGCGTCTCATTTCGGAGTCTGCTACTGTCCATCGGAGGTCACATTTTAGTCATAGACTTTCTGAATGAATGAACGAAGTATGTGGTTGTCCATCAAGGCAGCATGGGGTGCTGAAATATAATTGACTAAAGTGGCATTGGGTGGGTTAAATGACCAAAACAAAGACAGACATTCCGACACGTAACAGACATTTTCAAAGCAGAATATATGACTTTAGCATTGTTCTTTCAGGTAAACAAGAATGTTCACTTGGCATGTTTACTATTTACAGTTAAAGTCAGAATTATTAGCCCCCATGAATTATTAGCCCCCTGTTAATTTTTACCCCATTTTCTGTTTAACAGAGAGCAGATTTTTCAACACATTTCTAAACATAATAGTATTAATAACTCATATCTAATAACTGATTTATTTTATCTTTGCCATGATGACAGTAAATAATATTTTACTAGATATTTTTCAAGACACTTCACAGCTTAAAGTGACATTTAAAGGCTTAACTAGGTTAATTAGGTTAAGTGGGCAGGTTATGGGTAATTAGGCAAGTTATTGTATAACAGTGGTTTGTTCTGTAGACTATTGAAAAAAAATGTAAATGCTTTAATAGCATAAAGGGGCTAATAATTTTGTCCTTAAAATGGTGTTTAAAAAATTAAAAACTGCTTTTAATCTAGTCAAAATAAAACAAATAAGACTTTCTCCAGAAGAAAAAATATTATCAGACATACTTTGAAAATTTCCTTGCTCTGTTAAACATCATTTGGGAAATATTTAAAAAAGAAAAAAATTCAAAGGGGGGCTAATAATTCTGACTTCAACTGTATCTGCAAACATAATATGGTATTTTTATGCTTCAGAAGAGTCAAAAACTTACATACAGCACCTTTAAAGTACCACGTACACCCTGATCTGTTTTGAAGCCCCCTGTGAGAGGGAAAAAGTCATGAGAAAAGTGAAAGAGGAGCTCAGACTGTTTGGTATAGCAGACCTCCCTGTTAGTTAGCAAAGGAAAACTGCCTATAGAGTTCAGTCATCTGATCGGACGGTTCAAATGACCCATACCTGCAGCTGCAGTGATTGATTACTCTTATGGCCACTTGTGGACGCTGATCTTGCTTTCAAAGTTTGCTGACTATTGATTATAAAATTTATTGTTTTATAGGTAATCATGTTTGCTGGCCCAATGTTTAGTGGTAAGATTTTTTTTTAAAGTAGTAGTTAAAAAATGCATTATTTATAATTAGTGTAAAAATGCCATGGGTTCCACACAATTTCAACATGTTGTCTTGACACAAATTAATTAACTTAACTTAATCATTCATTCATTCATTCATTTTCTTTTCAGCTTAGTCCAAGTCTTAGTAGAAATTTATATAATTTCATTTGTATGAAACCATAAACATTTTTAAAGGAGGTGTGCCTCCAAACTCCACCCCTAAACCTACTCCTCATTGGGTATAAGCAAATGGTGAAATTGAACGAAATTGTAGAAATTAATACAAATAAGCCACTAAATCAAAAGTTGAGATTGGTATAACCACTTTTAGCACTCATAATAAAATAGTAAATAATGAAAAAGGTGCCATGTTTTCAGACACTTTTATATTAGTTTAGATGACAACATAATACCAATGTTTTAACTTCATTAGAGTAAAAGGTTAACCAATATTTGGTGGAATAACCCAGAATATTAGTTTGTTATTCTGACCAATTGGCATGTTTGAGAAAAACAAATACTGGAAATAAAACATTCATTTGATATCTAGAAGAAATGTCATCAGACCTTTGTCATCAAACACTACAAATATTAATATTTAACTCAAACATATACTAAGCTGTCCAGCAAATCCTAAGAATTTTCAAACAGTCTCTTAACTTTCTCCATGGCCATATGTTAAATACACAACAATGTTAAATACAAAACAAGTAACCACATGATATAGATTACGCATTAGCTTCACTGTTAAAAATTTCCTGTAGAATCTACAGTAACTTACTGGCAGCAGTTCGCCAGTAACCTACTGTAAATCAATTACATCAAAACAACTGTATTTACATTATATACCGCTGCATTTATCTTGACGTATATGTATTTGCAGAATTGCATTCATATATTTACTGTAAAATATACAATAATTTTCACAATGCAACTTTAAAATACAGTAACATACTGCATAACTGTCCTATAGTAAAATACGGTTTACGGTTAAATACTGTGTAATTTACAAAAACAGTGTTTGTAAAATAAAAAAATGGCATAATGACCAGATGTTTTTAAGTCATGCTTTTTTTTGGATGAGAATATTTTTTTCTCTCTAATTTTCACTATTAAACAAAAACTTTTTTTGATATTCACAAAATTGTAACATTCATTTTAACCCTTCAGACAATAATTACAGAGAATGACCAAGATAAACCATGTATGATTCCATAAACCAAGAAGCAAAACTCACTTGCTATAGTTATACTGAAGGTCACTTTCTAGCCATCCTACATATTTCACATCATGAAGCAAAGCCACGAAAAGCTCCACAATTACCACAAAGAAAGAATGGTTCTTACATAACAGCTGACTCTCAATGATTTTTTTAAATAGAAAAAATTAGATAAACATAAAGCTTATGTTTATAAAGCAATCTGAAATAACTTACAGTTGTCCGCCAAAGTGTAAGAGTGTAAAGTGAGAGCACGCAGAATCACATCAGTGCTCCAGCCATCAGTGCCAAAAGCTTAAGGATCAGCACACTATAAACAGTCGGCTCAGACAGGAGGTCTTCATAGTAAAGTATGAATAATTCACTGGTGGGATTAGGTGAACTGTTGTTCTTTACAACTTTAAAGGTCTGAACTCTGCCACATGTTACTCAGCACACATTTACCCCTGTGTGCATATTTTTGTGACATATGAACAAACATTTAAAGTGGTAAACAGTAACTGCATAAGTATTTTTACTTCACTACTGTACTAAATTACATATTTTAAGTATATGTACACTGTTAAAAAAATGCTGAATTCCACACAATCGATTTGTGTTGGGACAACATAACGGAAATTAAGTTAACTTAAGGAATTAAGTTAATAGGGGTGGTCCAGAGTTTATTTTTAAGGCTTGGTTGTGTTTATAAGATGGAAAGCAATGAGTGCTCATGCTTCATTTTTAAAAAAAAAATCACATTATTTGTTCATATGTCTTTGATTATATACTGCTACTCTGCTAACATGAAAATGACTGTCATATTTCCTAGTTCCTCTGAAAGTCCTGCTCTCAAGAGGCTCTGATTGGTCATCTAACAATGTCTATGATTTGCGGAACAGCACCACGTCACCAGCAAAAGTATCATGTCTCTAATTGCACATGCTTTTGCGCTGTGTAAAAACTGTAGGGTCAGTCAGAGTAGCTGTTAGCCGTATCAGTTTGTGCCTGAATCAGACAGAAAATGACACAGAGGACATAGCTGAACCTCACGCCTGCTCTCTAAAGTAAAACCTGACAAGTGTCTTTCACATTTATTTGGAATAAGCATGTGTAAGTAATATGAAACGTTCACATATCTTTTGTGAGTTCGTTATTTGAGATTTGAGAAGATTGTGATTGTTTACAGCGGTTTAACTGAATTCATATAAATTTGTAGCAACAGGAAATGCCAAACAGCATTTCCTGTTGTTTGCATCCTTGTTTATATCCTCGCTACAACATACTGTTAACACTAGACATTGTGCATGTAATAGATCAATTTTAACAAATAAAAATACTTACAGATTGTGGCTCACAATCCACAGCTTCGTCTATTAGGGTTGGAGCTGCTCCTTCTTTGAGGAGTTTTTAGCCGAATCCAGCACTGAACTGAGAGAGTTTCTGGAAGCTGTCCTTTGTCAAATGCTAGCTATATATTTATTCTATTCTCTAGAACATAATTAAAATTAAATTGTAAGCATTTCTCTCTTTGTGTCGTGTCCTTTGGAAGCCCAAATACAGAAAGAGAAGAAGCTCTGTGGAAATAGCAACATTTGTACGCCATTTTAGCTTTCTCTGCAATAACATTACAGCGCCTCAGGCCACGGCCCTTCGCTGCACGGGGTGTATGTGCATGGTCATTGCACGTAGCCTAAAGGATTTATGATTTCATTAACCAGGATGTATTTTTTTTGTAGTCCCCCAACAACGTTGTTCGCTGTAGGATTTGCTAAGCTAACTCTGTAAAAGCCAATGTCTCCCTTTGCATTGAACTTTGAGCGTATGACATTCAGAGATGTTGTTTATGTTCACACAGCTGCATTACACATCAACTAAAGTTTAAAATATAATATCGTATGGACCACCCCTTTAAGTTGTCCCAAAAAAAAACTCAAGAATTGTGTTGTTTCAAATCATTTTAAACAAGTAGTTTAAACAAAGGTTTAGGAAACCTTTATGTCACAACATTCCAAAATAAAACTTTTTTACTTCCATGAATGAATAGGAATAAAAAGTTTTTTTGAGGGGCAGAAAGGGGGTGCCCTGGTGAAAAAAAAAGTATACTAAATTGTATTGCAAATATATTTGTAATTCCAATAGTACTTTGAAAGTATACCAACCAAAAGGTTTACTTAATTTAAATATATTAAAAGTGTATTACCACCAAACTTTTATATATAACTTTTAACACACTTAAAAAATAATTGTAATTTAATATATTTTCAAAAAATATATTTCAGAAAAATGCACTTTAATTAAATGCTTAGTTTATTTTTACTAGTGTATTTATTTAGAATTTAATGGTAATATATTTTAGTATTATTTTAACTATGCTTTGAAAATGAACTTTGTAAGAATGTTCAAAGCACATTATTAAATAAACAGAAGTTGTATACTGTTAAATTTTGTAGTAATTTTATTGTTTGTTTTCATTCATGCAATGAAGTTCATTATACTTTTTTAAGTAATAAAATGTCAAATGCATTCAAAGCCCATTTAAAACATTTGTAAATAACTCATTACTGTATAAGAGAGATGCGGTTGATGCTGACAATATAACAAATATCTATCTATCTATCTATCTATCTATCTATCTATCTATCTATCTAT